>JAODJU010000001.1:45512593-45523992 GCA_026776725.1 Gnathonemus echidnorhynchus
TCCACCACCGAAAGCACCTACAATGGGCACGTGAGTGTCAGGACTGGACCATGAAGCAATGGAAGAAGGTGGCCTGGCCTGATGAGTCACGTTTTCTGTTACGCCATGTGTGTGCTTCATTTACCTGTGGAAGAGATGGCACCAGGATGCACTATGAGAAGAAGACAGGTGCAGGCAGTGTGATGTTCTGGGCAAAGTTCTGCTGGGGAACCTTGTGTCCTGGCATTCATATGGATGTTATTACCTAAGCACTGATGTAGATGAGGTTCCCCCCTTCATGGCAACAGTATTCCCCGATATTAGTATCCTCTTTCAGCAGGATAATGCACCCTGCCTCACTGCAGAAATTATTCAGGAATGGTCCGAGAAACATGAAAAAGAGTTCAAGGTGTTGACTTGCCTCCCAGATTCCCGAGATTTCAATGCAATCAAGCATCTGTGGCATATGCAGGACAAACAAGTCCAATCCATGGAAGCTCCCTCTCAACTTACAGGACATAAAGGATCTGCTGCTAACCAAAATTAGCCAGGCGGGTTTAATGTTATGGCTGATCTGTGTATTATGACCCAAAACACATAAATCCATCCATCCATCCACCTTATAACCACTTATTCTTTCCCTATCCGAGTCAATCCCAAGCAGCACAAGAATGAATTGGACGTTAGTCCATCACGGAAACCAAAAAGCATCCAAATCGAAACCATCAAAGATACGCTTCATGGCCATGTTTAGAAAAAAGGAAAGAAACAGGAAAAGAGAGACAGAAATATTTATTAAATTCTGATCCTACAACAGCAGACAAGGCAGTGTAGCAAATAACGGGTAAGATTCTTCAGTTGTTTACACTGTTCAGGTATGTTTTTGGTAAATACCGCTGACAGCACATATTACAGAAGACAAAATTATACACTTTCCTTCTAACAGAGACACTGTATACATAAATGATCCTACTTTTATACGGCTTTTTGGCAAACCACATGCCTGTATTATATTCCACTCCTCTGCGTCTCTCTCCGTCTGTCACACACATATAGGCACTGTGAAAACACAGATGATTTGACAGGGCAGTTTACTTCAGTGTAACATACAAATGTTATTATATAAAGAGATACCCCCAGCTTACATTGCAAGAGAAGACACACGTATGTTGAACCAGCCTGGACCATTATTTTTCGGGGTGGGGAGGCCGGGTAATTTAGCACGTCTCATGTTTCTGGTAGCTTGACAAATATCATCGAACCAGGGGTTGTAACAAGAGTAAGTATGATATTACAGTACACAATAACCAACATCAAAAGCGCAAAACCACAAATGATCTATAAACGACAAGGCACAGGGAAGAGATAACAGATCTCACAAAGGACTACGGTACTAACATGAAAGAATATCAGATATGGAGGCACAAGCAGCAGTGGCAATCATGTCTGACCCCCCCCAAACTAACAGAGAGAAGATTCCCCCCAAAACAAACAGTTGAATCTCCTGGCATCTGCTGTAGCTGAACACATACAGTGATGTGCTACCATCATGGGTTTGAATACTGTAAAGCGCTTTAGATAAAAGCGTCAGATAAGTCAGTTTAGACCATGGTGGCTGGGAGCCCATCTCAGGCCAGCGTGGTACCTCAGTAACTCAAAGTCCTCAGTTATGCCATGTTTCCACTCACAGGCGACACAAACACATGTGAGTTAGCAAATGATCACCGTTAGCTGCCACAGAAACATCCACAGATAGAATTAGCAAATTCCAAAGGTTCTGCCAGATTCAGTCCTTGTTTTGCTGTTGCTAAAAGGGATGCATTTATGGGGGACTGGGAAGAGAGCAATGACTGTAAAACAGCTTTCTGTAATCTTTTTACTTTAATGATCATTGATTTACTTTCTTCTTAGATATAATAACATTAAGTAAGAATAAATAATATATGTGACTGCCTGAATCCCCAACCAAACACCAGCACAAGAACAAACATTAGAGGTTAATGAGACTGACCATTGATTTGAAGTAATGTAACAAAGATCTGCCTTTCATAAATAGAGGTTCTGTTCTGCAAAGCGTGGTGAGGTTAGCAGACTTTTGGAAATTGCTTAAAATGAAGCAGCACAGACTGCAAATTTCACTAGGAATAAGACATTCTGAGGTCTTTAGGGGCGTTAAAGTAACAGGATAATTACTGCACTGTGTGTGTGTGTGTGTTTCATAGCGTAAAATAGTGTCGCCACATCTGCCTTACATGAAAACTCACCAGCATTACTGGGTTTTCAAAATGAGACTGAGACCACACAGTGACTGTGTGTATGTGTGTCACTGTCAGACCTTGCTCTGAAATATACTCTGAAAGGTGACGTGACATGTATTTCTATAGGGGAATATGCATTTTTTATATGCTGAACCTGACAGATAGCCAGTTCACTGGGAGCACAGACTTCATTGATGACATTAAGTCTTTGCGGATGATTATCCAAATACCTTGGAGGCTGTTATACGGCCTCTGAATCCAAGACACATAAATCTGCAGTGAAGAGCAAGACTGTCATGAAAAACAGGCTGCAGGCATGTAGGAATTTGCTTTGTACACCATATAAACTCACCCAAAGCGTAAGGAAGAATCTTCATGAATGGAGACCATGGCTGGTGAGTCACAGTTGATACGGAAAAGTCTCACATGTGCCATGCAGTGCTGCCAGTCTGCATGCAGTTTACAGTTAAAAAGCACTGCGGTCACTCTGACATTATACCATGAATTAAAAGATGAAACGGACAACAGATGTTTCCTAGAAGTGACACATAAGGAGTGACGTCATTGTAACACCCTTCACCATCTGTCCATGGGCACCACTGAGCATGTGGCTGCCTGTTATGGAACTTTGTGGTAGGTGATGCTATGAAAAATTTTAGCACATTTCAGAGTATAGTTTGGCTCTCTTCGTGATGAAAAGCCTGCTCCGATGTGCTGTTTCCTTCAGATAAAATGCTGTGATTGTCCATCCATCTTCAAATTGCATATTCTGGTCAGGGTTGCAGGGGGACCTGGAGGCTGTTCTAGGCAGGATACGAGACAAGGCAGGGGGTACACCCTAGATGGGATGCCAGTCCATCACAGGGCACAGGGCAGGGGGTACACCCTGGATGGGATGCCAGTCCATCACAGGGCACGGGACAGGGGATACACCCTGGATGGGATGCCAGTCCATTACTAGGCACATGCATGCAGCAACATACACTACAGCCAATTTAGAGACACTGATTATCCATAGACTATGTGAGGAAACTCACACAGCATATAGAGAACTTGCAAATTCCACACACTCGCTAGAGGTGGAACCCTAATCCCCAGTGCTGCTGCTGTACTACCCAGTGAGCCACCATGGCACCTGCAGTGAGCGTCATATGTCATAAATCTGTCAATAATTTATTCAGTCTCTGCGGGTCTTATGTAATAAATCTGAATGCACTGTACACTGATGCTCCAAAACCAGAAGCTCCAGTAATATGAGGCATGAAGCTACGGAGGCTCTGTGGGGCGTTTACTTGGGCGACTCTTCAAATACTGTAACAAACTGGCAGCAGAACCCCAATGTTGTCCAGCTGAAGCCCGCAAGACTCGAAACACCCAGCACAAGTAATGCCTACAACAAGGCACGCCCACTTTATAGTGATGTCACACCACAAGACACGCCCACAAGACAGTACTGTCAGCACAAGTAATGCCTACAACAAGGCACGCCCACTTTATAGTGATGTCACACTACAAATTGGGAAGTTAACATCGTCTGCACTCTCAATCAATACATTAACTGAGAAAAAATATAATAATAAATGTATTTGGCTTTAACCAGTTAGAACGTATCTAATAGAATCAAACTTAACAGAAAAAAATATTTTGATTAGATAGGTTAATAAATAAGCTACATAAATATGTAATTGGTTATATTATAGACATGATTTATAAGGCACGCCTCCTGCCATAGGCTATGCCCCTACATCTTCCGCCACCGACTTGCAATCCGCAGACAGACCCATCTCGCAGAACAGGCCTCATCTCAGAAGCCCTGTCTCTATCATCCCTCTCTAAGCCAAACAACAGCCTCTGTTCTCTGGCTGCTCCCCTTTTGTTTAGGTCCACTGTCTTCCCTCCAAACTGTGAAACTCGTTAGCCCAAAAAAATGCCTTAATGTACACTTAAGGGACCATTATTTTGGCATATTTTAGGATATCCGGCTGTAAAAGCAAAGCAGTGGTAATGACGTCTAAACGTGTTGCCTCATGATGGAGTTTTAGAGAGTACCCATGGCCAGCCTGGGTCTTCCCAGTGACCCTGACCAAGATAAATGGTTAGAATGGATGGATTAATGGATGGATCTACAGAGCAATCACATAAAAGGGGCCCTCACGCCAATATAACCGAACACGGGATAAGAACCACAGCTATGGAAGAGACCTCATATGGCAATGGGCTGTGGTTCTGGGTCACCACAAAACTTGACCCAGTGGTGTGACCCAGAACCATCACCCACTGCCATATGAGGTTTCTTCCATAGCTCTTACATCTTATGATGCACACAAAGCAAACCCCTGGCACTCAGGGTTAGTGCCGGTGTTGACCTGTCCCCTGGGGGAATTTATGTAGCCCACTCGTGAAACCTATCGAGCAATTTCCCTCTGTGATACGAACATCGGATGTAAGTCACACGTCTGCCCTGCTGTAGTTCCCCAGCCACCTGCTTGATACCTTCTACCACGTGATGACAAAGCCAACAATCAAAGCGGTGTCAGGAAGACAGAGGGGTGTCGCCGCTCATTAGTCACCACGGCGATTTGCTTACCTCAGCCCCAGGCACAGGCTATAGCTACCATATTCCTTAGGGACGCCCCACTCAAGCAAAACAAAATCAAGTAGATGGGCGTGTAATCGTGAACTGCCTGTGTTTGTTGGTCAGTGAAAGTGTGAGTGTGTGGGGGATGAATAAATAATAAATAAATAGATAAATAAATAATAAGGTGCCGTCGCTGCTCTACGGCTCCCGCTCTCATGTGAGGCGTCTACCCATCAGGGCGGCCCCACGGTGCTGACAGTGGTGTAGCTGAATTTGGAGATCGAGGTGCCGATGGCGGTGATGTCATCGTCGGGCGGTACGGGCCGGCCCCTGCGACGGCATGGGCGGCAGCAGGTGGCGAAGGTGGCCAGCAGGGCCTTGCGGAAGCGCTTGTTCATGAAGCAGTAGATGACGGGGTTGACGCAGGCCGACGTGTAGGACAGAAGGTGGATGAAGGAGATGGGCGCCCCCGACAGGGCGCGGTGCGCCGAGTCCAGGTCGAACGCCTTCCAGGTGTTCACCGAGTAGAGCGGCATCCAGCACACGAAGAACATGGCCACGATGACGATGAGCATGCGGATCACGCGCTTCTTCGCCGTCAGCCGGGCCTCCGAGGTGTTGCTGCGGGGCCTCTCCACCCTGCCGCCGGCCGCCGGGGCCAGAGCCGACATCTCCATGGTGCTGGACCGCTTGGCCACCTGCAGGTAGCAGCCGTCACCCTCGTCACTGCCGGACGACACCACCACATTCAGGCCGTTCTTCTGGCCTGCGGGGACAGAAAACGGGGAAGGAGATCTCATTAACCTCCTGTGAACCCGGGCTGTCCGGATCTAAGGAAGTCCTCATCCTTATCCGACAGAAGCCGGATATTAACAAGCCTCGGTAAGGCTTAGTTCCCAAGCATGAGCTCCCTAAAATAGACTCATGAAATACACCAGTTATTCACCAAATGGCGGCTATTTGGAAACTCAACAATTCCGAGGAATTTAGAGAACCCACCAGCTTGCTACCCTATTAGTGCGTGAGGTCCTCTTTAGAGACCTCATCCCGCCTCGACAGCCATTTATCATAAATCAAAAGCCACCAGGTGTAGCTGATAGAAAAAGGATAAAGGCACGTGGAGGAGCTGTGGACATCCGGCACGAGCTCACCCACCACTGCCGGACATGGCCCTCCGCCTAAGCTCACAGAGAGAACGCGGCTCTCAACACCACAATAAGAGCAGAACTTTGCAGGCAACATGCTCCACCTTGGCCTCCAAATCACACGACTCCTGCATGTCACTGATTGTGTTTCTTCTGCCACATTTACCCTGACGTTGTTGCTCATCACTGAAGCAGTCGGTCGAAAACGATCATCTTGATCTATCATCCTGTCCAGAGGGTTCCCAGAGAATACCATCCTGAGATCAAGGGTGGATGCATGCAAGACTTAAGGAGGAAACTGACATAGCTTATTCATGAAGGCACTTCTTCGGCACATTAAAGAACTAATGGGTGAATCCCAATACTTAGAATGTAAAGACTGTACTTGTGGTCTTGGCAAAACCAGGCTTGCTAACTTGCCTTCCAAGAACAAACTTGAGGTGCAATAAATCATGAGATTAGTCTCGTTTGGTGAGGATACAACCGATGTATCCTTGATATTTGGGGAGCAGCAAGACCAACATCCAGGGATTTGTAACCGTCCTCTGTACTTGTGTTCTTAGTATTGAAACTAGTTTTCGGCGATGGAAGATGACATAAAACGGGTACCTGAGAACACAGGTACTGTCAAGTACGCATATAGAGATTCACCCTTTGGCAAAACCTACCAGTGGACTCCTTCTTGTGCTCCAACTCTGACTGTATGCCCCGATAGAGTTCTCTGGATATGAGTCCATAAGCAACGATCATCACCACTCCGGGGATGAAAAAGAGGATGAACAGGAGCAAGATGTACCTGAAATGAAGATACAGAATGTCAGTGTTCAACTGAACGCATAGACCTGACAACAGAATCCAGCCTCTCAATTGGGCTGTCAGTACTGCCAAAATCAATCATAGGGAAGCTTTCTGAAGTGACAGCCTGTCATTTGAAGCTTCAACACGCCAGTTCGAGCCATCACCGATGTTTTATTTCTGTGGAACACGTCGTGAGGTGGTGATGGTCCTTTTAGCAAATGTGGAACATCAGACTAACTGGATCTTGGGCTGCTATGTAAATGTGAAACCAACAGAACACAACATAACTGCTGACTGTCTAAATAAGGAATTGCTGTGTTTTTTCAGTCCATTTTAACGGCCCCTAAAATGTTTTGCTAAAATACCTTTCGTTCCTTTTTTTTATTAATTGTTTGTCTTTTTGCAGTTTAAAAGCGGGGCTCGGGAACAGGCTTTTCTAACATCTGGTTCAGCAACAAACTACAGACCCATTAATGAATAAAAGCTACCAGTAAAAATAGGAAGAAGAAACAGAAGAATCTCTTTATACATAATTGTACCAAGATACTCAGTGTTAAACATTCTCTTTTTCCATTATCTATTGCAATAACTAATTTGGTTAATGGCCAGGGAATTTGTAAGCCACCATGTCTTCACATTCAAAGAAAAGGAGAAAAATTGCAAAATATGAACACTTGTTGCTATTTCCAAGCTTTTCTGTCCCTGCACTCTTTCTACAAACTATGATCACTTTGTCCAACTATGTGTAACTGAAATCTATACATAAAGTCTATGGGGAAGGAGAATCTGGAGTTCGATCAGATTTTGAGAAGGAAAGAGATCTGAAACCTCACTGAAACATCTTCCAGACCCTGTAAATCTGGGCCCTGTCTGTGTGTCTGTTCATGGCAGGCTGTTAATCACATCCCACTTCCCTGCAGCCTGCAGGACACTGCAATTACCACCAAACAAATGTGAAGCCACATTTCCACCCCCACCCCGCCCAGTCTGGGGCATTCTTCTCCCTGTGCACATCTCCCTGGGCTCTGCCAGGTGACTAATGAAGTAAGCACACTTGTCAGATGCTGTTTTTTATGAGTGGAGATAAGCTTTTTTTCCCAGGGTGCATAAACAACCTAGAGTGGTCTCCCAAATCAGCTCAGTGTTCTTATAGGCTACATAAGTTCTGTGTGTCTAATCTAAGAAGCGTCATTGGTTCATCTGTATCACATGGGCCTGGAGACTTACCATGACTGCTCCACCTGACTCCGCGGCCAACTCAGACGACACATGTGTGCTGTGGTCATGTTGGCCTTGCTGAAGGTCACCAGGCCACTGAAGATGGGGTACGGAGCCATAATGACCATGGAGAGGATCCAGGTGGCTGCGATGACCCGGTAGGCGTGCGAGCGGGTCTGCCACGCCCGAGACTTGAGCGGGTTGCAGATGGCGCTGTACCTTTCGATCGCTATGGCGACTAGGCTGAATGTGGAGATGCTCACTGATATTCCTGCAAATGTGGCAGGTGGTAAGATCTGAGAGAAATGGCCCAAGAAAATCTAATGTACAACAATACGTCTTCGTTGAAACATTTGCAGACTGGATATCATTCAGCCATTTATAAACCAATACTGATTGATCTGTCCAAAAGAAGATAGTTACCAAGTCCATTTGTGACCTTGTTTTCCTCAATATTACAATAATTAATATTACTAAAGCACCATCATGGTTGACCTTACCAGCACCTCTAAGGATCTCACAAACCTGTACCCATCACAAAGTTTGATTAAAATTAAAGTGATTTAGTGGTGTTGACTCAGCTTGTAGGTTTCAGGAATGCCTGGCATCCAACCAAACTTCGAAGTAACCATGCATCACTCCATCAAGCTCTCACCTCTACAGAGCAGTAGGTGCATGTTCAACACTAATTGCACCAATGACTCGCAGCATATTAAACAAATTCACCATAATTACAGCAATCCCAAATTTTTACAGAACAACGAGAGCAGCGTGAAGAGGGTGTGTGTCATTCATGAACCAGCTGTTGTCTTTTTTTGTCCATTGTTATTGTTCTGCTAATTGCATTCTTACAACTGAGTGGCTCATTCTGAGCCTTCAAATGGAACTCATTTTTTCCAATTATTCCTGCCCTTGCACGGTTGGTAGGAATGTTTATTGTGGGCCCGGAGATTCAATTATACATTTGAACAGCGATCAGTAAATATATTTCATACTGCAAACAGAGCAAATTAGCTGAAACACTAATCGTGGTAAGAGAGTTTAACTTCAAGTCATCTTCAGTCTTCATGAGTTATGCTGTTTGATTCGCCCACCATGACATCGAGGACATTGACCCCCCCGCTCAGAGCTCAGTCTATAGAAATAAACCCTTGCCTCACAATCCCCCTCCTCACAAAACAAACCTTTAATGTAACGAATAATCTGACTGCCAGACCCTCTATGGATAAATGGCACATGTGAACAGGCCAAGCTAATAATTTTTCGTTCTACGAACGTTTAGCGAACGTTATGATTAAGGTATGGAAACATTCAAAGTATCCAGTTTTTCTGATGTTCCCGGAACGTTAGCCCACTACTATAACTACTACTACAACTTAGACTAATAACACGAACCCAAAAGAAGGGCATGTTAGAGTAGTGGGTAACTCTGTCACCTTGCACCTTAAAGGTCATGGGTTCCAGGGTGAGCAGCGTCTGCAGTTTTCAACATTAATTGTGTTAAAAGGACATTCAGGTAATAATGTTACCATGCAAACATTGACAGAACCTTTGTTAAATGTAATGTGGAAATAATAGTCCATTAAAGTTGCAGTACAAACATTCCCTCCAGCTTTGAGAAGATCTTTAGATAATGATAGCTAAAGTTCTGGAAACGTTCCCTGGTAGCTGGGGGGGGGCTTTAATGCATGGGCTTGCCCAGGCTGAAGCCCAGGGGCCTGAAACAACCCTCAAATCTCCGCATTGACAACTTTTATTGTCACCAACTCCCCCCACCCGTCGACAACTCAAAAAGCCAGGGGCCTCTGACCACATTAATGTTCCTCTGCATGTCATTCATTCCTCTTGAATCTGAGAGTCATCAGAAGTCCATTCTGTTCTTTTTTTTCTTTCCTTAATGACTTTCTTCCAGACTTCTCTTAGATGCCCTTTAATTTTTAAATTCAAGGAAGCTGGAAGAGTCATTCTAAAGAGCTGATAAGCTCTGCAATGCCCAGCCTTTGAGAATGCATGAGCCTGTTTTAACATTTCTTTCTAGTCTGACATTGTATTTTTTTCTGTGTGAGTCATTCACCGAACATGCTAAACTATACTTGTCATCCATTTCTGAATAATTTTTTGTAAAACTTTGATCAAAGGGCCTTCGGATCAAACTGAAGAGAGTGATGTTGGTTCTCTCTCAGGAAAAGCCTTTTAAAATATTAGAGTCCATGTATTTCCAGGATGATAAAACAATTCTGTTTGTTAAGTTCTACTTGAGATTATCTCACACTGTTTAACATATTTCTGAGAGAAAATTGTGAGCCTTTTGGAACTGTGCGGATTCCTGCATTCTCTGTTCCGAGGATGTGGTATGATTTATATATCTATAAATAGTTCATCTGTTTAAACAGCACACAAACGATTGTGCTTCATCATATTTCTTCAAACTCTATTTATTTATCTGTTTATTTATCTATTTATTTGTTGCACAGTCTGCTTCCATGCCAGACTTCTATACCAATTTGCACAATGTTCCCCTACCAATCAGGTGATGACCTGTATCTCTTTGTCACTGTCTTAAAATGTCTTGTCCAAAATGTCACGTCAATATTATGTTTATATGCCTTGGTATTTATATTATATGTATTACGTCTCACTTGCACTACAACCAACAAGGACGGTATTACAGCTCAGTGCATGACTTCACACATCTTATATCTGAAGCTGATAATAAATGATACTTGATCCTTGAGTCTGTGGTGAAAACAGAGGGAATCTAAATGAGGTACCAGGTGTTCCCTCCCTAGTTAATTCCCAGGAGCAATTTGCTGACGTCAAATACAATTCAGTTCAAGAAAGAGATACCAGATTAGCTTTCTGGTGCTTATAGGCCATGAAACTGCTACAAAACTTTTCTAAACACTTGTTGCTTCTATCGATTCAAATTCAGATACTTCAGTATGATGGATCCTCTCCTTGGAGGCCTGTTCCCAACAACAATTAGCACGGAAGTGCACCGTAAAATGCTTCAGAAGCAGCCAAAAAGCCCTGAGGAGACCAGCAAGAATCCGCAGGCATCTCCTGCACTTCCTAACTACTGTGTTACTCGGGTCGAAATAAGAAAAACAGAAATGGAGAAAGAACATGGTTTGTGGGGAGGTAATGTTTTGGTCGTCATAAATGCAGGAATCCGGCTGATTCATTCTCTGCACGTGTGAGTTCTGTTATCTTGAATAGCTTATCATAATCAATCTATATTTAGATATTACTCAGTCCTGGATGACATAAGGCTTACAGCAGAGGTCTTACAGTCAAAAACCCACGGGTCACTCGCTAGGGGGTCTTCAGCATAAGTGGACCACTCCAGATTTATTTTTTAGCCGTAAGAGAAAAAAATAAAATGATTTTTATGTCACGGGTAATTACGAGGAAATTTGTCAA
>JAODJU010000001.1:45549567-45571070 GCA_026776725.1 Gnathonemus echidnorhynchus
TTTCAGATCAGCGACCAATCAGTCATTTAGAGACAGGCATGCATTCTACGGCAGGGATGCCTTTTTCGGCATAACACAGGCTTAAGCAGTGAGAAGATGGATGGTTATATGTTTTTTTTTTTGTTTTGTTTTGTTTTGTTTTGTTTTGTTTTGTTTTGTTTTTTACCTGACAGCTTCAGTCTCCAGTAAACATTAAAAGCAATGAAGGATCCCAGAAGAACTGTGATCTGTATCATCTGTACAATGTTCAGGTTCAGGCTCCCTTTGAAGACACACAGACACACACATGCAAAATATCAGTGTCATTGCAGGGGTTAATGACAGATTAATAAACTTTATATATGTACTATGTGTATGTATGTATGTATGTATGTTAATACACATATTCTAGCTGACATGTAGGCGTGGTCTGAGCATACCCACTGTAAGGCGACCTGTTACATCCCGTCCACATTGTTTAACCACATCCCCTGTTTGTGACGGCAAAAAGAGGCCATTAGCTGTTTCATATTCATTGGAACTGACAGATATGTGTACTTTCTTTTGAGCAAATTCCTGTTTTTGCTGCATGCTACATACATCCTGCATATGAGCATGTGCATAGACAAAATGAACAGTATGATCATTAACTGTTTAACCTGTCTGCAGTCGCAGAGGTGAAGGACGTGTATGAAAGATGGACCCGCCTGACACCAGCAGCGGAATCGGACTGCTGAGAACGTCTCCCGTGACACAGGGACCGGCCGGTGACGCGTGGCAGTGATACTCTCCTGAATCCGCCGTGCCGATGTTGTACACGGTGAGGTACGAGACCCCCCAGGCTGGGCTGGGCTGAAGCCAGATCAGGCTGTACTTGTCTTTGTCCTCCAGAGGGGTACAGAGGCCACCTTCTTGTTTGCACCAGGTCACTGTAGGCAGCTTCTCAAACGCAACTAGACAGGACATGACCAGCGGGGCGTTGGCTGCCCGGCTCCACCAGCAGTCTTCAGACACAAACGTATATTTACATTTTTGATCTGTTAAAGAGAACATTTCCCTCAGTAGCCAAGTCACTCACATGGAGAACAAGAAATACACTGTACAGGTTGGTCTCCTGGGGTCTCCGAGGACCAGTTTGGGAAACACTGCTGTAAGTTGTAGGAATAACTGCCGTAAAAACAGTGGAATTTGTTACTAATGTCAGCAAACACCTCCCTAACCCTTTCACCTTGTAGTCCAGGTTAACATTTTCTGAAAGGATAAAGTACTGAATAATCAGCTGGTCCCTCTGTTGGCCAGAGACCACAGCCATGTGTTCAGCGTGGTAATTTACTCTGTTTTACATGGACGTAAATGTCCTCACTGTGGCTTATGCACAGGCAGCACACGTTAGCAGCATGAAAAATCAGAGCAGGGTGAGAACACCATAGAAACACGTCAGAAATATCTCACTTCACCACTTGTCTAAAGCAAATTTCATGTGCACAGCTTGATAGATTAAACGATTTAATTTAAACATTTGATTAAGGTGTTTGCTTTACAAAATGTAAAGGAAATTAAACCTGGAGCAAATATTACTTGTCAACATATAGCTTGAACGTTTGTTACATGTTGTAAAATATTTAATCACGTTTAAGCAGTGTTTAATCAATTATCAGTATCATTAATATTATTATTGTTATTATTGTTTTATTTTTTATTTTAGGATATTTCTCTTATGTTACAAACAATGATAAGGGGCTCATCTCACCTCATTTAGAGATTCTTATTTTCAATAGAGATTTCTTATTTTTAATATGTGGGAAAAGAGCAGTTTGTATGAACAGTCTGTCTTACCTGTAACAGAGACATTAATGTTATGACTGACAGAGGTCACATTTCCATAAACACCACACCTGTACAGACCAGCATCTCTCATGGACACACGTGTGAAAATCAGTTCTGAGGTGCTGATACTTGGCTCAGTTTCACTGTATTTCCATTGTATTTTAATGTTGTCTGTTGCATTTACAGTAATGCAGTGTGTATGTTTCCAGAGTTTACACCATGTAACTGCTGGTCTCCATCCGCAGTGTTTCACTGGACAGCGCAGTGTCACTGATGAGTTTTCTCCAGCTAATATATTAACATGCCGTGGTACTCGAATCTCCACAGGACAAAAATCATCAGATCCTGAAAGAAGGTTTTAGTTTGATTAAACTAGTTAGATTGTTTTAATTATCCATCTATTCAGAATCTCCATACCACACAAACACTTGCTAAAACAGAACAAAAACAAGTTTCTATCCTCACCTTATCTAGACTAGTAAATATTGTCTTACCTCTCTGAGATAATAGACGGATCACTGTATTGTTTTTTGGTGTTAATATCTCTGAAATTATCTTGCACATTTTAGTATTTTTTTCCGACAGCTTAATGAGAACTATAAATATTACATGCAATAAAACATACTTCAGAATTTTACGTTTTTCTTTTAGAATTGTTCCATTAACATAAAATAATACCAGACAGTGTTTATTATTTAACATATATACACGTTTTACCTTCAAGTTGATATGTTAGGACCAGAATTAACAATCCAATCATTCCTGTCATAATTGCCATTATAGAATTATAATTTTGATTATTTCTATTCTCTGAAGGTCAGGGTGTCTGTGAATCTGTTTCTCAGATCTCTTGTCCTCACTAAGACCTTTCAGCAGGTTGTTAGCTATATATAATCAGAAACAGGAAACGAGACAGTGGTGTTTGTGTGTCTGCATCCCTGACACACTGTAAGGAGTGTACTCTCTCCTACGCTCTGTCACTGTCACTGAATTCACATACACTACCCTTGAATTAGCATTTTACTTTTCATTTGAAATACACAAAAATATTTTTTACAGTGACCCCCAACATATAAACATTACGTCTTTTAACAAAGTATTATAATTTTTTGTACTTTTTGCAGTTTTCTGTATGGGAATGTGTAAGTATGAAAAATTAGGGTAAATCACAAAAACAAAATTACAAGTAAATGTCAATCTAATGGACAACATGTAACCAGCCACAGTGAGGTTAGCTGAAGCAGCTCTGTATGGAAACTAACACCCAGCCCCCAAACTTCACCCCCCCCCCCCATACCTCGCGGTTTAATTTGAGCATCCTGTTCTTCAGTGATGTTTTCTCACTGTATAGGTTCTGTATGACACAATAACTTAAAAAGATGCTTTAAGGTATTAACTTGATTCTGATTTTTTTTTTCCTTTTTGCAATATCTTTCATTTCCTTCAGAATGACACATAATCACAAAAATAATCATATGGATACGTTAGCGCTTGTGCAGAGAGCAGCAGCAGATCTGTGTCTTAGTGCATCTCAGCTTGAGGCTGCGTGACTTTTTCTTAGAATTCAGCATAAGAACAGGAGTGAGTGACTGTGCCTTTAAGTCCATCCCTCCTGCCAATCAGTGCAGTGCTGTTGTTCCTACTAACCTGCCTTTGGTTTCTGTTACTGACCCCCCGAGATGGAATTGGAGGATTTTTGCTACTGGCCCGCTGGGCTCGTCCATCGCCCCACATGCTTGTTCCCCCTAGTAACCGGGCTACTGTTCAGTTTTTTGGTACTAACCCTAAGTGACTCACCTCCGGCGAGTGGGCAAGCTTTATTTCCAGCCCTGCTGACGCCTCTAACCTCCTTTAGCCACCCTGATGACCATCAGCTGCAGTGTGCAGGTTCTAGAATGACTCTACAGCACAGATTATAGAACAAAAGTCTAGGCAGTCAAAGAAAATGATGTTTAAATGATCTTCCTGCTACTATGATTTTCTGTCAGTCAAAGTGTGTCAGCTTAACCATTTAAAAACTTCCCCTAAATTCACCCCAGTATCTGTAGTAACTATCCGATACACCCATGCATTTTTTTATTCAACAAATTCCTCACCTTGTTTGGCTAATCAGTACTTCATGAAGTTATTTAACTCATTATGTTAATTAATTAATTGAGCTGGTGGTAAATTTTAACAAAGATACGAAATGGTTGGTGTACCTCTAACGAGAGGTTTGGGAGCTGAAGCAGTGTTTATCTAGTCATCCAACAAGGCAAAAGTAACTTTTTAGAGACCTAAAGCAATTCTTGCTAGTTTTTCTTGTTACTCTTAATTTTCATATGTTCTAATCTTTAATTGTTTTTCTGTTCTGAGCAAATATACACTTGATACCCAGATCAATAGCTGTCGACATTTTCTTTGACTGCCTAAGACTTTTGCACAGTACTGCACATGATTGAGTTCTGATTACTGTGTTTCAGACAAATGGTTGACATTTGTTTGTTGACATTTGTTTGGGCACATACGTTTTAGCCGCCCATTTTCCATACTTGTTTGTTCTATGCAGGGTCATGGGGGCCTAGAGCCTGTCCTGGAATCTACTGGGCACCAAGTCATCACAGGGCACACAAAGACACACTCACAGACAGAATTTGGTATCTCCAATTCACCTTAGCATGTTTTTGGGCTGGGAGGCTAGGGGGCTACAGGGAGACTCCACACATGTAGAGTTGAGGCGGATATTCAAACACTGGTCTCCAGAGGAGTGATGTAACCATGTTAGCAGCCCCACCACCTTGCTGTCCCTCGGAAACTTTCTTTGTGGTTTATTTATACTGTTGAAATAAGGTCCTGATGTTCTACATTGAGATATTTTGAAAAATGTCTCTGTCACCATGCTGAGGAATTATGTCATATTTTACATTGCATTATCAAAGTCAACTTTATGAACTTTCATGAACCTTATAATATCCCAGCAGCCTTTGCTGTCCTTCCAGCGATTAGCTAAGCCATTAACTTCTCCACAATGCCCTGAGATGATGCCCACGGCAGCTCAGTTAAATAACTCAGCCCACACGTCAACCTTTGGTCAGTCAAAGTCCTGCAGGGGGATGGATAACAGGTGAAACGGGCAGGTGTGGATCCTCCTGGGACTGTGACTGTGACTGTGAGGCAGCAGGTGAGTCTGTGCTCTTCTTCTGCAGCTTTAGCAGCAAAATACCTAAAACCGCTAACAGTAACATGTGACAATATCTTTCTTCCTTTGTGGCATTTTTGTTGGGTTATTTTTCACAGCAGTGACAACAGCAGAAATAACTGGTCATGCAGATCTGAGGGGAGGGTACAGGATGTATACAAGTGATTATTCATTTCAGATCCTTCAATAGCCAGCAATCAATAGCGAGCGCCTTTGTTCCATGAGCATTGTCCATACTGTGCGATGCAGATTATTGTTTATATACATGTTACAATTTAAAATGCTCACGATTTTAAAGTACCTGAACGAACTTTAAAAAGGTACCAGTTTACTGAATTTTGGGTGAATGTCTTACTAGACACAAGCAGGTTCAGCTTCCTTGGAGCACATGCAAATCTGATTAGTGTTTTTTTAAAGACGAAAGCTGTGTCAGGCTTGTCATAAGTCAGTTCCCCATTGCAGTTAACAATTAACATTGCCGCCAACGTCCAGAGTGCAGATCTTGAAGTCAGACATCAGCATTTTCCTGGTAGTTTATTTCAGGGGACTGTCACCCTGTCACCCTGATGCGGCTAGAACTGTCACCCTGACGCGGTCATTTCAGGCGTCTGCAAATCTGCTGAGGTCAAAGCCAAGGAGACACGTGCAAACGATTCAGGCTTTAAAGTCTTTATAGTTTCCATATTTCTGGTTATGTTTCAATCTCTCTGTGCTTGTTCAATAGACCCCTTTCATCAGGTCTATCATGCAAAAACGGATGTTTTAGAAACATTTGCTCATAATATCAGTATCAAACAGGTGCCTATAAAATAATAAAGATAACCCTTAACTCACACACCTATCGTGGTGGAGTCATTGGTACTTACCAAAGGTCGGGGACATTTCTCGGGTTTGCTGTGAGATAGATTATGATGTGACCAGCGGTAGCATTAAATGCTGCTGAGCTCAGCATGGCCTAAGTGTGCTTTGATAGACGTTGTGCCATCAGGGTCAGCTGGTGAAGTCATGTTGACATGCATGGTGTTGGGGTGGCCTTCCAGATGGGCGAACTCTGTAAATTATCGTTGACTAATTGAATCGTGCTGGTTCAGGAGAACCAGGTAGCTTCAGAAACCTTCCTATTTCACAGCAAAGCAGAATGACTGCATATCATTAACAGTTATGCAGCCAATGAGAGGGTAATTGAAATTTGTGTTTTAAGCAGGCAGAGCTGAGTCAGCTATAACATTTTACACTAGGGGGCCTTCATCATGCTTTGCAAAGAGCCGCAGGTGATGGACAATGGACAAGGATCAGGGTTGTTAGTTCACAGTCTGTTGTAGTTCCCTTTAGTGATAAGTTCAGCTATGAAAATGGTTAAGAATTTAACCTGTTTTCTTTCACCCTCTCAGTGATATAGACATCGGCATCTATGTTAAGAACGAAGAAAGATGACATTCGAAAAATCTAATTAACATCTCAGTCAACGAAAACTTAAACTCTACACTTCAAAAACCCTTTAAACAACATACTTAGAAAGTTTCACATTTTTAGGTGCCTCAGATTTTTTGTAATAAGCAAAAATAAATCTACCGCGGCGGCCATATTTAGGATGCTTTGGCTGAAGGCCATTTTACTTCCAATGGGTGAATCTCTGAGTGTTAATGTGGTGTGATGCTTTAGCGGCAGAGAGATGGAAGCTTTGAAAGTGAGGGTCATCAGCCTGAACAAGCGGGAGGGCCAGAGCTTCGGCTTCTTCCTGCGGGTGGAGCAGGGCGAGGACGGTCATCTGATCCGCAACCTGGAGACGGGCAGCCCGGCCGAGCTCTCGGGCCTGAAGGACGGGGACCGCATTCTGAGGGTCAACGGGACCTTCGCGGACACGCTGGAGCACCGCCAGGTAGCTGTTCGATCACCCAATAATGATAATAGCTGTTACATAACTAATAACTAACAGCAATGCAGACTCTGGCTATATTAGGGAAATGAACCCAAAGAAGTCGGCTGAGTACGTGTCCAACCTAAACCGGCTGGGGGATCTTGTGGCCCAGGTGGTCGATCTGGTGAAGAACAGCGGGATGTCCGTCACCTTTCATGTTCTGGATGAAGCCTCCTACAAGCAGGCCAAGGAGACTGGTGTTGACCTGTCCGACCCTCATCCCAGCTCTCAGTCCAGTACGGCCCAGGCACAGCCCGTTATGAATGGCGTGACCGGTTCAGCACCAAAACCCAAACTCTGTTTCCTGGTTAAAGCCAAGAATGGATATGGATTTTCTATCAAGTCCACAAAAGGTGAGATGGCAGTTACCCTCTGACTGGTAACATTCATCAAACCAGTATGGCCTGTTTAATCTCAGATAGCTATTTACTTAGGATAGGCACATTAATTATACTCTAGTGGAGAAGCGAATCTATTCTGCATTCATATTAACACCCAAATGAGCTTAAATTAACTGCACATTAAAAATGAAGGATGAAATTAATCGAACTGTCCATGTATTGTCCAGTAAGTTACACTGTCAGGTTGGCGTGATCTGTGTTTCCTTGGATGGGCTCCGAATAAATGGCTCTGGAAAACGGATAGATGAATTAAACAAGATACCGCTGAGTATGTTTTTGATGGAGTGCCGACAGCTTCTCTATTGGCTATTGAACACATGCTGAGACGGTTTCATTCTCTCCTTATACTGCTGCTGTAATTTATACTGTCTGTCTGCTTCCAGGCATGGAGGGGGTGTACATGACGGAAGTGACTGCCTCTGGGGTTGCAGACAGGGCTGGGGTCAAGGTCGACGACCGCCTTCAAGAGGTCAACGGGGAAAACGTGGATGATTGCACCCATGAGGAGATCGTGGAGAAGGTTAAAACAATTTTAATCTATAAGTCAATATCATTCATAAATATAAATGACACACAAATAGAGATGAATGTAAGGATTTAGTTGTAGTGTTTGCACTTATCTTGGGTTAAATTCTGGTTATGGAAGGTGGTTGGTTAGTGGGGCTGACAATACAGCATATTTATGATGTTTCATATATATTCATGATATGAGTCTTACTGAGCTTTGAGCCATATTGAAACCTGTCCTCTATGAGTGCGAAGGCCGGTTTGTTTGTGGTCAAGCCTCTCTCTCTGCCCAACCCCTTCTCCTCCAGATCAAGGTCGCAGGTGATCGGATCATGTTCCTGCTTGTGGACGAGCACTCAGACAAATACTACAGGAACAGAAAGCTGAAGCCGCAGGCTGAGGACGCCACCGTGAGGCACCTCCCACATCCGCCACGCATCGCTGACATGACCAAGGGCCCCGACGGATATGGGTTCTACCTGAGGGAAGACACCAAAATGAAAGGTGTGCCTGGAAAAACGGAGAACATCCATTACAGACGGAGAACGTGGATACAGAGCAGCATGAACGCCAGTGCCACTCCTCACCTTTAAAAAAAATGACAAAAGTGGCTTTTGAACACATGAAGGCCAAAATAATTCAATTTAATCGCTGAATTTTGCCACAGTTGAGATCCAACCAAATATCACCATTGTCATTTCATCGTCTATTTTACCCCCAGTCATCTGCTCCAGGGGAGATTCTAGGGTGTTTTTTAAGTGGGGGCCTTAAGAGGGGACATAATTCATACAGAGGGGCCAATCTTATCATTAGCCAATGATATGCTTTGAATCGGTGAGTGGCAGGGGAGGGGGCACTCTGGGGCCAATCAGCTTTCAGCTTGGGCCACTGGCCTTGTGGTTCCGCCCCTATAAATATCCCTGTCTGCTCCCCTGTATAAAACATTTCAATGTCTGTCTTCTAGGCCATTTCATTAATGACATTGAGCAAGGGAGTCCAGCTGAGAAGGCAGGGCTGAAAAACATGGACCGTCTAGTGGCGGTCAGTGGAGAGGAGGTCAACCACTTGGACCACGATGAGGTTGTGGATCGAATCCAGGGGTGTGGACCGAAATGCTCCCTGCTGGTGGTTGATGTGGAAACTGATAAAATGTACAAGATGGTGAGAAACTCTTTCAAGAATGCAGTGGTGTTCTCTGCGCTGAAGCTGTTTTTGCAAACCGAGCAAGTCAAACATTAAATACTTTTCTGTAACAGTGAAGAATCACATTTCTGCTCTGGCAATATTTAACCCCTCCAAAAGCAACCATTTGTCTGTTGTGCAGAATATGGGTTCCCAAACTTTTCAGACCATGACCCCCAAAATAACAAAATTTCATTATCAGGGACTTCAGACCCACACTCACAACCTGGTGGAGAGGGGGGGTTGCCCCTTGGTTGATCTCTTTTCCATTCTCGGGGGGTGGGGGTTATCACAGTCAACCAGACCTTGATAGGTCACTGACACTAACCCTAAGTCATTCCACAGGGAGGTGTGTCTCCTTTTCTTTACTGGAAAGAAATGAGGGGGGTGGAGCCAATCACAGGACTCGGTGCTGAGGAGCCAGCCCCAGATCTGGGCAAGGACACGCCCCCTGCACAGCAGCTGAAGCCCAAGCTCTGTAAGATGGAGAAGACCTCCAGCGGCTTCGGGTTCCACCTTAACGGCATCCAAGGGGTACCAGGCCAATACATTCAAGAGGTAGAGTGAGGAGTCACAGTCCACTGATCAGACACAATCAGACTGACATGGGACTCAAAATATCTCTCTGGTCAGAGTCACATCAGCTGGGGGAAATCATAGAATGGCATTTAAATTTGATGCTGGAACTCCAATCAAGAAAAACAGTTTGATGGATGGATGGATGGATGGATGGATGGATTTTCATTGATTTAATATCCATGTACAGTAAAGCTACTCAAGCTAAGCTTGGTCTTCACCTCACTAATATGTACATCCCCACATTTCTCATGGTCTACCCACCTCAGTGTGGTCATGCAATCAGTAGCGAAGACCTGCATTTCTGCCACCACATGTGAGTTTGACAGATTGTACGTCTCCCAGGTGGTGACAGGTGGGGCAGCCGACCGGGCGGGTCTGAAGAACGATGACATCGTCGTAGAGGTCAACGGCGTGAATGTAGAAGACAGCACCCATGAGGAGGCTGTGGCCTTGATTAGAGCCAGCGGTGACCGGCTGACCCTGCTGGTGGCCGAGAGGGCGGCCTACGACTACTTCAAGGCGGAGAAGATTCCCATCACCCCCCAGCTACTGGGCCAGGCGCCCACGCCTCAGCCTGAACCTGCAGCCACGGCCAAACAGATTCATACCGCCACATCCCAGGACCCCCAAGGGAAGGAAGAAGAGAAGAACGAAGAGGAGAAGGCAGAGAAGGAGGAGGTGGCTACAGCAGAAGCTACCCCACCAAGCGAGCCGAAAACCCGCGACAGGGTAAGAGCCTCAGGGTTGGTGACGTTCCTCCATGAGAAACCCAGGTAGACAGGCTTCTGTCCCGGGCATGTGTGTGAAAATCATTAATGTAAGTTTACTTCCCTTTTGTTTTTATTTCTTTTTATAGACACCATCATCATCCTCTTCTTCTTCATCAGAGGAAGATGAAAGACTGTGAGGAGATTAGTCCTACTGGCTGCTTGCTGTCCATTAGTGTCGCTCCAGCTCTCACCCTGATTAGTGAGCATTTTGTGTATCTGAGGGTTTAATGTACTATAGCAGTGTGTCCCAACCCGGTCCTCTGGGACCCACAGACGGTCCATGTTTTTGCTCCCTCCCAGCTCCCTCCAGACTGTCCTGTTTTTGCTACCTACTAGGAACTGGGTGGGAGCAAAAACATGTACTGTCTGCAGGTCCCTGAGAACCGTATTGATTAACACTGTACTATAGGACAACATTGCCACTTCTGCTGGTAAACACTGTTCTTCTGTTGGTGTTTGTCTTGATTTAATCAAGCTAACTTATTACCGTGTGATGCAGGCTAGCTTCTGTCCAAAATATATTTACATTTATCTTAGGGTTAATAATTATGTACTTTCTTGCTATTGTTTGGTTATAAATTTTCTCATGAGTAAATGACGACTTGAAATTAAACATAAATTAAGTATTCGGCTTGTCACTGAATGTATAATGTGCATTTCTGCACCTTTTTCATTTCCTGTTTATTGCTGAAAAAATATCGGAGAATAACCTGTCACTTACCATGCCGCGAGAAAATTAAAAACCTTCTCATTAAAAACCAGCCTCTGTCATGCTCTTCATGACGTTGGGATACAAGTTAGCATCATGTCCAAGGGTGTGGGCTTGACTCGCAGTGTCTTCCTGGGAAAGCATGTCTGTGACCTTCAGAGCGGCCTCCTGGTCCAATGGCATCACATTTGAAGGGCTGAACTAAAGATTTTAAGGATGATGAAGAATATTCATTGGCATCAGGCATGTTGTACAATTACAGAGCGGAACCTCCCCCCCCAAAGAGGTTTGTTCCATCTCTCTCCCTCATCATTTTGGTAGGGATGCTGGCCCCCCACCCAAACCTATTTCCGGTTATGGGTTGTTCTTTTTGTGAAATAGTAACACTTCACAAATTACATCTTACAGCAGTGAGTGACCTCTCAGGTAGAAACCCCTGACTGAGTAGAGACTATTAGTAGTGTCAGTTAATTAGACATAAATTAATAAAGAGTTCTGTGCTATACAAGGGAGAACACAGTGTGAAATGTGGGGAAATGTGCTGGCTAAGATTGAGTGACATTGCTGGCTAAGATTGAGATTTTACTTCCACAAGTTTCTTTCTGAACTGCAATACATATAGACTGAAATTTGTCCAACTGAACTTTTTATTAACTTAAAAAATTACAGCATCATGCAACTTTTCACATGTTGACATCAGAAATGCCTCACAAAGGCTTTTCTCTCTCACTCTCTCTCTCTCTCTCACACACACACGCACACGCACTCTGACAGTGAATAAACAAAAGGTTTGAGTCTCTCCCATGTGATCACATGGTCATGTGCTTCTCTGGCGCCTGTTTGTGGGCCAGGTAGAGGAAGAGGATGCTGGAAAGAGCGCTGACGAGGAAGATGACGTCAAACCAGCGGTGGTAGAAGTTAAACTGCAGCTCGCCCAGAACCTCGGTCACTATGGTGCGGTACTCCAGGGGCATACTCATACGCATCAGCAGGACTGAGGAGACAAAGTACATGCCCTGCCAGAGAGAGAGACAAGGGAGAGCACTGCGTGAGCAGGGCAGAGAGACGGAGAGGTGACAGCACTGCATGAGCAGGGCAGAGAGTGACAGGGGGTAGCACTGCATGAGCAGGGCAGAGAGTGACAGGGGGCAGCACTGCATGAGCAGGGCATAGATAGACAGAGGACAGCACTGCATGAGCAGGGCATGGAGAGACAGGGGACAGCACTGCATGAGCAGGGCAGAGATAGACAGAGGACAGCACTGCATGAGCAGGACATGGAGAGACAGGGGACAGCAGTGCATGAGCAGGGCAGAGATAGACAGAGGACAGCACTGCATGAGCAGGACATGGAGAGACAGGGGACAGCACTGCATGAGCAGGGCACAGAGAAATGGGACAGAATTGCATGAGCAGGGCACAGAGAACCAGGTGACAGCACTGCATGAGCAGGGCAGAGAGAGAGATAGACAGTGGACAGAACTGTATGCATGGGGGAGAAAGAGACAGGACAGCACTGCATAAGCAGGGCAGAGAGAGAGAGACTCAAGATCTCAAGAAAACACAAAAACATTGAGAAAATACGGTTTCCATAATTTTTTTTGTTTTTGTTTTTTTAATGTGTTGTTTGGCATTTTGGGGTCACTGTGCTCACATCCGGGTCACATTCCCCAAGAACTCACCATGATCTGAGCCAGAACCAGGACTATGACATTGGAAGACTTGCTGCTGGAAATGGCATAGAAAAACTGTGAACGCAAGAGGATTTGTGTAAAACACAGGCCATGGATGGAAAGAGGGGTTTATGTACAACTTGCCACAACACAAAGGCTGTTTCTCACAATTAAAATGAATTCTGATAGCGATGAATGTCTGTAATGCTTGCTCCACTCACCTTGGTAAGCGTTATCAGGAGGCCCCTGATCGACGTCACGATGATGATGCCAACAAGAATGAAGGATATGTGCTGAGACCAAAATTTGACCTGACAGAGGGAGCAGTAGGAACAAATAATTAATAACGACCATGTCAGAATGAAAACTAAAATCCCAGCTCCTGATAAAATATTAATTTGAGAGAAGAAAGTGTTGCCCCTCCCCAGCAGTGAACTCACATCAAACTGAATACCCAGGTAGTTGACCGTGATCTCTATTCCACGTGTCACAGGATCGGTCTTGCCTACTCGATCAAAGACGATGTTGATGGTGGCCTGGAGGGACAAACATTGCTGCAGATTACGGATCTCTGCTGACAGCAGGCCCATTCATGTGTGCCCTAACTGTGGAGTGTGAAGAAAATAAGAGTAAGAGGAGATGACAGATACATCACTGATCACGAAATCTTACAGTCCAGCAGATAACACCCTGAGTAAGAGACGAATCCTTTCAGAGTTGGGAGCTACGGGAAATTCTTACCATAAAGATTTTCCATACGCAGTAAATGGAGAAAAAGTATCCCAAGACATTGAAGTACTTTCCTTGAAATGTTTTGGAATATTCAATCCTTTCCTGGGTTAAGAGGAGACAGACATCACCTTTACTTGAGTGGTACGAAATCAAAGTTCAAAGATCACAAAAGATCAAGGAGATAAGTGTTAGACTCGAAGGAAATATTCCATAAAACTTTGTATAAATCTTTCCTCATCCTCGATATATAGCTAATCCCTGAAAACGATGTAGCAGAGTAAAGGCTGTTTGTAACGACTCGCCCCACTTCATCTTTCCCAGATTAAAAAATAGTTAGTAATTGAATAACCTGCATGGGTCATTCCACGTGTAAGAAGTACAGTTCTGACACCACACATCACGGCTGTTAACAATTAACTGATACTCTTATCTCAAGGCTCAGCTGATAAAATAATCCAGAAAATGCAAAGTGGGAGCTGGACTTGTGAGTGTACTACTGAGATACTGCTCTTGGACCAAGGGTGACTGAAAGACCATCTAGCTAAATATAAAGGGAGAGAGCTGTTAAACTGTAATTTCTCTGGGTGGGAGAGTACAGCAAAGGATTAAATGATGCATAACTGTGTAGATGTTCTGTCAAGTGGCATGTTGGGTTTCCTCTTAAGAATTATGTAGATGAGATTCCTGCTGAGGTCTAAGAGCTCATAGGTTATGGCAGCTCACATGTTTGACAACCTGTTTAAATTTCTTGTTTTCATCTTATTTGGCAAGCCCCTTTAGTTTGGTCTGTCACACCCCATCCATGGCTACCTTGGTGGCCTGCAGATCCACAGTCTCCAGGAAGAGCTGCCGACTGAGCTCCTCCAAGGCGTCCACTTCCTGCTGGATCAGCGACAGATCTGAAGCAGAGCCGTCAAGGCACCATAACCACAAGCAGAGAAGAGAACGTTCTGTGGGACGTGCAAAGTCTTCTCTGTCTCCGTGACCATTTACGCAGCCCTTTGCAGACGGACCCACCAGCTGCAGGTGTTGAATGCTGGTTTCTGACATAGACGGCGTGAGCGGACAGCCTGACATATGGGAAGGATACTCTCGCTGTTGGGCGGAGGGGATGTGACACTTCTGATCATTCCCCAGATGCCAGTCTGCTTGCTCTGGTCCTCCCCCCGCTGGTACATCTGTCTCCTGGTCATAGCGATTCTACAGCACAACAATCATTACACATCACATAGCGATTCTACAGCACAACAATCATTACACATCACATAGCGATTCTACAGCACAACAATCATTACACTTCACTTTGCTCATATCTATTACAAATAGCAATTTTAACTTCCCCATACAACCGCAACACTCTGCGTGTCCGGAAACGTTCATACTTCTCTGTTCAAGCCGCGTACTTTGCACATGTGCACAACGTGTTGAATTTATATTTTTCCTAATGATGATCATATAAATTATTATTCTGATATTCCCTGCACACGTACCACAGCAGTGAGGTTTGTGTCCATTTCTCAATGTTTTACAAATTCAGAGGATTGTGGATACTTATGAGTGTCTGGGGTGAGTTTACTCACAATTTACTTAATGGGCCTTTAATCATTTGATGAAAAGCTCAAGTGTTTGAATACAATGCCACCTGCTGTTCCATTTAAGTATTACATAGGACAGTACACAAACATTTCACAGATGCCCAACATACAGTTTAACTTAAATCTGATCTGATTATGAATTCAGACAGATCAATTAAAAGCAGAAAGGAGGCAACCATATTAACAGAATAACTGCAGACATAATGATAAGTTCTGAATGTTCCCCAAACGTTTCAGCCCTGTGTTAACCCGACTAGCTACTTCAGCACAGCCCAATTAGCCTCACATACGATGGGGAGGGTTAGGGGAATGTACTGAGACTTTACCGCATCTCTGTGGGTTACAAGTGTGTCTTTAATTTGCTTTTCAGCACTGTTCATCACTTTTTTCCTTAAAGGGACCATGTTCCCATTTTTGCTCTTTTGAGAAATACATTTATTTGTTTGCTCCTCAAGGCTGACTTCTCCATACCACAAAATGAACCACTCTCCTCGCAAATGTTTGATATATGATACTCAGGAGAGAATCGCAGAAGCTCGTGTTCACATGATGTAATTTCCCGCTCATTTGCATGTGCAAATGTGATTCTTTTTCCCGTATAGTTTGATTCAAGCAAGGCTGCAGGGAGACCAGCTCACCTCTTCTTCTTACTGACGATCATGTCCATTGTCTGCAGTAGCCTCCTCTCCAGGGCCAGGATGTCACTGTCAGTCACATTCCTATGCAAGAGGAACATGTCTCTCCATTGTAAGTGAGAGCATTCACCATGCATGCGTAAACTATGAGCAAATAAAATTAATCAACATATTCAAGCAGCAGTATCTCGGTTACGATGGTGTTGAGTATGACAACACAATCCTAAAAGAAGGATGGCAAAATTGCAAGAACATTAATACTGGTCCCACCCCAGCAAATGGGCCAATGGATAGTAAATGGGACAGAACGAGCAATGAAGACACACCGGAGGAAGTAGGACATGTAGGTGTAAGGACAGTTCACTGCGCCAAAGCCGGACAGTAACGCCATCAGGGTCACACCGATTACACCCACACGGCTGATCAGCTGCTCAATGGACAGAATCCCTGAAGGAGAACAATGGCAACTGCATTTAACCTCACTAATCTCTAAGACAGATTAACCATAAATAGCTTTAAGAAAATGTTTAAACCCCCTAAAACAACAAGAGCAACAAAACTTTCAATTTGAATTCCGGTATGTAATTCATACAAAGGGAATCTCATTGACAAAGTTACTAAAAGATGGTGAGTATCTGTGGGTTAAGCCTATGAGGTTTTACACAACTGAAAAAAAGCACAATTTTGAGGCACAACGCAACAGGAATGTTACCGTGTTTGGGACTGAGGATGGGAAAGGGGTCTCCCAGCTTCCAGAAGAAATACATGAAAGTGAACCAGACCACACAGGCGAAAAGCAGCTTCTGCCTCTGTACTAGAGATAAAAGTCACCAAAAAACAGTTCAGAAAACAGCAGCATTCATTTCTATTTCTGACTGCCCATATTTTTAAGGGAAGTGTCCCCAAAACAATCACAGTTTATATTTACAGTACGACTATTCATTATACATGTATAGCAATTTATTCAAAAGTGAATTAACAGGTTATGCAGAGCAGAAAGAGAGACTTACAAAGCCGTATGTTGCTAACCACGAAGTATCCAATGTAAAATGGGACCACGAAGATTAATACCAACAAAATGACGTACAAGTTTAGCTTCCAGTGAAAATACCTAGAACTGAAAAACAAATATAATTAGCTACACAGCATTAAATTAAATAACATTTTGTTTCATTTTAAATCTTTTTGATACACATGAGAAGTACTGGATCTGCAAGAAATTCAATTCAGAGCAAAGTCTGAGTCTTCGATGGAACGTTTCATTAACAATTTGTGAGTAAGTCAAATGAAAAGGAGCACATGTGGAGTCACTCACGTGCTGCTTAAGGCGCCGAGTATCTCAAAGATGATGAGCTCAAACATTGTGCAGGAGAACGCAAAGGTCACAGAGAAGACGACCTGCACGATATAGTGACGTACCTACAGGATGAAAGCACTGTCAACATTTACTCATAGGTTCAGGATCTCCCAAGACTGACTTCTGCTGAAATAACATTCCCCAATCCCATGTCTTAGCTATCAGTATTTTATCAATAAATTAAATCAATTAAAATAATTTGAACTTTTTTATAAAATAGATCTATTTACAGTTGAACATACTGAAGAGTATCAAACATTACTGTAAACTCCTGGACAAAATTCCTTTACCTCATAATCTTTGAACAATTGTCTCATGAAGAAAAGCCACCCGAAGCCAAAGAACAGCACCTGCGGAGCACAAACGCTGCATGTTGGACTCAGAGTGCAGCCCATGACATCCCTCACATTTTAGACCAGACACCCACAACGAAGCTCAAAGGGGAACATTAACATGAGTCTTCACTGCCGCTGCCACAACTACAACTAATAATAATAATAATAATAGTAAAAATAGTAATGTCCATGAAGATGCACTGACAGATACCTGAGAGGTGACCATGATCACAGAGTCTACGAGAAATGACATACTGAACCAAACATAAAAAACTGTGGTTGACGTAGGGATGGGTGCACCGTTCTTGATAAACGTGGTAATTAAGTTTCTGACATGAAGCTGACCAACCGGCTGACACACGGAGCTACACGGAACCAGCGCTTACTCCACCGCAAGCCGGAAGCGCAATCTACGTCATCATTCCGAATCCTTTTTGAAAACAAAGACAACTTCCGTCGCACGTTTTGACGTTCCCGTTTGTGTATCCTCTAACAAATTTTAAATGGCGTGGATTGGGTTGCTGCTTGAACGCGGGACTGTGCTGTATCAATCAGCACTGGCAAATTGTGGCGAACATTATGATCAACATTTTTTTTCTTTTACCACGGACATGATATTTAAAAACGTAGCCTACATAGTTATTTTAGGTTGACCAGACAATCCATGTCAAGGAAGATACTTTAAGCTACTTCATGTTTGACGAACTACTTTTAAACTGAAAAGCTCCCGTGCTTGGCTAAAACTGTTCAGTTCTCTTGCTTTGACTGGTTTGTTTCGTTGATTGAAAGATTCATCCAGCTGTTTCTAAGGCTGCCAACTTAGGTCAGCTGACTACATGGCACATACATAAATACTTATGTAACAGTTTTATTACATTGTAAATAGTCTGTAGGGTTTGCAATCTACCGGAACGCTTTTGATGTACCTAAATTTGGGTTTATAATGGATTAATATCGATTTGCGTAAGATTTATTTCGTGATCGTGACAGTCTGAAAGCGTGAGTGCCACACCAGATACGTGAATGTTGGCAACCTTGGCTGTTTCACATTAACCCCAATCAGCATAGAGCAAGAACTCAATGCATAAGTGAGATGCAGGTCCCTTTAACCCATATGATAATTCATAAATTCTGTCCTAGTTTAAAGTGACCTCCCTGACATGAATTATCTGGGGGGTGTTCTTCGTACTTGGACTGACGGGTTATCCGGATTTAATTGTTGAATATTTGACAACATCCCGGATTTTTCGGTTCTTCTGAACCCTTGTTGAATTGGTTGTCACAGCAACCAGTACGTAAGCTCAAACCTGCTCGGAACCGGTATATTCACTGTAAACAAGATTATATTGCATATACAGACAGAGCTCTGACCACCCAGGAAACCCGGCCAACCATACATTCTTGTTAAAGTTTGTGCGACTGTTTAGTGCTTGATTAATTGATGCATCAGAGCCGATTAAGGATGTGCGAAATTACTCTTTTTTGGCACTTTGTATGAAATAGATCTGAAACGCTTACATTTAGATATATCAAAATGCCTATTATTTAGGCTGAAGAGTGCTAATGAGTAAGTTCAACACCAGCAGGGGCGCCGTAGGAGAGGAGGGTAGAAGTTAGGACGATTCCAAGTGCCCTAAAAACTTGGAAAATAACTGGATTGGTCTGGACTGGGGGGTCCAATATCTTTACCAACGTACCTGCATGAATACCACCAATAAATCATGTAAAATTCTTGTTATTGAATTACAGTACAAGTCCCTCAACATTGTACCTTAGTTACTCATGTTTGTTAAAAACGCAAACATAGCTATAACTAGTCCAAACGCTAACAAGCCTTGGTTAAAATCATTCTAAATCGTGAAAATGTTCCATCTATAAAATTCAGTTGGAGCATACGGCAAGTCACTGCACATGTAGTCTATATGCTACACCAGTAGATGGTGTATTTCAGTCACGATCGAGGTACGGCTCTCTCTCGTTCAGTAGCTTATCTGAGCCTCTAGTTCACTGACTCGCCCACCAATTCGTTCACTCCTTCGGGTTACTCTCGTTCTGGGTGCATCTCCCAAAAGTTGCCCCTAGCAACTTACATAGTTGGACCAATTCAGTTGTAAGGTATAAATACATTATAAATGTATAAATACACTGAACAATTTAAATGATATACATGCAAACAAAACCTGTTCTTATTTCTGAGCAGAGCCAAATGATCTCGCTCAATAGCAGCATCAGGTATTTCCATCAGTAAATTACCGATTATCGGTCATTGTGGCGCTTACGTCCAGATTCAGGTTTAGTTTCCAGCCAATCATTTGCTCGCTTACAGTACGTCCTTACATGTCTCACTGGCTCTCACTGGCCACAGTCGAGGAGGGTGGTGAACAAAAGTGTGCGGTTCTTGTAGGGGACTCGTTCCCCCCGAAACGATTCGTATTCGAACGTCACATCATTAAGTACTGATTATTTCCATGTTTCAGCGCTCCTTTCTGTTTTCTGTTGTGCGTTGTATTATGTGCGTTTTAAAATCTCTTGGTTAGGCATAGCCTTGGCTGGTATCATGGTAGCAAATTAGCAAAATTATTAAACGTATGTTTTATAAATCAACGAATCTTTAGGTGGCTTGAATCAAATAAACTGTGTCCCAAAAAGAGTAATTTCGCCCATCACTATCAGTAATTATGTGATAGTCCGTTTTGGAAAGAACCTATTATTCATGCTGAATTCTCGTTAAAATCGGATATTCGGCTCAACCCTGGCGTCTTACATTTTTTCCTGTAACTCTTCCCAGCTCCTCCTAGTGGTCAGGCAGCGCAACGTGATAGTGTTTATTCCAAACTATTTTTATTTCGTTTATTTATAAAACTTTTTATATTATGCACAACGATCGGGCCGCCAGTCACCCATCCATGGTGTAGGACCTGCCCTGAGTTTGCGTGGTTCACTCGTCTGCACCGCAGTGCTCTTGAGTGAAGAGGTTTGTAAAAGCTTCAGTTTTTTTATTTTAAAATGTGGTTTATCACAATTATTCTTCTTGCCTTTTTAATTAATTACATTAGTTTTAAATTAGTTAGCAATGTTCCACCTAAAGCACATTAGAATGAAACAAACATGTCTAGTGTTGTCACCCCATGATAATTTCTGCTGGATCTCTCTGCCATGTCTCCTCTGAGTAGTGCATGTACATATTAGTCAAAGGAAAACTTTATACACAAAAACTCTGGCATACACATGTCTGTGTGTGTATTTGTTCAGCTTATCAAAAAGCCATCTATCTTGAAGTGCCCCCAGAGAGCAAGCCAGAGGTGGCAGTGGCGAAGAAAAACTCCCCATTAGGAAGAAATCTTGGGAGGAACCAGAGTCAAATGGGGAGCCCATCCTGCTGGGGCCAGTAGGTCCGGAATAGCAAGCGTGTCACGTGTGGGTCAACAAAATTTGCAACAAAATTTGTTAAAACCATGCTGGCATCACAGATCAGTTGCACTTTGATCGAATGAAAGTACATTCTGTCCACAAAAGCAGCTGCGTTCTCTTCATTGTTGCATTGTGCGTGTAGTCAATAGCACTGACTTTTTGCTCCACTACTTCTCTTTTCCCTACACTTCCACTTAACATGTACCAGTTGTGCATTGGTGTTTGTGGTCAACTTATCAGCAAAGTTTATCGCTATAAGTTCCATGTAGTAGTTCTTGGTTGAGTGAAATGAACCGACTGTAGTCGGGATTAAAAAAAGGTTCAGGAAGTACATCTGAAGAACTACAAATCAGGCCGAATTCCTGCCGCGGGAAGGCAACAGAAGGTCCTGCTTTCTGATGGAGGATCTGGTTTCTGTGATGGGAAAGTTCCTAACATTAGGAACGATGGATATTGCTGCACATTGCGTTTTAATGTTTGCCTGTACAACCACACCTTGACAGTCTGTGAATACCAGTCACCACTTGAGGAATACTGGAACTCAGTGTGGACTGGGATATCCCTGATCTGCCAGGCAGTTGACGTTGGTATGTTCATGTCATCAAAATTCTAGGTGTTGTCAGCAGTGATGGGCAGTATAGTAACGCGTTACAGTAATTAGATTACTTTTTAAGTAACGGAGTAATCTAACGGCGTTACATTTTAGAAGGCAGTA
>JAODJU010000001.1:45584482-45603470 GCA_026776725.1 Gnathonemus echidnorhynchus
GGGGGGGATGCTGCTCCCACACAGCTCCCCCCTGTGATTAAGTGTGGTTTTAGCTCCCTGCCAAATGCAGCTAGCCAAGATTCTCCTCTCCCTTTTCCAGTCAGTTTGACAGAGTCATTTTAGCACTTTTCCACCGCCACCAGGAACCAAGCTGTACTGCAAACTACCGGTTTTCCATTGCAAAGTACGTGAGCCATACCTGAGGCATAAGCGCGCTGACATGGGCCTGCTTACTGAGTTTAGAATTTGAAGATCAGTGGTCATTGTTGACACACCACAGCACACAACAACAAAATGTGTCCTCTACATTTAACCCAAGGGTGTCAATCTCCAGTCTTGGGGGGGCGGAGCCCTGTGTAGCTTAGTTCTTTCTCTGTTCCGCCACAAATGATTCAGCTCAAGAACTGTGTGGGAATTAGCACAAGGAGTTGAATAAGGTGTGTAAAATGAGGGTGAACCAAAAACTGTGCAGGGCTCCGGCCCCCCAGGACTGGAGTTTGAGACCCCTGATTTAACCCATATGTGACATAGCAGGGGGCAGCTAATTCAGCGCCCAGGTAGCAGTGCTTGGGGGCGGTACCTTGCTCAGGATACCTCAGTGGTGCCTTGCTGGTCCGGGATTTGAACCAGCAATCTTTCAATTATAAGTGCGCCTCCCTAACCATTAAGATACCACTGCCTTACTAGCGGGGCTGAAAGCACGCCCAAACCGGGCTGGGTGCGTCACCTCCATCTGATTGGTCGAAATGCAGAGAGATACCAGTGTTCTGCATGTGGAATATCTGAAGGAAAAAAAGGGCATTTTCTATACATTATTCATTATTAGTAGTATCACACATGTTAAGGTATTTACAGAAGCTAATGCTAATATCCTTAGCGTTTGATGCTAAAATAACAGTGATTCCCACAGACATGCTAGCGGAAATTAGCACATAGAGTGAATCATGCAAACTCGACACACATGGCGCAGATTTGAACCCTGGTCGCAGAGGTGTGCGACGACAGTACTAACCACCGTGACCCCTAGGGTGTACAGTATGTGTTTGTTATAATATTTGGACTTTTGCAGTATTGTGCTTATGAGTGTGTTTAAATTTGCAAACTATGTAAAAATAAACTAAAAAGTGAATGCAAATCTAATGTATGACTGATTACCAACCACAGTGAGGTTAGCTGAAGGGACTCTGCTAACAGAAACTAGCACTCTACCCCCAAACTTCAGCACCTCCTGTGTCATTTCCTCATTGTTTACGTTCCGTCTCACGCTTTAAAGTTAATCACTCAGTAAGCTATTCTGCGGTATGTGCTGCTGATGTGTGTGTGTGTGTGTGTGTGTGTGTGTGTGCGTGCATGCGTGTTTGTGTGCGTGCGTGCGTGTGTGTTTGTGTGTGTGCTTGCGTGCGTGTGTGTGTGTGTTTGTGTGCGTGTGTTTGTGTATGGGGCAGCAGCAAATCTGCAGCCAGTGCCTGTTTGTGTGTCTCAGTTTGATGCTCTGACTTCCTCTAAGAAATCATCATAAGAAGAATAGTGAGTGACTGTACCTTTAAGTCTGTCCGGCCCAGTGACCTTCATCCACCAGGGTCTGAATGATGATGTTTGTTCTACTTACCCACCTTTTGGTTTCCGTTACTACCACCTCTCTATCCTCCTATGGCTGCCTTCAGACCCGGACTCGGGAGAATTCCCAGTGGGCCAGGTAGCTGTTTTGCTGGTCAGAAACAGAATAACGTAACAAGTTTAAAATTTAAGCTCGTCGGAAACAAAAGCATTTTACAAGTTTAAAATTCTACGACAATGCTTCAGAATGTTAAACAGTGTTCTCACACACACCTGTACACACAATAGACCATAATTGCTCAGCATAGAGAGGCGCACAGTGTCATGCAGAGCTGGGTCTGCGCGCTGTGAGGATGTGGAGGTCCCACAGCTAATCGCTCGCTATTGCTAATCGCTGGATGTTTCTCAAACAATGGATGTTAGAAAGAGACCATGCAGGCGGGTGACCGAAAGAGTCAGACTCCTTACACAGTTCAAAATGTGATATTTTATTTATTTTCTTCTTGAATTCTTATCTCAGTAGTAAATCTATTGGGATAATAACACTTGAATTCTGGTATCATTTATCAAAGGTCCCCCAGAATGAAGACAAAACGTAACTCATCTCTCTTCACGGTACAGCTCGGTTCCGGCTCGGTTCCTGTACGCCAGTGGAAAAGCACCATTAGGGAAGGAGGAAGCCGCGCCCCCCCCCCNNNCTGCCCCTCCCCTGGCCTGTAGGCCTTGGCGGTCACATGACATTCAAATATCACCTCCCTCGTGCTTTGGGGGACGTCAATCACTCCTGTTTGTCTGAGTCTGAGGGTGCTTTTTCCACCACACCATGTACAGTACTTTTGGTACTTTATCTTTTCCATTGACTTCCAGTCAAGTACCAGTACCAAACGTTCCAGTACCCAATGCATCAAACCAGCTGGTGACTTCTTTGGTACTTCAGTACTTGTCTTAAGAACATATACAACAAAAAGATCCGTGTGTGACAAGAAATGAAAAAGTATTTTGTTGAATATACTAACACAGCACGCATATAGCATGTTGTCCCAGCGATGTGATTTGGTGGTAAATACAGCAATGTCATTTTGAAAACAAAAAAAGGAATTCATAAATTGCTCATAAACCCGTCTTCCACTGATTTAAACAGCAAGGTTGAAAATGGTTATGATTGTCTCGCAAAATGAATGCGGCACTCATGCAAAAACAGCAGAGGTAAAACTTTGATTTTTAAACATATATTAGATAATCTATAAAAGGAATAATAATTAAAATTTCAAAGCTTGCTAAGTTTTTTTTTTCTCTATGAACAGAGTAAAAATAATTCAGCAAAACTTGAACCCCCTCCACTTTAATGTCGGTATACAGAATTGAAAGTAAGAAAAAGCCTGATCTTAATCTAGCTGACTAGTGATGTAAGAACTGCACGTGTATAACATGCGATGTTGGTATTAATATCGGACATCGTCCAGCCATATAATATACTACAGACATTTTTCGAATTCATTACAAAATGCCCCGGCTCGTGTCGTGATGTCATTCAGTGCCGGCACCAGTTTTTGCGCCAGTGGAAAAGCAATACCTTCAAGTACTGTACTTTTGGTCTGGTGCGGTGGAAAATGCCCTCAGTGAAGCTTAATTTGTCAGCCTGAATTCTGGGTGCAGGGTGTTAATTGGACCATCTTCAGTTTGCCCTCCTCCCAATTATGTAATCTATGCACAGTTTACTGTGTCCTCAGCTGGGTCAGGTCTGTGATGTCGATGTTGTGAGCAGACCTCTGCAGAAGAGCGTATGCCCTGTAAGGCAGGCAGTGCAGGCAAGGGAAGCCAGTGTAATAAACAAGAACTTCAGTGTCGACAAAGAGCTGGAAGCTACAGGTGGTGGGGGCTGCAGGCGTCTGACCCCAGACCCTCATCCCCCTCCCCCCGAGAATGTGCGTCTGGCCTGTGCTTATCTGCCCCCCTCCCTGATTTGTTTTATTTTCTCATTTGTTCAGGCCCCAAAGTGCTGCACAGATCAAGCATAGATCAAGGGAGACCCCCCCCCCCACCCTTCCCCCCAAAGGTGCTCGTCTGGGGGCTGTCGGACTGGACAGGATGCTTCTCGCTCACTTTCCAGTTGTTGTGTTTCCCATGGGAGCTGCAGCACTTTGAAAAGCAGGAAAGAGACATTCCAGACCTTTCCTTTCTTCCCCCAGCTCTCTAACTGCCTTTGGGGGGGTCGGGGAGACGTGCTGACTCTGCATCGTGGGAATGCCGGGCCGCTGGGAGCAGTTTTCCCTTGATGACCGTGAGCCGTTTCTGCTTCATGGCCGGTGAGTCCTGCTCTCAGACGCCTCGCCCCATTCGCCTGCACAAACAGCCTTTCTGTGCCCCAAACTGCAAGCCCCAGCCCCCATCCTTTGCATTTCTGATCTGTTTAGCAGATGCCCTCATCCTGATGGACATATAATTCATGATCCCATCCACGGTCATTTCGGCCGAATGTATATATTCAGAGGCTAGTCCAGGTTGGCTCACCCAGGCATTTCGGTCAGAAACCCTTCAACCTTGTCCAGTGCCCTCCCCCCCCCAGAGTTAAGGTCCCTTCCGTTCCCTGTCTGAGCTCAGCTCACTTGGAACCAACTTTACGAAGAACATCAAGGGCGTGTTTGCGTGTTCAGTTATTGCAGCCGGTTTCACTTGCCAGGGAAATGTTGGACTCCTTTGCCATCCATATATTCTGCTTGCCTGCGCAGTGACAGATAGATAGATAGATAGATAGATAGTTAGTTAGTTAGTTAGTTAGTACGTACGTACATACGTACGTACGTACTTTATTAATCCCTTGGGAAGGTTCCTCCGGGAAATTTAGTTTTTTTTTTTTACCCAGTACATCCAGTACATCACACCTGGATTCATGTGCCAGCATGTCCTGCATTTCCAGTGAGCTGATTCAAACGGTGATTCAAATTACACCATTCAGGATATGTGATCTCACCCTGGAAGGTAGCCACCTTGGCGGTTAGATTTCAGTGTAATGACCACGACGGCGATGATGATGATGATGACGACGATGATGACGATGTGTCCACGCTGGCGGGATGGACGCGCGATACGGACACTGAGCCGGTGCTGAGTCTGTCACAGGAGAGGGAGGCTCTGCTGGAGATGAATTCGCCACACGTAGCATCTGTTCTGCCAGTGACCCAGCTGACCTTCAGCGGGCAGCGGTGTTCTAGACACTCTGGCGTTCAACAGTGAATCGGTACCTGTGAGAGGTCAGGCTTCCCCCCGGATCGAGCGGCCTTCAGCCCCTCCCTGCCTGTTTTGTTCCACGGCCTCCAAATTAGAAGCCCTTTATCATCTGCTGTGGCGACAGCTTTGGCGTGACGCAGTGCTGTGAGCGGTTGGCGCTGTCACCCCCCGCAGAGGCACGTAATTGGTATGGGAAGCAATTTCCCCTGTCACTACCACATACCGCCTCCCCCGCCCACACACACACACGTACACATACACCCAGCAGTGCCGGAATGTCTTCAGAAAGGAATCTGCCAATCAAAGATGGGCAGCAAGGCCCAGGAAATTCAGCTTTGGGAATCGAGGAATAGAGGACAGGGAGAGAAAGATATGAAAAGGGAGGGGAGGACATGAAAAGAGAGATCAGCGACTCGTTGTGTCTATAAATGTGTTTGTGTTGTAGCAACAGTAACATTATAAATGCTGGTGGCAGTATCTGTTTTCTATTCTCTCATTCCTGACCTTACTGTGCTGCCAAAATACAATTCATTTTGGAAAAATAAATTAACACTGAACAGAGGTAGCGGGGGATGTGGGAAAATTATGCAATTGTATAATCTGCCTTTATTTATCTCTGCTACCTTTCCTCCTCCCCCACCGTCATTTGATCAACACCCCGCAGAGTCATGCCAGCCCCCCAGTGCCGTTTCACTGTGGGCATAAGATGGCAAATAACAAGCCCCCACTCAGTGCCTTTAGGTATTTTATGTGGGCAGAGATACAGTGTTGACATAAGACATCATGGCAAACAGTCAGCTGATCGAGCAGAAAACTGTTAATTAATGACTCAGCCCTTGAAGCTGTACTGCTGTGAGGCTCATCAACAAGGAAAAATGAAAGGAGTAAAGACTGTGTTTGTGGACTGCAACACATCACACGTACACGTAAGGCGTCTTCACACCAAAGTTCTGGGACCTGGTACCAGTTTCCGCATCCCTGGGCTGTCCCAACCCGGGACTTCTGAAACTTCTGGCTACTTCCGTGTGCCACTTTCACACCGCCAACAGAACTGGGACCAAAATACTAAGTAAGTGTAGGTTAAACCTAACAAATAACTTCAAACTTCACCATTGCTACAAAAGAATGGAGGACGAACGAGTTCTTTTCTGAGTTATTTGTTTGTTATTAGAGGGATTGGGAGCTGTATGGTGGTGCACTGTTAGGCACCTCGGGGACCAGGGTTCTGTATGTGAAGTTTGCATGTTCTCTCCATGTCATCATGGGGATTTTTCCATGTGACTTTCAAGTTAGCGGCAGTGCTTGGAGCCAACCAGTCAGGGACCTATCACTGTAAGCACCTCCCCTGTAGTTCGTGTTCGAATGAAAAGTACCGAATCTGGAATAGGTACTCAAAAGGGTTCTGGAACTGCCTCTGAGGAACTACATTAGTGCTGAGTTCCTGTAGTGTGAACATGACAAAAGGCCCTGGTTCCGGAAAAAGGTTCTGGTTTCAGAAAAAAATGTTCCTGCAGTGTGAAAGCTCCTTTACCTGAGCCAGTGAAGTACTTTGAACCTACCCTACAAAGCAGCTGTGACCAGGCTGCAAGCCAAAGGAACATCAGCTTCTGCACACTTCAGGTTCTCCTGCCAGTCGTCAACGTGACTCATCTTCCAGAGACAGAAAAAAGAGGAAGCAGTGAGCCATGTACCAGGATGAATTTTCTTAAACATTCAGCTGCACCATGTAATAGCACATTAATACCCCCCATCAACACAGTCAGGAGGTCACAGGTCACCTGGCAGGTCAGACTCTATCAGCCGATACATGAGGCTCCTTCTGAAGGCTTTTCTGCCTTGAAAGCCTTGGGTTTACAAACCCAGAATGATATGCATTATATTTATGAGATTCAATCAAAATAAATGATATTCCTACAGGGAAGGCTTTGGTTTTGTTAATTTATCCTTCTCCCAGTCATTGGTCCGATATCCTTGTTGTAATTTGTGCCGTGATCGAAACATAAGAGCTTCCCTTGGGAAAGACGTCATGAATATTTATGGTGGAAGAAAACTCTGAAGAGCATTTCTCACGCCAAAAGAAATGAAATTCCACCAATTAAACAGCAGCCAATCAGAGGCCGTGTGACAGCCGATGATGCAAAGCCAAGTGAGCATTCATCCGGGCAGCAAACACAGCCAACCGGCCTCTCACAGAGCATGCAAAATATTTAGCATGGGGTGTTTCCCCAACAAAGCAATCTCAGCATAAGATACACAGGGGCGGGTGAGCAGGCAGGGTTTTGACACGCCAGCCTGTTTGCCTGTCCTCGGAGGGGTGGGTATCAGCCTGCGTAGGCCTGTGTCTATGTACGGTGACAGCCTAAGAAAATATCTTACAGGAAATACTAATGATCATCATTCAAATGAAACGGGAAATGCAGTCTTAGCTTTCTTATACCTTGTTTACAGACAAAAGGAACAAGTTGTTACTGATCAGACGTGAGATTTCGAGGTGGGATCAAGAAAGCCTTTTAGAATTTAACATCCATCCATCCATCCATCCATCCATCCATCCATCCATCAATCCAGTTAACCTCAGCATGTTTTTGGACTGTGGGGGGAAACCAGAAAACCCCACAGAGAAAACCCTGGTCCCAGAGGTGTGAAGCAACACTACTAACCACCACACCAATGTGGAATATTTAATATGGCTGTTATGCTTAAATAACTTTGTGCCTAAATATTTTTATTTTTATTAATTTTATTTTATTTTTACTAAAGCTGGTGTAGATAAACAAGGATATGAGAATCCTGTGAACTAGCTTGACGACAGTGTTACGATTGGCGAACAGAACAGGAGCGAACCCCAATATGTGGGGCAACAAGTCTCTATTCTTAGTGCCAAGATCGTCAAAGCCAGAGGGGATAAACCAAGAGAGTCGTCGGGAAGGTCAGTCCTACAGATGGGGACGAGACGGGGTGACAACAAGCCGGATGGATCCAGGAAGGTAGACCAGAAGATCGGGGCAAAGCAGACAGATAGGGCAGGCGGGCGAGACGAGGGAGGCAGGCAAGACAAGCGGGGAAAGCACAAGACAAATAAACGCTCGGTATGGCTCCAGAACATGGCAACAATACTACTGCGCTACTGCGAAGTTCCCTCCACCTTAAATAGTGGAGCGATCAATGATTACGTGTCCCTATCAACCTGGTTCTGCCCTCTGGGCGTGACAGACAGATCCTTAAACACATATTTAACCAGTTAGACTAATGATAAAGTAGCAGATATTCACTTGTCTTACCCAGGAAGTCGTGTTAGACATAAGGAGGTTGTGTCAGTGCCAGCCTGAAGTGGAAGATGTAGGGGAATTTAGGGCCAAACCTATCAGCTGAAGCTGTTTTCTGATGGAGGGGCCAGTCACAGCTTGCTAGGTTTGTAATTGTGGTCTATTAGATTTTTATTGCAGAATGAGGTCAATATGTCCCAGGCCCATGAATTACCCACTGCAGGCTTTACTGAGCTGGATCTAAACTGGGCAGCTGAGCCAGCTAATGAGAAGCAGTGTGTTGACATACCTTTCAGCATGGTAGGCCTACCTTGCATTCCTTTGAGAAAACATTGAATGTCCGTGAAGGAACAGCATTTTGAGGACGCATTCTCAAAACAACCTATTCCATTCAACAGCTAAGTAGCTGTAACGCTTTGTGGATTATTTTAATCAGATTCGAGTTTGAATGGTGTAATCTTAGAAAAGTTCACAGGTGGTCTCAACAATGTCGGAGGGAATGATTGACAGGCCAAGTTATTAGTGAATTTCAAAGCCTGCCCTTTTGACCTCATTCTCAGCATTGTTTTCTGTTTAATTTATCGTGCCTCTAAAAATGTATATTCTCATGTAGCCACCAAACAGCTCTCTGAAAGATGACTTGCAGGAGGTGTCGTCTGGGTAATGACATTGAAAATAAAGGGGGGAGGGGGGGATCGTACCCCACATGCATCGCTGACCTAGCCGGTAGCTGAGAAGTCATCATAGGCTAGGCTGGGATCCACAGGAACTCATTAACCACAAGGCCATTTTGAGGAACAGGTAACACAAACAGTCATTTTCTGGGCAATTTAACCTTTCTGTGTGGAGGAAACGTGAAATCACTGACCCATTGACCTTAAATAAATCACATTCTACAGAATCCCTGTGGTTCCTCCCTGGGAGATTCAACCAAATGAAACACTTGATAACAGTGAGGGTTACTTCATCAGGCCTCTGTCTCACTGACTTTGTGTCAATAGTATCCAACCAACACAGACTACAGAACTTGGCACAGAATGTAGTGTGTCCTTCTAGTTCCTGGTAAGAACCAAGGTCTGCTTCTCTTATAGTTTATAATGCATGGATCTAGACCTGAGCCCCAAATGTGTGTTGGGTCACATGACCTGTCACCAACAAAATGAGCTACAAACAGGTATTTATAGATGCAATACATTGTTATGGTTACATGCTATTGTTACATGCTGGTGAATGATTTGCAATCAACCATGTCTTACTTAAAAGAACCTCAGGGCAGTGAGAGCCGCTCTGAGCCTGAAACAGGGTTGTGCAAAATGCATAATTTATATATAAATTGTGCTCCATTCCATTCATGAATATCCTCCCTAGATTTCGCTGACTGAAATTTCTCAGCGGGTTCAAACTCATGATTTTACTACTGTACCTGTCTTTCTGCCTCATGAGTCACAAACAAATTTTTTCTTGGGTGGGGGGGGGGGGGGGGTTCAAACACATTATTTTACTATGTGGCTACATGCCTGAGCAACTCATTGTCAAATATTATTACATTTCATGGATCTAAGGTTTTATCCTTTTCATTGTGGCCTAAACATTTTCCTACTACATTGAAAATTCCCTCAACTGGTGCAGACAATGTTGCTATAGTGAGGTATTTGCAGGCTAGTTGTGCTGCTGTAAGAAAGCTGGTTTGGTTTGCAACAGTCAGACCAGTCAGCATCCTCTGCTGAACATGGCGGATTCAGGTACACAGTGACATCGTGGGACACTTTGCCGAAGGTGAGGGGTTAGTGTGACTGTCCTGAAGAGTTTGGGGACTTTCTTTGGTTGGGACATACAGTCATTATAGCCAGTGATAAGTCTTATGGGGAGATTTTTCTTTACTTTTTCTATGAGAAGATTCGCCATGGTACACAAAATGACAGTTAAATTATTTATATTGTAGGTCACACTTCAAATCTTGCATTCTTTCATTCTGAGTTAAATGCCATTTGTTGTGTATATGTTTTCAACCACAATTCAAATTCAGGAAATTAACTGAATTTGTTTATTAATGGAAGAGGGACTCCTACCCAGTAAGAAGAGAAGCCACGTCATGTGCCTGAATTTGACCTCTGGAGTAGTGTCATCACAGACAGGTGACAGGAATGATGGGCAGGCCAGAGCAGCACCTGGACACAACCGAAAGCAGCCATCCAGCATTTTCACAATGAGCTGAAAAATTGCAAACGTAATTGTTGCGTATTATAACCAACCAGTACCTACTGGGGAGAATCTGTCAGGTCAGAAAGGATTTGGAGGTTCATCATACCTGCATTGTGAGGGAGCGTCAGTTACGGCACTACGGCCATGTGGCACGTCTCCCTGAGGGTGATCCGGCTCACAGGATCCTCATTGCTGCAGACCCGAGCATCTGGACCAGGCCGAGGGGACGCCCACGTAACACCTGGCTGCGGCAGACGGACGGCCATTTCCGGAGGGTGGGACTGGACCACATCGGCCTGGGGGGCTCACCACCTGGGATCCCGTGGTGTTTTGTTGTGTGGTGGGTGCAGCAATGCAGTATATCAGTGCATGCTCCCCCACCTGACCTGACCATCCAGGTGATGTCTAAAACGAAGGAAAATGGAGCTTAACAAAGTGAGCTGGTTACTATCAAACGGATTCCTGAGAGGAGCCTCTACGTCCAATGAATGAGAAAATGAAACTTGTATGAGTTACTGTACGGCGCTTTAGACAAGTCACCACAGGCCATTGAGATGTCAGTTATTCAGAGTGTGTAACCATGCGCTCAGCTACAGAAGAATGGCCTCTTTAAATTAAACTATCACACAGATTTTCAATCAGGTCATTTTCATAATGGGCAGAAAAATTACAGACGTAATTGTTCTGTGTTATAATTGTATTCAGCTTCAGAGTCTTCTCCTGAGTGGTTGACATTCTCCTTTTTCAGCTCTTAAACTAGGATATTTGGATGTAAGAATATAAGTATGACTTTTAAATAATTAAATGTCAAGTCCTGCAAAGGCAGGACAAATGTGCAGACATTGTCTTCTGTGTGCTCTGGGCCTCAGGTAAAGGACGTAAATCCTGCAGGTCACAGTGACCTGAAACATAGACGTATTAGACAATCAGAAACGAGGTCTTTGGGTCACAGATAGACTGACTTTTCTTTAAATTCCCTTAAGCTTCTTTTGGCTCTCAGCGGTGCTGTTTTGATAATGGAGGGGGATGTGAGACTTTAAAGGAGCCTTCAGGCATGTTACGTCTTCTGTGCCAAAGAACCTCTGTCTTAGACAGAAGGACATTATGCCACGTTGGCTTCTGTTGTGAAGAGGTGAAGGTTGGGCTTGAGTCCAGGCAAGGTGAAGAGAGGAGAAGATGGGGGGGGGGGAGACCAGAGAGATGCAAAGGGGGAGAGAAGGAGCAGAGGCCTTCTTGGTAGGCTTTGGAAGTCCAGCACTGCCCTTTAAATGTCAAAGTCAGCCAGAAAAATCCAAATGCAGTCAGCAACCATGCTGTGAAAGGACTTATTGTTTCTCTGTGTCACCTGAAATAAGCTTTACATGGGCCACAGAGAAAAAACACAAGATCCTCTCGTGACAGTCAAGACTGAGTCATTCAGAGCATAACATTAAAGACGATTATGAAATCTGTTAAAGTGCATGTTTGGAGTTTGGGCTTCATATGTTTATTCATGTGTGTGTTTCCCACCACGTTGTTCTGTTCCTGGGTATGAACTGGGTCTCCCCACAGGACAGCATATGTCCAATCAGGCTACTTCTCAAGAAATGAACATCCTGGCAGTGGAAGAGAAAAGGTGCAGCTTGATTGGAGATACAGTAATGCATCTTCGACTAGAACCACAGTGGAGAGGACCAGTTCACCAAGAGTTGATCTGGCTGCCTAATAACTGCAGGAGAAATTCAGAAGATGGATGTGTATTTGCAAGGGGGCATAGAACTGGGATGGTCCTGTCAAATGGTTTGTCAAAATTACTGCATTGACGCCCTAGGCAAGAAGCAGCTGGGATTGTGTCGGGTGATGATGACCCTCTATATCACAGCCCCCACCATACCGGGCCTGAGAATGGATCGACATTTTCTTTTCTGCTCGAGTTCACAAACTGCCGTTCCTTGTTGCAGAATTCCATATTGTGGGAGAACATGCCAAATCTTGCCAAGACAGTGGATGTGAAGACTTCATTGTGCATTAGGAGATGTCTCTCTACATGTAACGTTTCACCTGACAGCAGCGATTTGTGCCGCAGGCCGACAGAAGCTCCTGTCTGAGAGGACAGTTTGTGATTATTCCTTCTCAACCGCGGATTCCCACTTTTTTCGTATCTTCTTCTTCTCAAAGGTGCCATGCTTGGTGATCAAACAGAATCAGTCAGGCTCTTGCCGTGGTTGACTGCTCACATGAGCTGTGTTTTGGGGGAAGGCCTGCAGGTGTTTTTTGTGTTTTAAAGGAGTAGGCCGTTCATTATATCAGTTCCCATTTCTTGTACACCGCAGTGCCACTCCTCTGCATCTGCCAGTACATGGGGTGTTTGCTGTCTTCCTGTCCTCATTGGTCGTTTTATCGAAGGTCCTTGAGGGCTTTAAAGATACAAAACATCAGGGAAATTGTACAACATGACTATCTGTCCTTGATAAAGAAGATGGCTGTTTAGTTTCTAGAATGAACTAACCTGCCAAAGTTTAAATTGAAATATTCTGCCAGCTTTAGTTATAAATGCAATTGCACATGGTCGATTTAGAGAATACCATATCACGGCCGTAAACAGTATCCTATCGTGCAATATCAGATTTTTACCAGACTTGTTAGTGTCTTTTGTTTGTTTGTAGTTTGTTTGCCTCTCGAAAAAAATATCGCTATGGATGTACTAAAATATTCTAATGCTTTTAAGGTGGTTTGACTAGTTTGTGTTTCTTGTTTGTTTGTCTCTCGGAAAAAAAAGAATCTCTCCCCAAATCTGCTAAAATATTATAAAGCTACAACACAAAACAACAGTGTGTTTGTGGAGGCGGCTGTGTTTGTTCCGAGATGTGTAGCTCCAACAGGAGATTGGTTGGATGTCACATCATGCACCTTGGAATTTCCGACTTCGCCAACATAATCGAACGCACCATTAGCACTGGTCCACACTTAAAAGACTGAAGAATATCCCCCTGTGATTAATAAAGTATGATGTTATTTCTTGTCTCTTATCTTACTTGGTCTCTCTAGAGCTACACTCACCTCATTTTATAAAAGGAACCTGCAGTGTTTGAGCTCAGTGAAGTTACAAGGACAGATTGAATGCCAGGAGTGATTCTATCCTAATCTACCATCCTTAACCACGGGTTTGGCGAAGCATCCTACTCATCCACAACTATAGCAGGATGACTACAAAGACTAAAATCAAGGTGAAGGACTCTATAATCAGGAAGTAAAACTTCAAACCCCCTTGTATTTAAACATCACCTCCAGTCCCTGGTGAACTTCTACCCCAACTCCCACTGCCCTAAACTCCATTCAATATAGATGTGGCTTCAGTACTGCTGCTACTATATTTATGAAGGTCTTTTTTTAGTGTCCCATGAACACCTGCTTTTATATAATAGTCCCGCATGGCAAACTGAAAGGAAGGAACGAGAGCCGGAAAACAGCCCGGCATCTGAACAAGCCAGACGGTAATTACAGTACGTTAAGAGTCCAAATTACTCCTAGCAGATGGCTTAGTTGCACTAGTTGTCCTAATACTCCGTGAGCATTGTAATCCCCTCGGACTTTGACGGCGTCCACAGTCAGGGTCTTTGACGACTGTTTTTTTTTTTTTCAGATGTCAAATTACCATTTAAAAAGAGTTTGAAAAGCTCATAACATAAAGCCAGATGAGCAACAGCAAGAAGAACGGACTCTGAAAGGAGGCTGTCAGTCTTCTTTTGTTTCACAGTCCCGGTTGTGAAGGACAGTTGAATCATGGCAGAATTTGTTTGGGTTTTCTATGTACGTGTCTTGATTTCGTTGCTTCGGGAGATTGCAAGACGGGGGGGCGGGCTAATCCCGGAGACCGCTTTTCGGAGCCTGTTTAATAGTGACAAAAACAGCCAGTGAAGTGTGACCAAGACCAGAGTCCTGGGTCCCCAACGGGGCCGCGTGAGGAACGGCGGGGCACCTCAAGTTGCCTTTTCCTCTCCGTCGCTGATATAAATATTCAGCAATTAGCAGGGGAAGCGGGAGATTGAAGCATATTCACCGCAGGTCAGAGTGCTACATGCTAGCCGAGCTTTGGCACCAGTGGCCCTGAAGAGCAGCGGTGCAAGACGGAAAAAAACACCCAACAAAAAAATCACACTGAGGCTGTCAATTACACAGGAGTTCATTTAGATTTCAGGCAAGGCAACCCTTACATGGCGATTCCTCCATCATTCCTGCCGTCTCCATGGAAACAACCTAGTTCTGTCTGGCGCAAAGGCTGTTGCGGCAATGCTTACGGGTTGGAAATGAAACAAAAAGCTGGGGCAATTCGCCAGGGATTATATCACATTCAAGCCCACCACCCAGTTCAAAAAGGATCCAGGCATCAATGCCACACATCAAAGACCAAGTTGTGTTTTCTCATTCTCTGACTGGGGGGGGGGGGGGTCACATTCAACTCAGCTATAATTAATTTCCTTTTTCAGGAATCTGTATCCGGAAGAGAGATACCAGCTGGTGCAAAGAACAGGAATACGAGGAAGACATGAGCTGCGATGGCGGACACAGCCACGTGACGGGGAGTGACAGGAGCAGAGGGGGTGCGATATGGACACAGAGGCATTGTGGGAAAACATGAAGAGGATAGAAACATGAGACTGTGACATAAATATGGTAATATGACATGAACCCAGAGGTGATGGAAACACCTTGATTTGTTGTGGGCATCATTGGTCTTTCAGGGAGAAAACATTGTGATCTTTGTCACCTGGGATAAAACAACAGTCCCTGAGCCCCGTGTCACTAAGACATTTATGGACCCTCATTTAGACACACAAAACCATGATTACTCAGGATTCCCCAGCCACCATGCTGGGCTAACCCAGCTTCTTAATGTTTTTTTCAGAGCTGTCATCAAAGATTCCAGAGATCATATCTCACGTTAGGAGCGGCACAGTGCATTGTGGGAAATCTCAGCATGACCTCACCTCTGAATGCCCACCATGAAGTAATCTGTAGTTTGTGATTCAGTAACTGGCTTCACCAACTTCACTCAGCACACTTAGATGATACGCTTGTCTGAAATCAGCATATTATTAATGAAGCATACTTTTCATAAGTATATCCTTCACGATTCGGCGTATCTTACACACTATTTTGTCTTGCACCATCCTCATATTATTAGTAGTAATCGACACGTGTGTGTATTTATTTCCATAAGTGAAGTGGCTGACTGACAGAGCACATGGTTCTCAGTTTGGGTTTTCACAGAGGGGTGAGGTGAAGCTCCACTCTTATTTACAGGCCTGACACCTCTTAGGAGATCAAAAAGTCTGGTGACAGGGAAGCCCCAGCGGGGGAAGCGTGAGGAGGCTAAGCTGAGAGAGGCTGCTCTCCGCCGGGTGTAAATATCACCCAGCGGTGGGGATTCATTTAAGGAGAGAGTCTGCATCCCTGCAGCACGCTGCGGAAGGCCCGTGTGGACGCTTCTACCTGATCCAAGAAGGAGTCAGACCTCCATCTCAGACTGCTGGCTGCTTTGGCCCAGTCTTTTCACACATCAACTATGTACTGCTGGGTTTCTTCCATAATTACCTCATTAATTTTGACCTTTCTCCTACTGTAGTCTAAATATTAGCATTGAATAATATTAAATAAGTAGCCAGTGATAAAATGTGTGATTTTTAATAATCTGTTTCTCTGTTTCCATATCTCATAAATTAAAGCACCATTATGTACGAGAAATTGACATCATCTTGTTATTCTGAGTTCCTCCCCTAAGGCTGAAAACTAACAAGGTAATAAAGTCACAAGCCTAGTAAGCTGAGCACTGCTAGCACCGATGCCTGTAGCTACACAGACTGTGTTTTGGGGCTACGGTACACAGTCATCATGTGATGTGTCCAGGAAGTGTGGTCTGTACCCTTTAGCGACCTCGCCGTCCCAGTGGGAGATAAGGAACTACGGAACTGCCTCAGCACAAACAGCAACGCATTTATCTTCTCTAGGACCAGACTGAATGAAAGGCCTGTTCCCGAATGGAACTCTTCCTGTTTTTTTTTCTGTATTGCTTTTCTCTGGCCTTCTGTACAGGTGCTATTCCAGCTCCGCCCCCATTCTGAGTTCCCCCCCCCCAGGATGCTTTTGACGGGGACGCCATACAGAATCACGTGACACAGAGGCGCGAGGAGAAGCTGGTGTGCTGCAAATGTCCCGGTCCTGATGGCAGATGAGATCAAGGCAGGCACTAGATAAAACAGGCCAATGGGCGCCCAAAATGAACCCAAAGTACTGTTGTTGGAATTTTAAAGGAACCTGAAATGTGCCTGTAATATTGGTGGCCAACTCTGGGCTGGTCACTGGGAAAGGAAAAAAAAACACAGGTCGAACAAATAAGTACAGCAAACAATTAACAACCAGATGAATGAAATGATCCTTTATTTGCATGGGAATGCTTCTTTTTACATACCCTGTCTTGCTCTTTTGTGACATAAACACAGCTGAGAGTGAAGTCTGAGCACAGGGTCACGCCAGCACCCCGGGGGCATTTGGGGGGCTTAATGGCCTTTGCTCAAGGGCCCAAAGGAAATGTAGCAATTCTGCCAAGGCTCGAACCAGCGACCTTCTGATCAGGGAGCTTAACCCACTGAGTCACACAGCACTCTCCGCAAACTGCTATGTTGCCTTTAATAAAGTAGCAATGAAGAAACAGATTGATAGCAGCTGGAGACACGCTAATGTTTATGCCGTTGAAATGATTTACATTTCCTAAAATCAGAATGAAAGTTAGGGTGTTATAGCAAGCATTACAATTGCACTAAAATAACAAGACCACTTAGCATCACATCCCAGTATAAAGACGACCAGCATAACTGGACGCTAGCAGAGACATTTCAGTGGTCGGTATCAGGTTCCCCCTACATTTTTCTACAGGCAATCTTGACTGATGCAGTTCACTGATGTTACTTTGGTTTTTGTCAGCCATTTGTCTGTCCTGCTATCGTGATGGCCGGGGAGAGAGAGAGAGAGAGAGAGAGAGAGAGAGAGAGAGAGAGAGAGAGAGAGAGAGACAGAGAGAGAGAGACAGAGACAGAGACAGAGACAAGTCCCAGCAGTAGCAACCAGCTTTCAGATGCCAACAGGAAATCACAAGGTCTGGGCGCCAAACCATGGAGCTCGTTGGGAGAAGAGTTACGGGATTGGTCAAAGGGTGATGTGCTCTCCATGGTCAGGTTTACACGCCTAGTCAAAGGCTGATGCCAGTTTAACTACATTTCCGAAATGTTTTGCAGATAAAGGACAAAGCCTGTTTGACTTTCTCAGAAGCATCATTTAAACATGCACTAGAGCAACGCTGCCCAATGCAGCTCGTGGAGAGCTACCCTCCTATAGAGCTTAGGTACAGGCTTAGGATAATCAGGCATTAAAGTTATATCTCAATATGAGAACCAGCTTAGCTTCAACATAACTGATTCCCTGTCTACATGTCAATGCTGAAGACGGAGTTCCTTAAAATCTTCACTCTGGATGGACTTTTGCAAAAGCTCCGTTTTCAGTGACCTAAGACGCCGTTTACATGTGACCAAAAGCCCAAGACGTATAGAAAAGGGTACGTTTTAAAAAATACCCGTTTACGTGTGGACAAGGCATGACTCTAACACTAATGTGATACTGAAGTGCCTGATTATTTGTATCAGGTGTGTTAAATTAGGGCTGTACCTTAAACTCTGCAGCGTGGTAGCTCTCCACGAGCAGCATTGGGCAGCCCTGCCCTGGTACGTGCCACTGTATATTTCATTGCAAGATTATAACATGCGGAAGATTGTTTTTCTGCTGTCAGATAATGCAGAAATAACATGTTCTGTTTATCTGTTAGCCCTGAGTGTGTCCCTGGGTGACGTTGTGGCTCAGCAGAAGATACAAACTCATCCTGTGTGGATGAGCCACCAAGTATCACTAATAAAACCCCATATTCAGCTATTCAGCCATCCTCAGCGATCCACACATACACCACGTATCTGAGAATGGGTGGCTGTACTATATCTGAGTATGACCCACTACATGCAAGTCGCGGTCTCATTAGATCAAATTTCTCCTGAACGTCAGTCAAGGCAGTCGCCTAAGTATCAGAGCATAGCAGGCGGACAGTGAGACATAAATAAACAATTGTCACTTTCATCACCAGAGATTAATTATTTATAGACATGTTAAATATAGCATATTTTATCCAGAGGTGCAGCAACAGGACAGACAGGGTAGGCAACAGCCTGGGGCCCGAATTTGGATGGGGCCCCTGAGGGCCGTCGATTACGTAGCACATTGCATCAATAAGTCTGCTGTATTTGTGTATTCTGTTTTTCACAAAAGTGAAAATCGAGGTCTCTTGTTTATTAAAAACGCTAAATCCACCCCCACCCAGCAAATTTTACTGAGTACCCCTTTTGTTAACAATTAATTAAACCTCCTCCTGCCCCCCACTGAGAGAGCCCTCCCCCACCCCTGGTTAGGTCACCATGCATCATGAATGTGTTAACTTCAGAAAAGGATGAATTTCACCTAAAGAAATATAAAGTGGGAATTTTACCCAACAGCTCAATAGCTCTATCTGATGCCTTGTCTACACGTACACGGGTATTTTTTAAAACGTACCTTTTTCTATACGTCTTGGGCTTTTGTCCTCACGTAAACGGCGTCTTAGGTCACTGAAAACGGAGCTTTTGCAAAACTCCATCCAGGGTGAAGATTTTAAGAAACTC
>JAODJU010000001.1:45618514-45654937 GCA_026776725.1 Gnathonemus echidnorhynchus
ATGCAGGAGAGCATCCAGCCCCATCCACCCTCCTCAGGCTTCATCGGTGAGGGTCCCTCCCTCCCTCCCTCTCTCTCCCTCCCTCCCTCCCTCCCTCTCTCTCTCTCTCCTTACTCTCTGCCCGTCCATGTACCTCATTCTCCTCTGTCTCTCTGCCAATTTCTCTCTCTTCTGTCTGTCTCTCCCTAGCTCTCCTGTCTGTTTTCTTCTGTCGCTGTACCTCTTTTTTTTTCTTCTCTCTCTATTCCCATCTTGGTGTACCCCTCCTGTTTCTCCTCCTTTCTCTAGCTCCCAGGTTGTTGCCAGTGCTACGGAGCGCTTGACAGATGGTGTCTCCTTGTTTCATGGCCCTCACAAATTCATCAAGTTTGATGTCAGAAATGGGCGGGTCTTCGGTTTGACCTCTCTGTGATTGGCTGGCTTGTCTCCTAGTGTGCAGTTGGCTATCGTTGTTCTGACTTTTGAGTAACTGCCAGGACCCATTCTAAACCGGGTGCTCAAGTTTGGAATGACTTTAAATCCCGCCCCCTGCCCAGCCCAGCAGGGCAGCAAACCAGTGAACCCTCAGCCGTGTGATGACTAACAAATGAGAAACACGACATGCACTGAAAATGATTATCACAGAGATCTGTATTGTTGGAAATGAGACACTCACCTGTAGCGTGTACAGAAAACAGGATTCAGTCAGATATGAGTCACGCGTGTTTTTGTTTGGGTTATGTGTATATTATCTTGTGGGAACCAATGCCCTCACAATGAGATGAAAACCTGTTAGTTTGACATTGTGGGGGCCACCTTTTTGGTCCCCACAAGGGGAAACTCAATTTTATAAAAATCTAACTCTAGTCAAGCTAAAAATACCAAAACTCTTGTATTTTGTTCAGTTACTTATGGTTAAGGTTAGGGCTGGGTAGGGGTTAAGGTTGCTGTTGCTGGGATTAGAGTTTTTCCCCATAGAAATGAATGGACGGTCCCTACAAAGATATGAATACAAACATGCAAGCGTGCGCAGGTATATTTACAGCTAATGTACGATAAATAAAAGGAGACCTTGTTCTGACATGTCTCTCATACAGTGAACAGCCAGCAACTGAGTGTTCTTTATTTAAAAATAAGAACACGCTGGGAAGAACAGATACGATCCACTTATGACTTGTATCGGAGTACGGAATGGCAGCAGGACCACGTGAAGGGAGATCGTCGGGCATCAGAGAGCGCCCCCTAGAGTCTGGGTGGGTCGCCGCCTTCACAGGGTGCGTGGTGCCAGCTGCCAGGTTGCGGTGGGTCCTGCCGTGAGGGACGCTCATGGTCCTGGACAGTGCTGGGGGGGTGGTTGTCCACCAGCTTCCGTTGGCAGCAGTAGAGGATCACGAAGCACCAGTAAAGCTAAAAATGAGGGGGGGTGGTGGTGGTGGGGGGGGGCATTCGATTGACTCCACCCAGAGAAGGCCTCTGGGCTGCAGGTGCCATGGATGCAAAACCGGTTTTCCAGTAGTGGATCAGCTGAGTACTTCACAGGAAGAGTTAGGGTTTCCTTACTCATGGGTATGACGGCATCCTGCTGGGACTGAACTAGCATCTTATGGTTTGTGTGTGTGTGTGGCAGGGATCTTCCTGATGATGGCGCTGTGCGAGAAGGTGCACGTGTACGAGTACATCCCCTCGATGCGGCAGACCGACCTGTGCCACTACTACGAGCATTACTACGATTCGGCCTGCACGCTGGGCGCCTACCATCCACTGCTCTACGAGAAGGTGCTGGTGGCACGGCTCAACGTCGGCAGCGTGCTCGACCAGCAGCACAAAGGCAGGGTCACGCTGCCCGGATTCAGCACCGTGACCTGTGACCCCTGACCTCCGACCTCCCCTCGACCCAAACTGCTGCAATAACCGCCTCTGTGAGAAGGGGGTGGAGCCAAGGAAGGATCCACAGTCACTGCCTTTCTAGCGTTCGGGTGGACCGGGCTTTGGACTGTCCCGCCTCGAATCTCGAAAAGGAAACCTTGAATGGATTGTGACACAGTTCTCCAAGAGGGGGCGCTGCCCCCCCCCATCTCTGCGGTAGCTGAGCCTAAAGACACTTAATTATGGGTAGGATAGCAATAGAGCAACCACTGTTACGGCTGTATTGTGGATAACTGGATGTATTTTGCTGTGATTGGCCGTTCTGTTTTATCGGGGTGGGTTTGGGAGCCGTTCGCAAAGGGGGTCACGTTTGAGTTGACCACAGTTCCCCTCCTTGTGATCGGGGTGGGTTCACAGAGGGACCTAAATATTCTACTGAATGTTCCATCAGACTTGCACACACATGCCAATCCAAACAGAGCTAAGGGCATGTTGTCATTAAAAAGCCACTAAGAGCCACTTCTTAAATCTGTGGTTTACCTTTTTTTTTTTTTTTTTGTACCACATGAAGTGAATCTACTCTGCACCCCCACTTCCATGGTGACAATGCATGAAAGAGCAAATATTAGCTTTATTTGTACAGCACTTCCAGCCAGGTGCACGCAGGGTCGTGTGAGAGACGCATCGCTGTCCATCCACGTTCCTGTTTGCACGGCGGGGAAGATTCAGGCCAGATACTGAGCCATGGTCAGAGGTGCCACTTCTGCATCTATCCTGTGACTCGGCACATCGCGTATCGTGCAGATTCGTCCCGGATCGGGGCGTCGCATGGCAACACCAGGCGGGGGCGGGGCCGGCGGTACCTGGTCACCTGCCCGTTTTGCCCGGACTATTTAACGTGAACTTGTGCTTGAGCCTTAAAGGTACGGAGTGCCCCTTTAATAATCTTTGAGCACCTCCCCCTCAAAAAGTCTGTGAACAGCCCCAGGCAGCACTGTGGGCTGAAATCTCTGGGCCTTGTGTCGACTCGCTGCGATCGAAGGCGGCTTTTCCACAGATCGCCGACGTTCCTCCACGTGGTTAAAGGTACGGAGCCTTGGTGGGATGCTGGACGGCCCAATTTCTACACAGTGTTTGATGTCACATCTCCACGGTGATGAGGACATTGTACACTTTGATCTGTACAATGCAGAATGCTGTATTTTTTTTTTTTTTTATGTTTGCCTTAAAACTGTAGCGCGTTCAGTTCACCAGACCAGGAGCAATGGTAGTAAACTATCCCAGTCAAACCAGTTGACCCCTTGACCCGCCAGCTTCTCTTGAGCATCAACATGGCTTTGGATAATTCAAACACCTTTAGCAATGAGAGTTTAATCCCTCAAGTGAAGGAGATCCCCCCCCCCCCCGCTTATCTTGTCATATGTAGTCTTTCAAATGAAGGAAGTTTTCTGTCACGTGACCCAGCAGGTATTTCTGCTGTATTTCTGCTCATTTTTATTTATTCACATGAATAAATTCAGGTGTAATTTGCAAATGTGACCTGTGGCTACGAAGCGTCTTTTACACCCAGAGTTGGGTGACAGTTACTCACCCCACCCCTCCTGGGCCTCAGGGTGACCACTCGTCCTGGAAAACCTAGAAAAAAGTTAATCTTCCAGTCATGGAAACTGAGAGGCAAAAGTAAAATGTCCTGGAAAAATGTTGTGCTGTCCTGGAAAAATTTCACCAAACAAATAATATTGCCGTATGCAGCTTTGAATTTGTTGACATTTCCATGGCTGGAAAATTTGTTGGCTACTTTCCAAGTTCTCCAGGAGGAGTGGGAACACTGCGCAGGGCAGCGTGTCATGAACCGATTATACGTGTCGGGGTAAAAACCTTTGATTTATACTTCGTTTGTATCAGAATAAAAAGAAAATCAGTGGTATCGGCTGTCCATTTGATTTAAAGTGGCTTTAATCAGCTATGTTTTTTGTGAAAGGGGTGGTTTGTATATGCCGTGGTGGTGGGACTTGACTGGACTTGCCCCTCGAAGCTGAAAACCTGCACTTTAACATGCTCAGAGCAGGTTAGACATGCAGTGTAAATTACCATGACAATAGTACCTGAAACTTGCAAATAAGCCTCAGGAAACCTCGCTAAGCCAGTGAAACCTCTTCGTAGTACAGCTGTCTGTAACACAGAGAGCATGCGGGCCTGTGTCAACACAAACGGTGGCCTGTGAGAGGCTTTGCATGCCGTCATCTTTCTTGAAATGAAATGGGGAGAAAATGAAATTAAATGAAATGGGGGGGGGGGAAATAAAGGAGGGACCACTTCTTTGTTTAGGATCAGCCCTTGTGCTCAGTCCTGAACACAGCTGGGGGGTGACGGAGCAGACAGCCGAAAGCCCCCATGTCACGAGTCTTTCCAAGCAGGGAAGCTTGATTCCAGCCCCCACCCCCTGCTGCTCTCGTGAACATGTGACCTTCCATCGGTCTTGTTTGACATAAGACACGATAATTCACACCATGACATGCGTGACGGGTCCACACATGTACGAGAGCGATGTTTTTTGAATGCCACCTTAACCGAACAAAGGTGACTAAGATAAACTGATGTTTTTCTCTCTTGCTGTGTGACTCTTTGTAGCCTAAACTGTAGAGAAACAAGTTAATCCTGTTTTTTGAGCCTTGATCTTAAGATTAAAATCGGCAGCAGCCAATCGAGTGATCGCAACTAGGAAGTGGAGCCCTTAGTGAAGATATGTTTGGTTCACAAGAACCTGAATTGCCAGCATGCAACAAGACAGCGATGTTAATCTCCGATCTGCTCTCGGGCACTGAGAATATCTCAGTCGGCCATCTGAGCTCATGGCTGCTTCTAGTGTTTACCTTTTTATGGGAGTGCTGTAGCTGAACAGGTTGCCTTCAGAATTCCACTCGTCCCACTGTGCCTGATCCACTCACACGAGTGTTACTTTTATGGTGGCATTGGGGAGTCTGATCTGTGAAGGTACAAAACCAGGTACACGTGTTTCTAGAATTACCAGGTGTGAGACTACTTTGTTTTATGTAAGATTACAATCACTTTTTTGGGTGTGGAGGGGTGGTAATACTTTTTCTGCACGTTACTTGATTTCGCAGACGTTGAAATAATTCATCCTGAGCAAAAACTCACATAGAAACAGCCTTAAATACTGACAGGTATTAAAACTGCTTTGATGAGTAAGTGAAACTGGACTTTTTTGTTTTGGGAATTTTTCCTTTTGACCAATTTGGTCCTTTTTACAAAATTACATTTGTTTATACAAAACAAAAGCTGGTATAGTTTGTATATGTTGTTTTTTTCCCTCACATGTCAGTCCATTGTTTTTTAATATGTAAATAAAGCACTGTACAGTAAACCATGTCTGGCAAGTATTGTAAACAGGGGTGTAGCTGGTGTAAATGCAGGGTTACACACCTAGGGGGCGCTCACCCGCTCGTTCAGGAGGATGTAGATCATGGGGTTAATATCAGTGCTGCTTTCGTGGTCCAAAACTGGCTATAACTAGCATAGCACCACAGTGACCACCATGGACAGGATGTGGTACTGCGCTCTTGCAGAGTTTCCCCACAAGCATTACAGGTTATGAGATGTGTCTCAGCTGACGATAATGTGGACAGGCTGTGCCACAAAACCACGGTACTTTATCTTACTGCTAAAGCAAAGAATTATGGGAAGTTCCATCTTGTAGGCGTAATCTGAAAAACGTCCCCTGATGTTGGTTTGTGATGTTGATCCTTCAATTAAGGTGAAATAAAAATGCCAGTAAAATGAAATATTCCTGTAAGATTAATTACCCAGTGAGATTTAAGTTATTTACCGAATCTATATCACATGTCAAGCAGAACTCCTGATTTTTTTTTTACCAGACTAAACTAGTAGCTCATCTCTGTAAATTATATCTTGGTAGAATATTCTAGATGATAAAAGTAACATACTCCTGTATTGATAAAACTGATGCCTTCAACTAATTCATGACATTTAAAAGGTTAAACTCATTCATGACAATATTGTTAGATGGCAAAAAATACTAAGGAAAATTAATCAAATTTATTTAGCACCATCTAAGTATGGCAGTAAAAGCATGCTGTCCCAGCATGTAGCAGGAATGTAGGAGTTGTGTGCGATTGGTTATTTTTTTTTAGGAGTTCTTATATGTTATTGGTTGTTTTTTTTGCCTCACTCACCTGCTTGACTGCATATGCCAGCCTGGCATAGCTGTAGACCATGGTCAGCACCGGCAGAGCGAGGCAGAAGATGAAGAGGCAGACGATGCAGCTCACTGAGCAGCTGGTGTCGGCGGCCTTCCAGCCATAGCTGCTCTGTCCAGAAGAGGGACTATGACTGGGCCCTGGCCACCACCAGGAGAAGCTTGTGGGGGCCGGAGCCACTCCTGTTGCAGACGGGTGGTCATACGAGAGCACAGCCAGGGAAATGAGGGACGTGATACCTGGAAGGGATCCATGTGGGATAGTGACGCCAGGACACGGGTACGACAAACCACTCGTCTTCCATATAAAGCAGAGGAACCAGAACAATAAGCAGAAGAGCTTATTGGAACTATGGAAAAGGTGGCCCTAGATAGGGAAGCCTGCGGAGAAAGGTATGGAGTCATAAAGATCCACAGCATGTTTCCATTTTCTCAGCTTTCGTCTAAATATAACACGTAGGAGGTTTGGGAAGTACTTAGTAAACATACAGGAACCCATCTCCATCCACGCAGACGTTCTGATCAACTTCACCTTGAAGTGACTGATGCAATAATCCAGCAGGGATGATCAAACTAGTCGCTTAATCTTTGAACATGCAAATCTCCATCTTACTATATTTATTTGCTTGAATATTCAGAAAATGTCAGCTGGTCCAAATGATCACAGAAGGATCGTAAATTATTGGCTTAACTCAGCGAGTAAGACATGCAGTCAGCGGGAACTCCGGAGACTTTTAATTTAGAGGAAGCCTGTTGATCGCATACAGAAGTAGTTCCTGTTTCCTCATGGCCTCTGACCCTTGACCCTACCATGATCATGAAGACATCAAGGAGAAAGCACACCACAAATAATGTTGGCATCAACAAATATCAGCTGAATCTCCTGTACTGTGTGTCTGAGGTATAAAATATTAACTGAGACAAGGCCATGAGAAAAACACACTCCCTTAAGACTCGTTAAAATGAGTGAATTACGAGGTCAGTGGACTCAGCTTTGGGAGTCATCTGAGATACTGTGATTCAATACTCAATAACATAATAAACGACAGATAATTTAGCCAAATTTGTCTGCAAATTAAGGCAGTGAACTATTAGACTTTATCACACTTCATGGTGCTATTCAGGGACTTGTTGCTTGAGCTGAAATGGTGTACAGCACTTTCCACGCAGCATGACGGTAGGAAACTCCTTTGCCTGTGGTTTGCACATCAGGACCATCATATGAAAATCTAAATAAAACAGAAAATTGGTTATGAATGGTTTGTAGCAGCACATAAATGTGCCTCTTGTGGACAAGGCTTGCTACTTTCTGATAGGTCAGCTGCCTGTACCCGCTAACTGCTCTGCACACATGGACTTACCATAAGACAAGGGTAGGAAATCACCCGGGACCCCCGAAAACTAGAGGCCACCATCAAGAAAGAATTTCCAGAAGTTACATTTAAGGATATAACATAATATGATCGTTTAAATGATATCAACATGTATGTTATTTGCACCACCGCTAATTCCCCAAGCTTTATATTATGCACTGCTGGTCAACCAATTAGGCGCCATCTTCAGACTTACGAAACTTATGTTGCCTAGTAACCCCACTCGTTATGTGATAATGCTGCGGTCTGCAACCTCAGATCTTGTCTGTATTAACGTTCATGCCTGTAGTGATAACAGGGAATAACTGGAGCAGAAACGTGGTTACGTTAAATAACAAATAATAATATTTATCCTCAGATTTATTGTCTACGGTCGCATCTTATTCGTTTCAGTTCTATTGACTCCAAACTAAGATACGAGATTGGATGGTCGGGTTAAAACCCCATTATCTCCCCGTACACTCATACAGATTGTCTCACTTTGTTGCGGGAAAGAAGGAGCAGATGTTTTACACATTGGCAAACATAGTTTTCAAATTATAATTTTGCTTAGAAGCAGTTCACGAAAATTCATGTAAACCAATAAAGAGTCAAAACATCAGAGACGCAGAATGCTGTCTATGGGACGCCCTGTGTGACTCGTCTTACTTATCTCACTTTTTTTAGGGAAGTACAGTCACAGTCACCAAAGCAGGAGTTGGTGAGTCTGTACTACATGCAGCCGTGTCTCCCTACCAGCCACTTTCCCCGCAGGCTGAAGGCTCATCTTGGTGCCAGATACGCAAACCAGCATGTCACTGACGCTTATGTTCAACGGAAGTTTAAATAATCCTAGTTTTACGTTTAATTCACCTTAGATCTGTAAGATCGACCGAAACAGCTCTGGTAAGTGAGAAGTTATGCTTTTGAAACAGGTCCCTGGTATTGCTAAATGGATGGAACGACCCCCACCCCATCAGCTCAGCTGGCCTCTGGGTCCAGCCAGAACCAGCCAGGAGGTGTTAACTTACAGCATGTGTGTGTGGGGGGGGGGGGGGGGGGGGCTCTGCTGGGGAGTGACTATTTTTCTCCTTCCTCTGCAGTGCATCGTCAAGATTACAAATTAGTCAATAAAGCACTGCATTAATGTGCAGCTGTTTATATTAATTTATTCTCAACTTATATTTATGAGCCGATGTTTTATTCACATATCTTGTGAAACCCCGTTTCCATGACGGTAATTGGGTCCCTTGCTCACAGAACTTTTCTCCCAGGGGCTGTTCAGCATTTCTGAAGGCGTCTTGCTGAACAAAGGCAGGCGTCCACTTCCAGTTTAGAAGAAGAGAATCCCTTGTAATTCCAGACACATCCCAGGGTAATGAGAAAGTGAGGACCAACAGAGGCCTTCACCAAAGAATCCATAAGTTTGGGGGGGTGGGGGGTGCTGCTGACAGTATTCACATACTGGTAATTACAGAAATACAGGTGTCATACTGAACCTTCTACTGCTGAGCACCACACAACCCAGGAGCATGCAGGTTCTGCTCCACTCTCTATGCGACTCTGTGTGAAGTCAGTTGGTTCCTTGTGATCCATCCATCCATTGTTCCATCTGTCCGTCCATCCATCATCCATCCATCCATCCATCCATCCGTCCATCTATCCATCCATTTTCTATACCCAATTGTACCATGCAGGGTCGTGGCGGTCTGCAGCCGATACTGGAAGCTCCATCAGGGCCCGTCCCGTCCCTGTCCTGTCTCTTACCCCATTCCTAGCATTTGAGCAGCATTTGAGCCCTGATTGTTAAGTAGTAACGACCCTCACCTGTGTCTTCTTGTTCCCAGCCTCAGTTTTTAGTTAATTATGTTCTGCCCCTGCCCCTCATATAGCACTGCTTATAGTGATGTGGGGAAAAGTATCAGGCCATTACACCCACAGCAACGTTTATGACATCCCATTCTAAATCCATAGGCATCAATATAGAGTTAGTGCCCCCTTTGCAGCTATAACAGCTGCCACTCTTCTGGGGGGGCTTTCCACAAGATTTTGGAGTGTATCTGTCAGAATTTTTGCCCATTCATCAAGAAGAGTATTTGTGAGGTCAGGCACTGATGATAGACGTGAAGGCCTGGCTCACAGTCTCCGTTCTCGTGCATCCAAAAGGTGTTTGATGGGGTTGTGGTCAGGGCTCTGTGCAGGCCAGCCAAGTTCTTCCACACCAAACTCACCCAACCATGTCTTTATGGACCTTGCTTTATGCACTGGGGCACAGTCATGCTGGAACAGTAAAGGACCTTCTCCAGACTGTTCTCACAAATTTGGAAGCATAGAATTGTCCAAAACGTCCTGAAATGCATACCAAGACCCAGCATTGGGGAACTCTGCCCTCCTCCTTTGTCGGTCATCGTGGATGTAGGTCTGTTAGGGCAGTCAGTTAATTCCTGCTCATGTTTTTTGCTAATTCCTTGTTAGTATCTTCATTTATCCTCCTTTCCTTCATTATAGCTCTTGTGGTTCTTCTGTTTCTGGTTATGTGTATGTTTGGCTTTTTTGAATGAAGTGCCCTGTGATTGTCACTCTGTCCCGTCGTCCTGTCCTGACAGCTACAGGCACATGGCAGGGACCCACCGGGGGGGGGGGGCGCCAACCCATCACAGTGATTCCTTGTTATTATTATTATTTTTATTCCTTTGGATTGTTTTTTCTGTGACACTTAAGAAAAGTGGCATGTCACAGGTGTGTCATATTTTGAAAGCTGGGAGCACCTCATATCAGGACCTCAGAGAGGTTGCCATGTTGATCTGATTATACAGGGTACACATTTTACAACATTTAATCCACCTGTTTCCCTCCAAATGCCGCCAATAAGACTCCTTTCCGTTTGCTGATGTTCGCCATGCTGGTCATGCAGCGAAAGCGTTTGATTATGCATGTTAGTCACCTCAGATGCATACCAGATCATCACTCTCTGCAGACGACATACTGTTCTAGAGGCAAGTCTGGACTTTAAAGATGGCAGATAGACCAATGCATCTCTCTGTCGTTCAGTGACATGCTTAAGTTAAACATGGTTAAGGAGCAGATAATATAACTTAGGGAAACATTTCTGCTGTTCTTTAGTTTCCATTTTATTTTTCCTGTTTTTTTTATGTCCCTGCAGACCAGGATTAGCAGTAGGCTGATGGCTGAATGGAAGTTTTTCTATAACATTTTCCTCAGAAGATGACCTATCAGGGGTTATATGTGTGTGGAGACCCTCTGTGCTTTTAATTAGACAGCCTCTGTGATACACAAGCAAACTTGCTAAAAGCAAATCATTATATGTCAGAATTCATATTGTTGTGCATTTTGGATTCAGACAGCAGGATCTGGACAGCTGGCTCAATACAGGATTTTATTTGTGTTCTTGCCAAATGAAAGGTTGTAGGACCTTGTGGTCTCGTTCGACCACGCAGAGAGAATAAGGAGAAACACGATGATCTCATGGGGACTACTTAAGACAGCAGAGGTTTGTTAATGAACCTGAAGACATCTGCTAATCATGGGAGAGATCCCAAGTGGCAATTCATGACAGACTTCAATCCGGCTCTCCTGCTGAAATTGATTTGCTTGACATCAAGTTCTGTGACACCCCCAAAACTGAGTGATGAAGATCTTCAACCTCAGAGGACTCTTATTGGTTGAATCATTGAAGCATTTCTCTGATCCTCCTGAGTACCACTTCATATACACAAACGCCTTTCTTGTTTACACAAGGATTGTTTCCTGAAATGTCTTGTACCTGCCATAGATTCGCATTAACAATCCTTGGGTCTATATGTTATTTCCATGTATTTTTGCCACAATTCTAGGTCAGTCATCAATATTGCGTGGACCTTTGGGCAATACCGTACGTACGCTGAAATTTATTCAGCCAGCCATTGCTGTAAAATGATGTTTACAAATCCTGACTCCTCTGGCACATCAAGAAGCAGATGAATATCCCACGAAAAACAAGTTTCTCTTTTGAACATATTGATGTTTTTGATATATTGCTTGTGGTTCAGTTCTATTTAGAGAAAGAGCAGAAATGACAGGCAGCTTTGGAGAGATTAGCAAAGGTCAGCAGTGGATATTTCAAAGGGGGGGGGCGATGGGGGTGAGGAGGGTTTACATGAGAAAATGTATTGAGTAGGGGGGCTGGTAGTCATGCATTCCAGATTAAGCTGTGTTTTATTCCAGGATCTGCTGGGGGTGGGGGGGGGATATCTTTAAAATGGATGTTCTTTTTTTTCCTTTTCCATTTTTTCCCACATGGAGGGTTACCAATATAAAATCAAATTATACAAGATATACCAAGGCTAGGGGCTTTGTCCAGTGCGAGAGGTCAGTATCACTGACATACATTAGCTTCTACCTTTATAGGGATTAATCTGGCCTCTGGATTGATTTCTGGTAAATCTGATGACAAAATCGACACTTGTGTTGGTAGGGCTACACAGAGAAGCAATGTGAGGGGACACTGACAGGTAAGGGCAGGTAAGGGAATTAAGATGTAGCTGTTTGATACAGTGCAGTTTATTCTTTACTGAGGAACCCAAGGAAACAGAAACAGTGAGAGAACTACTGCAGGAAATGACCCTCCATTTTGTAGTTTTCATCCCTCTCTTTTCCAGGTCTGCATTGTAACAGAAATTCATGCAATCAAAGCCATTGCATTTGAATGAACTGCAGTGCATGCAGCACACAGAATTTCCACAATAGAAGGCACTACCCAATGTAACGAATTCTAATTATACCAGTATGCAGGGGTAATATCCACTGTGAGCTTGGAACCTATCCCAGAAGGCACAAGGCAGGTCACACATTAGCTGGGATGCCGCTACATTGGAGGGCAGTGGATACACGCCCAATGGGAAATTTAGACATGTCACTTTACCTCACCCATAGACGATTTTACCCGGAGTGGAAGGGGTGCTATTGCACCCCCTACTGGTCAGATGAAAATGCTATTTCAACATATTAAGTTCATCCATCAATTTTCATGGGTCATGGGGATATTAAGTTCAATAAAATTAAATTGTATTGCAAAGTTATATTTGAGCTACTTTGAATTATTTTTACATTTACGTATCTAGATGACTGGTTGGACTCTCTCACCAATCACACCCAGGGAGAGAAGTGGTGCCTGTGGTTTGCAGGTTTGAATATCAAATGCTCTGAAATTAACCAAAACAGCATTTTCATGGACTGAAGACACACAATGTGGGCGTGGCAAGCAGACCTCTAGATCAGGAGTGTGTGTATCGAGGGTGTGTATTGTCTCCAGTCCTGTTTACACTTCCACTGAAAAAAGTGTATATAGCCATCCAATATTGGGGGTTAGACGTGACATCCCTACCTCCAGAGCACACTTGAGCGATTTGATGGTGCATGTGAAGCAGTGTGGATGAAAACTGGCACCTAAAAATCTGAGGCTATGGTACCGTCTCAATAAAAAATTAGTTGTTCTTTCAGGTGGGAGAGTCCAACCTTAATGAAGAAGTTTAATGACCTTGGGATCTTGAGCATGAGTGGTTGTGAGACTGACAGAAGGACTGGTTTGGTGAATGTGGTTTTGTGGAGTTGTTGGACTTACTCTCTGTGACAGGGCAAGGAATTCAGGGATCAAGAGGGCCCTAGAACTGGAGCTGCTGCTCCTTTTGATCATGAGTAGTCAGATGAGATCTTACTAAGACGCCATCTGGATGGCTCCCAGGAGAGCTGTCCTGAGTCATGTCCCACTGGGTGGAGGCACTGGGGCAGACCCAGGACACACTGGAGGGATTATATTTCACATCTGTCATGGGAACATCTAGGGATTCACCAGAATCCACAGAAGAAGAGGTCTGGCCTATCTGTACAGTATGCTCTCACCAGAGGTGGAAATTTCAGGTCCAGAAAGTAAAAATCCAGACAGAAATTTAGTTTCAACCAACCAGTTGAGCATAATGAGTCACACTCACAGAGCGCTCAACTTGTTGGTTGGAACAAAATCACGGTCTGGATTTTTACTTTCTGGCCATGAAATTTCCACCTCTGGCTCACACCACACCCCTCACCAGCAGAATTAAGTGGTAGAAAAATAACGATGATGGCACTGATGGCACTTTTCTATGTGAGATTATATAAGATTTTATCACATAAAGAGAACATAGTTTACTACTTGCTAAAGACTCTTACAATAATTAAAACCTTTAATGTGTGACAGTAATATATATACAAGCTGTTTTTGTGTCTTCCCTGCTTTTCTGTTATTTGATTGTTTATATTTTCGACTTTCTGTTCTGGTATTTTTCGTTTCATTGTTTCTCATACTTCATTCTATCTAAACTTAAGTTGTCGTGAATAAGGGTCCTGTATTTTACTGTTATTTGAAGCAAAATACTACTACTGCGAATGAATAATAATAACAGCAATAATAATATTAATAATAATAACCACCATCATCATAATTATTATTAGTAGTAGTATAATCATCATCATCGTCATCAGAAAAAACGTATACCGATATCCAATGAACGAGCCTCTGTTCGTATATCGAATGTTTCTGCAATCGACTACTGCTGTCTAGGTGAAAGTTCATTTCCCTCTCGCCAAAGTTTAAAATAAAGTTGTTATTTTATTGTATATTTTGAAAGGTCTCCGCCGCGACTTTACGCGCAACTTCAGTAATTGTACTAGTAACATAAAAGCTGCGCCGAATAAAATATTCCCGCAGATTTCCTGCTATCGCGGCAGGACGCTCAATGGATCATAAAGCCGTCATGCGTCGCCTCCTCCCCGCGCGGAAAGGAAGCCGCGTTGAGCAAAACAGCTAAACGCTCCAGCTTTCGCTGTAACTGCGACGGCGAAGCTGCTCTCGCCTGCTCGTATGTCGTCGCTGTTTTCCGGGGGGAGGATAAAATAAGAAGCTGAATAGAAAGATGAGAATTCGGGAAACACCATTACGGCGTAGCTCGCTAAGCAGGCTGTCGGCTCGCTGAGGCTGGCCCGGGGCCGTCGCGCTGCCTGCTGGCTGATCTTGACGCCTCTCTGCTTTTTGTTTTTTCTTCATTTTAAATTAAATTTTATTTATTTTAGTGTGCATATAAACACGGACTGACTTGGGCTCTTTCGAAGGTTTCGCTCATGAACACCCCCGAACAGACCTGAAGCGCACCGGGAGCGGCCGGGGGTGTGAGCGGGTCTGCGAAATGCTCTAGACGGCCGTGGGGCAGTTCGCCTTGGGGGGGTGGATGATGAAACGGATCTTCTGGGTTGTAACGGGATTAAACAGACGGATGATGAAGCTGCTGGTGGCCCTGGCGCTGATCGCCTACGTCGCATGTGAGTACCGCTGGCTTTTTGGTTTGGACGTGTTCGGTCGGGATGTTTTATGGGTCTGTAGACTGTTCACGGCCCCCTTTCCGCCCTTCTGCCTTTGGACCGGTCCGCCGTTTGATGTTAAGCCCACCGGCCCACGAGTACTCGTGCATTATGTAGTTTGTATGGATTTTTCGTTATCACAGGTAGAAAAAGATCGGTGGTGTTTCTCTAAAACAACGAGGTGTGCAACAGGTGTAACAATCAGCCTCCCGCAGACCGTCCTCTCTCCGGTCACGGCGGGGTGGATCAAATCCCGCACGTTCGGGGACCTGCCCTGGGTCCGTTTATTTCCCGATTTGCCTGTTCACTGGTGGATCTAGATGCGAGCATCTTCCATCTGCGTAGCTAAACCGACTCCAGTCAAAGGAGGACTGGAGCCGGCGAATCACCGCTGTCGTTCAGAAGGTGCCGGTTCTGCATTCGGGGCGTGAGTAATTGACATTCCTTTGCGGTTACGTAAGGCGACTTTAATTGTCCCTATTAAAGATGCTTGCAACTGGCTTTCCCGTCCTACTTTTATGTCCATGCATATTTGTTTGTATTTAGTTTACAGCAGCACGGATTACAGCCTCCTGTGTGTAGATAGGATATAGAAATGCCCCTGAAGATGGGCCTAAACTTAGACTCCCGCTGGAAGTCCTGCCTGGCTTTGTTGTGAAGTCCCTGGCCTTAAGAGCTGAGTGATCAGTTTAGTGTTTTACTTGCACTCTGGTTGTGGGATCACACTATGTGCCAGTTTGAGTCGTTCTTTTAGTTCACTCCCCAAGTATTTGGCTTGGGCAGGCTGACTTTATTATGTTGCATTAAAGGAAACTCAAGGCTTCTGTCATAGAAAATGTTTGAACCATGCTAGCCGTCCACATAAATGGCTCACAGCAAAATGTTATGGTTTGTAGGTGCACTGATTTAACTGCTACCCTACAGATGTAGTTTTCTGAAGGGATGTGTAAATGGATCTCAGTATGAGTCAGTTCTTCTCCAGCAGAGTAACAGTACTGCCATTAATACTTGTGCTTTCCCAGTACGAGTCTGTATGAAGTTGTACTGGTCTTTTGTAATCTGGGTTTAAGGTGAAGCTGCAGAAATATTTAGGGGATCTAGAAGGTCAGCCAGCCAGGTAGGTTATTGTCCTCCGTAATTGTGTAATGAAATCCCCTGTTGATGGCTGTCTTGTATATTATTGTTGCTTAGAGGAATAATTGAGTGGTGTAAAGGATGATCAGGAAATGGAAGAGGAGCGAAGAAAGTTGATCTGTGTTGTTCTACCAGGGGATGAACCAGCCACAAAACAAGCACTTCAGCTGTTTTATTATGGGATGTTTTGTCTCCAACCCCCCTCATAGAGACACGCACACACATTAAATCTATAATGTACGTTTGGGGCTTGTTAATAGCTTCTGGGCTTAAAGTCACAGCTGTTCAGGCCTTTCAGGTATTCAGTTGAAATTTTATTATTTTTTTAACAATGATTACATGGCAGATGTAATACTGAATGGTGATGGAATTTTCCCCCTGTAGATGTGGCCCGATTAAAGATTTCAGCCTTTTGGCCTTTTCTGTTTTTCCTCATGTTTTGAACGTTAGGCAGGATTTGCCTGCATAGGCTCATACTTTATATTTATGTTACTCTGCTGTGCATGAGATGCTGTGTGCTGGTCTGGTTCTGAAGGCCCGCAACTGTCAGTGCGCCATGTCTGGCTCAGAAGTGGGGGGGGGGGGGGGCAGAGCTTGCATATGTGCTTGTCGGTTATGACAACTGGCCTGGGACTCCTTGAGGGTCCCACAGCTGCCTGCTGCCTAGCCCTCATGGAATTTGCCCCTGGCTGTGGAAATGCCCTGGGTTTGCTTTGCTGGGTAGCTCCGCCCCTCCAGACTCCGCTGCTGTTTGTTCAGGAGCTCAATGGGTCTCTTGTGCTTCTCATAGGAGCTCTTTTAGCGGTGGGCGGCCGTCTCGAGTGGAGACCGGCTACGTGGCACACGTCGGTCCACTGTGCCCCTGCTTCCCTCCGGCACGCAGCAGCCTGTGAGGCGTGCGATTGCTGTCAGAATAGAAAATGGCTGTCCTCAGCGCCTTGGTTTGTGACTTGGAGGTGGTCAAGCTGTTCCTTTACCTCTGTTTTGTTATTGATGAACTGCTTCACCACTGATGTGAGTGGTTTGGTGGTGACTGGATATGCCTGGCAGGTGATGTATGTTTAGGGCTCCCAGTGAGGTCCTCAGGGCTGATGAAGCCAGAATTAAAACTTGAAGTGTTTGCAGTCTGTGTGCTTGAGAATCCCTTCACTTGTGTGTGTCACCTGGTGCATTTTCCTCCATGCAGGGAGCCCTCCTGCAAATTGTTTTGCTCTGTACTGACTCATGACAATGATTAATTCGGTTGGCATGGTTACATGCTTATCTCCATGGCCCTGCGCTGTACACTAATGCTGGGATGCTCGGAAGTCTTCAAGTGGTCTTGAAAGCTGCTTTGCCAGTGCAAGCATGTGGAGCCCAGGGGGGGCAGCCTGGCAGTGAGGTTCCCTCTGGTGTCACTGAGCTCTCAGTCTCGACTGTCGTGTGACCTGCCATCTGACCTGTCTGTCCCATCTTTAATGGACATAGCATGTGGTTTGTCAGAGATTCCTGTGGGGCAGTCCCTCTGAGAGATGTCCTCCTGCCTTGGTTTGATTTAACGAAAACTGCTAACTGCTTTATTTGTGAACCGTTCACTTTACAGCAGGTGTGTTAAACCCCAGTCCTCAGGGACTAGAGTACTGCACATTTTTGTTAAGGTTTCCCCTCTTAACACACCTGAGTCAGCTCCTTGCATCTCCTTCTGCTAAGTACCACCTAGCTCTTGAACTGAATCATTTGTGGTGGAACAGGGACAGAACTAAGCTACACAGGGCTTCGGCCCCCCAAGACTGGAGTGTGACAACCTTGCTTTAGGGGCCTGATGCCCCTCCATGTTCTCTGAATGTTTGTAATGTTGGTCTTTATGCTCATTAAATAGTTTTTACCTGATTGGGTTCTTTTGTTCTGATGTAGCTTTTGCTCCTATACTGCATATACTTATAAGTACCCAGTTACACCTAGTCGACAGCACTTACTTGTAATGTGTTATTTGCTTGATGTGTGTGTCGCTCTGGACAAAAGCATCTGGTAAATGAAACTAAATGTAGGTCTCGACTTCTACCAGTAATGTGTATCTATAAACCATCTGTAAGGGTCTAGCCTGGGATTTCCCATCATTACACAACAATTTGGTTTGCTTGCTGGAGGGGAACACTGATTAACACGGAATGAGAGTCAGCAAAAGTGATATTTCTTCTTTGCTTTCCAGCTGTCTGGGGAACCTACACCAACATGAGGTAGAGTATAATGCTTTCCTGCTCTCTTCAGTCCTTTACGTGCAAATACAGGCATTGATTTGCTTTTAAGTAATTGTACTCTGTTAATTTTGGGTCTGTTCGGATCATTTCCTCTGGGTGTGACAGTGCCATGGCACTAGTGGTCAGGCTGTCCTGGGACTCTGTCACTCGTGGGGATAGAGAAGCTGCTCTTGACCTCTTTCTCTGTTAACCCGTACGCCCTACAGGTCCATACAAGAACATGGTGAGATGAAATTTGAGCGCAAGATAGATGAGGTTGGTAGAAATGCCCTCAGTTCTGTCTGTCAATGTTAGGGGCACCGTGTGCTTCATGCTGATGGCCAGGCTCATCCAGTGCAGTTCTGTCCTCCATTAAGAGTACCTGGACTTAATTTCTGCTGCTGAATGTTCAATGAGAAACAGTAAATTACTGAAGATGTGTGAAATGGCAAAAAGCATCTGTTTGCTGAGGCATGGGTAATAAGGTGAAGGAGGGTGGGAGATGGGTCCCAGTTTCTGAGTGTGGCCTGTCCTCTCAAATGACAACTCTTGAGGCAAACCTTCAGTCATTGACTGCCATTTGTTTTAGTGAATTTAGCCCTACCCAGTTCACAACTCTGACTCAGCTCTTTGTTTCATCGCTCTGTTGTTACATATGCACTAACACGCGCACCTTCCGTGCTTGAGGCATGCCTCTCCTTCTGTTTTTCCTGTTACATGTGCACTAACTTTTGCCCAATCTGTGCTTGATGCATGTTTTTACCTGTTGTACCACCTGCACTATACTCTTTGGGATGGTGGGGCTATTGTGCTGGATGAAAAATGACCCCCCTCCCCCAGCAGGGGAATCATTCTACCCTAAAACCCAGAATTTTTATGGTACAACAACCTATTCTGACGCTTTGGTACATGCTTTTAAACCAGAAGCTAAGTGGGCAGTGTGATAATTGAAAATAGTCTTCACCGATACCTGTCCTCTGTTGTAGGCAGTAGCTCCTCTCCGGGAGAAGATCAAAGATCTGGAGCTCAGGTAGGAAAGTCTTATGGTGTATGATCTGATTCTGAGAATCAGGCAGGATTGTGATTAAGTGTCCCTGCGTGGAAGTCAGGATTGTCCATTATTTGGAACTGCAATCACTGCAGTGTTTATGAAACTGTTATGGAAATCTCGGTTCCCCACAAGTCTGAAGGTGTCTATAAAAGCACAACGTACCTGGTCACAGCAGACTTCCTGAGTGTGTCCCAAAAACTCTGTCTAGACCAAGTGTGGGTTGTTTGTTTTTTCATGTGTCACTTAGACAGAAGCTGGTGTCCTTAGATGTTGTGAGGGTTTGTATTTGCATGGTCAAAACCAGGATGAAATGCATTTGTGTCATTGGACATGACACAGTCCTTCATGTTCTGTAAGCCCTGCCACGTTTGACAAGTGTCCGCACACATTCTGTGTTTCCAATTTGTCCTATTGTTTTTTTTTTTTCCTCATGTCATTTTGTTTCTTGGGTATTCCGGATCTCCACATTGATGTAGCCAGGTGGACCTTATTTAAATTGCCGACATCTCTGCCATTCCACATAGTTTTTGTGGGAACCGTTTGCTTTCATGAATTTAGAGACTTTGTCCACATCTGATGAATCTTCGAACATGCCCCTGCTTGTGCTTCGGCTATAGCCTACACTGTGGCCTGACGTGGACCTCCCCAGAAATGTAACTGCACCTTGTGGTAACGTAGACCGTGCACAAGTATGAATGCTCTCAGTGGCATAAGCCACTTACGTAGACCACGGCGTAAGCTCTATGTAGGCTGGACGCAAAAGTATGAGCCAGCCTTTAGTCTGCAAGTGGGCCAAGCATGGAGGTGTGTTCTGACTGGCCCAGGTATAGGCGCAGTAGTGGTTGGGTTACTTGATCAAAGCATTGCATTCTGGTGAGCGCGCCTAGTTGGGCAGCAGTTGGGTTGAAGTTTCCGTGAGTGTCGAAGCCCTCAGGCGCCTTGTGTGCACCAGTTTAACGGTTTTCTTTTAATTCTCTCCCTGGTGATGAAAGTGGAATGAGGACCTTGTGTCTGCAGGGCAGTGTGGCCACTGTCTGGTGTACCAAAGGGATTTTGACCCTTCAATGGTCATAGTCTGCACCACTTATAATGAGAACCTTCAGTACTGAGTAGATGTGGTGTGGTTTGCTGTTTTGACCAGAAGGCTGCCTTGAACATTATCTGTGGCAGGGCTTAATGCCAGCAAGCTCTTTATTGGTACTCTCTGCTACCTCATGCCTTCTAAGATTTCCCTTTTGTTGTTGCAGCTTTTCTCAGAAATACCCTCCTGTGAAGTTTCTGTCGGAGAAGGACAGGAAGAGGATCTTGGTAATCACTGAGCAAATATTCTGTCGTAACTTTGTCATGAGCAGTCTGACCATTTAATTTTCAGCGTTGTAGCTCTGAGAAATGATCAAACAGCATTTATCTTCAATAAATTGTGCCCGCCTCTTGTCGACACTTAACAAGTCATCCATCTCTGTGTGTAGATCACTGGAGGGGCAGGGTTCGTCGGATCCCACCTGGCGGACAAGCTGATGATGGATGGGCACGAAGTGACGGTGGTGGACAACTTCTTCACGGGTCGGAAGCGCAACGTGGAGCACTGGATCGGCCATGAGAACTTCGAGCTGATAAACCACGATGTGGTAGAGCCTCTGTACATCGAGGGTGAGCTGGGACACTGTTGTCTAGAGAAATGGGGAGGGGGGCACTGGTGTACTGTTCATGTTTCCAAAGAGTGGTTCTGTTCCAATAATCCTCATGAGTGATGTTTGTTTATAAAGTCACTGGATGTAGGGTGAGTGTAAGGAAGCAGGAACCCATGGAGGTCGGATGGGACCTTCCTGTCCACATTATATATACAGCCTCTACGTTCTGATAAGCCTATCATAAGGTGTAAATAGCGTAAGGTGAAAATGCATTTTGATGCAGTGCCCCTAACCTAACAAACATCACAGCCTAGCCTACAACCTACCATAAACATGCTTGGGACACTTGCATTAGCCTACAGTTGGGCAAAATCATAATAAAATGCTGAATGTCTCATGTTATTTTTTTGAGTAACGTTCTGAAACTGAACAACATTTACCCGTCTTAAAGTCGAAATATCGTGGGGAGCGTCTATACTAGTAGCACAGAACAAGCTTCTGCTGGGAGCTGAGGATGAAAATGGTAGGACAGAGTGTGTGGTCCAAACAGTACATATCCAGTATATAAACGGTATATATCCTGAGTAACTCATGAGTTCTGTTGCGTTGTACCTTTTTTGTCTCAGTGGACCAGATCTACCACCTGGCTTCCCCAGCCTCTCCACCAAACTACATGTACAACCCCATCAAGACCCTGAAGACGAACACGATAGGCACCCTGAACATGCTGGGTAAGTCACGGCGCTGGCCTGCAAACGCATGCTGCTTTCCCTTGTAGCTCACTGCCGTACGAGGGGAACATGGTTGCAGAATTGCCATGGTAACGTTCTGTACTCGTCTTGGCTGAGGCGAGGCAGCTATCACAACTGACCCATAGACAGGGATGTCAGGGGTTGGCTGAGATTCATGTGAGGTTCTTCAGGGACTAAAACTCTGGCATGAGGTGGAGCTGCTGACAGTGTGTGAATGCTGATCGCGCCAGTCTGACAAGCGCTCTACCATTTGGGATCACTTTTCAGCAATCTGACCTTGTGAAATGGCTGTTGCCCCCTGTGCATTCTGGGTAATGGGGCTCTGAATTTAGTTAGTAAGGAACGTGTCTGGTGTGGGTATACTGATTTTAATTTAGTCTCTGTGGGTTTGACTCAGTTCCCAGGACTTATGATGGGTTTACCTACATGCTGAATTTAGTAGGTATTGATGGTCAAGTTCCTCCCTGGTTCTAAGGTTTTGATTAGAGGCACATTCGTCTCCCCAGGACTGGCGAAGCGTGTTGGTGCTCGGCTCCTCTTGGCATCTACGTCGGAGGTGTATGGAGGTAAGGTCTGTCCCCAGTCATTGGTGATGTGCATTCTGGGAAACGTGTGGGAAGGATATGGATGCGGAAGGGAGAAAGAAATGGGGAAAGAAGGAATTAAATGGCTTTGGCTGTGTTTGACATATTGGAATGAAAAATGGGAATTAATGAGTGTCTGTTTTTTTTTTTTTTTGTGAATGGTGAGGCTTCTGACTGGCAACCTGAAAACATAAGTAAGAAGGTGTGCAAAAGGCTGACCGCTCAGCCCTGTTCTCTCCCCCGCCCCTCCCCAGACCCAGAGGTCCACCCCCAGAGTGAAGACTACTGGGGCCACGTAAACCCCATTGGCCCCCGCGCCTGCTACGATGAGGGCAAGCGAGTGGCAGAGACCATGTGCTATGCTTACATGAAACAGGTAAGCTGCTTATCCGCGAGCATCTGCTCCTGAGCGTATGCTGTACAGCGACGAGCCGACAAGAACGGGGGCTTGGTGGCTTTCAGTTCCTCAGCCCCACTTGATCAGATCTTGATGTTGAATATCCCGGTAGGTTGACTCTGGAGGACTTGGACACATTTAAAATGGTTAGCCTTATCCTAACTATAGGTGTTGTGGCATCGACAAATGTTATCTTTCTGAAAAGTGTCAGTGTTAAAATATAGCCTTACCCAAAACCCAGTAGTATACAAAAATAAGGATCACAAACACGTACTACAGACCACGACAAATAGTAATGTTGGATGGCTGGAGTTTGAAGAGAAGTGTTTCCTTGTCCATTCCTCGGAACTCTGACGGTCCATGTTTTTGCTCCCTCATAGCTCTCTGCCAGACAGTCCACATTTTTGCTACCTACTGGGACTTGGGAGGAAGTAAAAACGTGGACTGCGGGTCTGCGGGTTCCCGAGGGCAGGGTTGGGAAGTACTAGCTTAGCGAGATACAAACAAACGTGTGCCACTGGAGGTCTGACAGGGTCCAAAAAGTTTCTGATTATGGAAATGATGCTATGGGAATGACCTTGATGTGGTTGACATGAGGACTCGTCTATAAAATCAACAGACCTTGCATGAGGGGCTACAAAAAAATTCAGTAAATTTTCTTTTCAATAAAAACGTGTTTTAATAACGATTTCATGGATAATTCAACAAATGGTATTGAACTTTCCATTTTTAATCTGTATTAAAGCAAGTTGCAATAGTGACACTTGGCCGCATCTTGAGTAAAGCCAGTCGTTAATAGCCAACATTGTCAGGTTTGGAAATTTTTCACACCAGTGAGGGCTGAGTCTGTGTAGTGTGAAATATGCAGAAATAAATTCACATCATGACGTGCATGATGGAGCATTTGAAACAAACATCTTGGTGCAATGGAGAGTTCCTGGAAGTTATTTATAGTCAAGTCTGGACACACCTACCCATAGAAAAGCTTATTTGTACTCAGTCATCAAAACTGTATAATGACATACATGGAATTATACTTTAACAAATATATGTGTGTGTGTGTGTGTGTGTGTGTCAATGGGCCCTTGAGTTCGTTAGCTTGGCAGTTTGACACAAATGTTGGTTATAATTCTGAGCACATTTATTTAAAATGTTGTCATCTTAAAAAGCACCTTTTCCGGCAATACTGAAATGACCATTAGGCACCAAATTTCCTCCTTATAGATGAGACAGATGTTTTCATTGTATACAGTCATTATATTCTAAAATATAATCATGAAGATTTTCTAAAATGAAGAATCAGACTTTGGCACTACTATCATGGCAGTCGTGGTGTGAGCTCAGTCCTGAGTACTCGATGGTGCAGTATGACAGAGCAGCAAAGTCTGGGTGCATTTCTGAGTCATTAGCAGTAATCATCTGTTAGCGAGCGATTAATTGTGACATGCGCACCCTCAGGAAAATGGGCTGTGGCCTCCGAGGTGGTGATCATATGCTAATTTGATGTGGTTAGTGGAAGTGTCAGATGCCATGAAGGTAATTGAAGTCGTGGTAATTACATGAGGGAGCTGCTGCCTGTGTAGCTGATTAGCAGTGAGGGCTTGTGGAGCCTCCTTTGTGGTCAACGGAGCAGATGAGGATGAAGGTGCAGGTAGCGAAGGTGGTGATGTGAGGAGATGCTGGCAGTAGTTGTGAGATCAGAGTGACAGAGGTATAAATAGTGCGTATAAGCTTTGCATTTTGTCACATAAGGTGAGCCAGATGAGAGAGTGGCAGGGTACAGACTCCCTCGAAGGCCCATGGGCGTTAATGATGTCATTTCCCTTCACCGCAGGAAGGAGTGGAGGTGAGGGTGGCCAGAATCTTCAACACGTTTGGCTCCCGGATGCACATGAACGACGGCCGGGTGGTGAGCAACTTCATCCTGCAGGCCCTGCAGGGGGAGCCCTTGACGGTAAGGGGGGTGGGATGTAAGGGGACTGTAGCCAACCACTGCTGGACCTTAACAGAGCCGAACAGAACCCTCCCAGGCCAGGATCTGGCTTTTTAAGCATGCTGACTCTTAGTTGTACTTCCTGGGGTGATGATGTTGCCGAAGGTTGTGTTGCAAACACCCAGAACATGTGTGCTGGGTTGTGGCTGAATGGATTGAAAGGAAGAAACTGAATACTAGATATGCACCGATTAGCGGCCTTCTATTGGTATCAGCTGATACAGTAACAATCGACCATCGTCCCATGGTTAAAAACAAGCCGATATTTACCGTTGATTATTCCCATTAAAATGGTACCTATATTGCTTTGCACACCTACCCACGTATGTGCAAACTAATAAACATTTCAACACAACAAATTTGATTGCTCACGTTAAGGCGAGACAGTGAAGCAGGCTGCAGTACTACTGAATAACGCTAGTCAGTCAGTATCACAGTCGTTTGATATCAAAAGAAAATTCAGAGTAGATAGTGGAAAATCAAAATATATTACTCGGAAAATTACGGAGTTTATCACACTTGATGATCAGCCATTCTGTGTTATGTTATAAATATGAAAGATATATATGTTATAAAATATAGTGCTCTGGGACTGTTGTATGCCAGAGTGGGTGTTTTCTTATCAAAAAATAAATACTTTAAAAATATTTTTGGAATGTGATTTTTTTTTATTTATTTGGGTGGAATGTCGCTTTAGTGTGCCTTTAAACTTAAGCAGAACCTCCCAAACAATCGGTATTGGTGTCAGTTTTCAAAATAATCTGCTATCTGAATCAGGCTGAAATTTCCTTATCGGTGCATCGGCAATACTTCATTTACCATTTCTACAAGTACAGGGATTTTGGAATTCATTTTTCTGGGGGTGAAAGGTCTTGCTCAATGGCCCGACAGATATACGACTATTCACCCTAGTATGTGATTTGAACCGGCAACCTTCTGATCACAGGCTCAGAGCCCTAACCCCCTGAGCCACACACTGCCCCACCAATAGAAGTGAGGTTCTCTTACCCCAGACCACATGTCAGGTGGAGATCAGTGAGCTGGGTACATGGTGATGGGACCTTGTCGGTGATTCATGCAGCTGACCGAACTTTTTCCTTCCTGGCTCCAGTTAAGGGATCTAATGTGTAAGCACTGTCACACAGAACTCATGAGTTTACCCTTTTTTCTGCCGTGGTAGGGATGTGTTTTATGAGGTAGTCTGGATTGAAGCCTGTGGTATTTGGTGGTTTTGCAGGTGTATGGGTCCGGCTCACAGACAAGAGCCTTCCAGTATGTAAGGTAAGTGATAAGGAAAGCAGGACTAATACATACGTGAGCATCAGTATTGATTTCAGTGATTTTGAGTGATCAGAACAGCAGGGGCAGGAAAGAGTATGTAAAGGTATGAAAAATAGGTAGGAATTGGGTACAGGAGAAACAGGTTATATTTGCATAATGCCACCATCTGAGGGCATCAATGAACAGACAGTCTCGCCGTCTGAACACACGGTCTCCCATCCTGTCTCACATGCTACTGCAGCGATCTCGTCAACGGACTCGTCTCCCTCATGAATAGCAACATCAGCAGCCCCGTCAACCTGGTGAGAATCGACACACTCGGGCATCCATCAGTGATGCTACGGAAACAAGCTTCATTCATTCTCACTCTCACACTCTCGCTCTAGGGGAATCCCGAAGAACACACCATCCTTGAGTTTGCCCAACTCATCAAGAGCCTCGTTGGTGAGTGAGTCGGTGCACGCACAGCCCGCTTTCCCCGTTACTGTTTTCGCGTTGCTCACGCTTCTCACCGCCCCTCAGTCAGCCGTAGTCAGATCCAGTTCCTCCCCGAAGCCCAGGACGACCCACAGCGAAGACGACCCGACATCCGCAAGGCCAAGCACCTTTTGGGTTGGGAGCCCGTGGTGTGTGTGGTTATCCTCCTACTCATGCTTGTACCTCACATCCCTGACTGGTGAGTCTGCATCCCTCCTTCACACTGCTTGTCACCCGCAGGTTCCCCTGGAAGAGGGCTTGAACAAGACCATACAGTACTTCAGCAGGGAACTCGAGCACCAGGCGAACAACCAGTACATCCCAAAGCCCAAACCGGCTCGCATGAAGAAGAGTCGTACTCGTCACACCTGAGCCTCATCTTGGGCTCTCTGCTCTCTGTGCCAGGAAGGAATGCTCACCTTGCACTTTTTCCCCCCCTCCACTCCTCCCAGTAAGTTAAAATGAGATGAGACAGACTTCTGCTTTACGTTTTTTTTTTTTCTATTTTATTTTTTTGCTGGGTGAGAGAGGTCTTGCCTCCCAGCTGCCTTCCATTTTATTTCTGACCTGATTTTTGGACAGAATGCTCCTGTCAGTGGACGAATCGGAACTCCTTTCTGCAATTGGTCAATCAATGGGGGCACCTAATTTTCAACAAACGTCCGTTTACGGCCATCTAGTTTGAGTTTCGTGTTCTGCTTTCCAATGGACTACTGTGGAAGGCTTTTAAACTTTCAGCCCTCTAGAGACACTTACCTCCTTTTGAAGGCAGCTGTGTTTGTTTGAATAAAAATATTGATGCCAGTTTGAATCCTTGTGCCAAGTTACTTCGGGGTACCGCAAACAGGAGGCCTGGTGCAGCTATGACTTTATTTACTCCATGATGCACTACAGTTGTTCTAAAACTCATCACTACTGGCAGAAATGGACACAAACATGGCATCCAGTCTTACCATCTACAAAAGCATGTATAGGGGCTGGGTTTCGCATGCGGGAAGCACTAATCAGTTGGTCTGGTGACTTAATAGTAATCGTAGTTGACGTCAGCGCCGTGCCGGTGGGAGCTTCGGTGCTGGGGGGCCAGGGGGGAATTCTCATCATAATGGTGCTGACGGCCCCCGTCAATGCTCCTGTAGTAATCCCACCAGTAGGACAGATCTGCCTCCAGTCTCTGTAAACAGTGAAGTCGACCATGTGTCAGATCTCTCGACTCGTCACTTTCTTGTTGTCTTTGTGACAGACGTCAACCTTTGTAGGATGACGAGGGATAACAAAGCCTGTGTTAGAGATGCCGTCTGGCACGGAGCTAATGAGGAATGACTACTTCACAGCTTTAATACAAGACTTTGGTACTACAACTAGCCAGATGACCCCCCAGTTTTACGAAAAACAGGCACACGCCCACAGAAATCCCCGCACGTCACCGCTCTACCCCTCACCTCTCACTTTTACACATTCAGGTGGATCAACGGCAGAGCCTTACCGTCTCGTCAAATCCCATGTACCTATACTGCATAATCCACTGCTGCACATCTGGTCTGCTCCTGTCCCACACGTTCCTCTTTGGCCTCCTGATAGGCGACAAGAACTCCCTCGCCTGTGCCGGTGTCAGCTGCAGCCGGCCGGGCTTTTGCTCCTCTGGGGCTATGGGGATGGAAAGACAGACAGCCTTGTGCTGAGCTTTGCTTACGAGCACAGATCTCACCAAGTGACTGCTCTGATTAGCATCTCCGCACCTTCTCTCCTCTTCCTCAGGACCGAGTGCAGCTTGCTCTCACCGCACACATCTGCATGGGACGTAAACATGACATTAACAACGACCAGTGAAATTGCCTTTGGTGCTTTGCTAGCTGATTTAATAGGTGCAGGCCCCACGCTTCCTGGGGGTGTCCGATACTCCAGCACCGTCCCATATCCACCTCACGGCACCTCCAACACGACACTCGTGCCCTTTCAGGTCACCGTCACTCAGCTATTCCCATTTTTCCATCTTCCCACGCTTTCAGGCCCTGCACAAAACCCGCACTTATGCTGCTTCCCTCCAGTCTGTGTAGCACATCACCCCTCGAGCACCAGCGGAAGCCTTGCGCGATCTGTTGGTTCCACGACCGTGCTGATATCGGGAATGCATCCCTCCAGGCTCTTGGTTTACCCTCTATTTACACAAACAGCCACGGATGTCTCATTTCCTGTGGACCCCCTCCCCCCTCGCTCCCATCATGGCCGCCTCCCTAGGGGCCCCGTTACCTTCGCAGGCGACAAGGATGACCAGCAGTGCCACGAGTAGCATACGGAAGTCACGGGAAGGCATGGCGTCCCTTGCCGTACGTTCTGTGCTGTTCAGGACCGGAGACGGAGAAGAAAAGCCTGGAGGAGAATGGGAGGCGGGCGAGCCTTCCACAGCTGCAGGAATGCTGCAGGCAGAGGGCCGGCCCACAGGAAAACCACACGTCCAAAAAGTATGTGTGTGAGTGGTACCCACCCCCTTAAACAGCTAACGACCATACCTCATCCTTCCCTCAAAGGCATGCTTGAGATTGTCTTTCCCTGGCAGGACTGCTCTGCTTGGAGCATGACGGCTCTTGAGGATTAGGGATGGGGGGGAGCCTAGCTTCTACATAGACTTCCTTCCGTGAATCCTCATCTATTCCATCCTAAATTTCAGCCTGCTCTTACCCTGAGCCTGTTGGCGACGTTAACCCTTTCCGTGACACGTCACTTGGACATCCTCTGAACAAGCAGTCTTCCCCAGGATGTCCACCTTGCACTGTTCAGATGCCATGAAACGTGGTACGGAACGGCCTCACAACGTTACGGTCTACCTCTGTTTCCTGCACTCTCTCCTGCCCAGTTCTCTCTCCCCCTAGGCCCAGGGTCTACTCTTTTCAAAGGCATCTGGAAAGACTCCATTGAGCTCAGATTTTCCATACTGATTTCCATGGTCTGACCCCACCCTGTCTGCCTGAGCTCCAGCCCCCAACCCCCCACCCCCACAAACTGGCAGCTCCCTCATGCGTGTACGTGGAATAGCAGATTGTACAGTACATGCTTACGTGGATTTGTGCTCTGCACGTGATACTATAATGGCACATATGCTGAACACATTACCCTGCTGTGCAGCGGTGCTTGTCATTAACACTGTCCAGTGGGTATGCTGCTTCATTTTCTATTACTTTGGTCTGTCTGTTTATTGGGTTGCTTTGGCCAAGTTAACATTCGCTACTCGATTTAAGTTTCTTTGTTACACACACACCTCCCTGCACACATTGTGTTCCTTCAATGTTTGCACTTTCACTTCTTCAATCATAACACATTCAGAACTCCATTTGTTCTAAATGTATTGTTCCTCAACCGGGACACGTCTTCAGAAGCCCTCTGCTGTTCTTCATCTCTCAGCTCCACACAGACCACTCTGTGGAACTTCTGATCCCTTTGGAGTCTGATAATTTCAAATGTCGTAGACAGAATCCCATTTCTCTGTCAATGATGATACACACACCTCATGCATTAACCCTTGTAAATCTGGATTTGGGTTTCAGCTCTTGATACATCAATGGACCTCAGTACACCTGCACACCACTTTCAGATTATACAAGTGGACAACTCATGTCTATACATAAGTTATGATGGGAGCAGAATACTCAAGAGCAACCAATCACCCCACAGAACAGAATTCTAATTACTGTCAGATGTACATGCGACTCAACCTGCAAGACTTCTGTACCCCATCCCACCCCCCCCCCACCCCGATCAAAATCTAATGCCAAAAGCTCCTTTTGCACTGAATTTCATCGACATCAGATAAACTCCAGATAAAGTGAGCATTATGACACCCATGAGGTATAGCTATCGACTTATTGGGCACCAACTCATCACTCATGTTCAGGGATCAGTGTGGAAGTTTTAAGTCAGCAGCCATGCAGTTCTGCACATGCAGTTCAGGCTAGGTAAGCCATCGGAAGCTAAGCAGGCTTGGGCTTGGCCAGTACTTGGATGGACTGCTGCTGCAAGAGGAGTTGATATGGCCAACATCCTGTGGTCTGTGTGGATCCCAAAGCTCCGGTGCAGTGACAGGGACACTGCTGTCCTTTGAGTGAGATGTAAAACCTTTGTCATGATTCTGTGAGGCCATAAAAGATCTCTGGGTATCATTTAAAAGAGTTGGGGTTTCATATCTGGCCTCCTAGTCATCCCCTATGTCTAACTGGTGAATTCTTGCCTGCCCCTTCGCCACCTTAGCTACTGTGTGGTGAGCATATCGGTGTGGAATAGCTGCCGTTCCATCATTCAGGTGGGGGCTACACAGTGGTGGTGGCTGAAGTGGCTCCCCATTGGCTCTGTGAAGCGCTTGGTTGTCTTAAAGCTATATGTATATAATATGTGTAACGTTCAAGAAAGATAACATCTTAACACCGTGAATCTTCAATGATTTATTTCAGATTCAAATATTAAGTTTTTGTTGACAAGCTGTGTTTCCGCTTTCTATAGCATATATCAGAACACCCTGCTATCAGCTTTAAACAAGAGCTCCCTCCTCCGCCATCTTCCTGTGGATCCTCCCCCTCCCCATCACTCCTCCGGCTCCGGGCTCTCGTAGCCCATGTGGCTGGCGGAGGGAAAGTGCGCCCAGAAGGTCCTGGCCAGATCCTCCATCTTGTCATAGCCGGCGTGGGCGCGCAGGTTCTCCACCCAGCCGAAGAAGTCTGAGGATGTTAGGGCCCAGTTCGGCAGGCCGCGCTTCTCGCGGGCCGCCGCTACTGATGGCCCAATCGCAGAAGACGCGGAGTCACGATCAAACACAAATCTGCTCAACACTTACACGCTAAAACCAATTTTAACAAATAGCTACGTGACCACTAGTTTTGTCCAGAGTTATTCCCTACCTTCGACTTGTTCATCTGAAGTGCTCTGGTCTGCCACTGCAGGGGGGTGGGGGGCAGAGGGAATAGAAAGAAAGAGGAGAGGACAAAGCTGTCAGGGTTCTGAGAGCAACAGTGTTCCTCCATCTTCGCTCTCAGCTAGTTTCACCCTTTCCCACAGATGGACATCACACTTCCCCGCTGGGGCTACCTTCAGTTCCTGGGGCCTGGCGTTTACCTCACAGACTCATGATATTTCCACACTACGATGAGTCTTTGCGGCTTTGACACAGATGACTCCAACTGACTCCCACTGGTTACAAATGACTCAAAGATTTCTATTCTGCAGACACTGATGTACTGTCAGAGTACAGGGTACAAGCCCTGGTACAACATTAATTAGTGGCAGAAGTCAGATGATTAAAACATTTTCATGCCTACACACACAGTGGAACGTGAATGCGACTGATTGTCCTTTACCTCTCACCCACCCATCCATCCATCCATCTCCACCATCATGTATGAAGCCACATTGCTACCCCTGCTCTGCCATGTCCTTCATTTGCTTTCATATTATTATTTCTAGTTAGTTTTTAGTAGTGGGATTAGCTTCTGAGAACATCAGGAAAACTGGACACATTCCTGTACCTGAATCAAAGTGTTTGGTAAACATTGCTAGAATGAAAAATCGTTCGCGGCGAGCTTATTAAACACAGTGACATTTGAGATATATATATATATATATATATATATATATACACACACACACACACACACACACACGAAAATGAACATGCTGGCTGGCTTCATTATCATTAGCCCCAGCATTACAGGATGATTAGCATATGAAACAAACTATCAACTGAAAGTCATAATACAGGCAAGGCACCTGTATGGCCAAACCCATGAAGAACTGGATTATTTAGAGCTTTCTTCTCTATCTTCATGCCTTAAGGTCAGTTTATTAGCAGCAAGGTAACAGGAATGTGCAGCATTAGATAAATGATGATAACCAATCATCCCCAGTTCACCTAGAGATCAGGACAACTGCACTCTCTGCCTAAACCACAGCTACAGCACGCTGGAAGCATCTCTTGACCGCTACCGACACATTCTAGAAATACAGGATCAAACACATCCTTGCGTGATAAGATCATGACTCACCTGAAGCCTTCAAATTTGACATCGCGCAGCCACAGACAAAAGCTCAGGGCTCCCCTCCCTCCCCTGCCCCTTAATGCAGGTCTGCAGGCCTGTAAGCACACCTACCCGCAAGGCAGAGGACCCCCAGGAGGAGCATGCACACCAGCAGTGCAGCACACGGTCGAGGCATGGCTGTCCACTGCCAGACAGAGACAGCAAGAGAGGCAGATAAACCATCTCTCAGGAGTTCCAGAACATTTCAGTAACCATAGTGAGACAATTGAAACAATTGTAAATTGAGTGGTTACCTTTTCCTCCAATCCCTTACCGTCTAGTAGGTCCCGGTCCTGTCCGCTCCTCGTCCCGGCAGTTCTGGTGCAGCCAGCACAGCAGATCCTCAGCTTTTGGCTCCCCGCTGCTTTTCACAGCCTCCCTGCACATGTGGAGCCCACTCGCTCCTTTTCCCACCCCACCTCGACTTCTTGCACCTGCCCGACCGAACCGTAGCTCAGAGGAGCCGCTTGAGGGAGTCACCGAAAGGAGCACATCAAAGGCCTGATAACTGCACCCCCCTCGCCCAGACAGGCCAGATGGGAGTAATGATGGGGGGCAGAGTAGGGTTTGGACAGTGGTAAAATGTGTCATGTTACTGTGTAGTGGTGGAGATGATTGAGAGTTACTGGTAACTAATGGCAACAGCAGCTAGAGTTCCAAGCACAAAGGGGGTAAAATCTGAAATGACATAACTGTTAAACTGTCTTTTTCAAACAAGAAAGAGGCAAACAGTATTACATCATCATTCATTCCACTATCATTAACGTGTTAAACAGGCCCAAAAAGAGCCTACAAAAATTATAATGCAGAATTGTTTTTTATTATTATTTAATTTCATGTCCAGAACCAATCAAAAGGTCAGTGGAAAAACAACTGGGCGGCTGGACCCAGCCCAGGGACTGTTAATTGATTAGCTTTCGGTTGGATTGTGGACTGAACTTTGTTTGGTTTTCCTGTAGTGAGAGCGCCACCTGTTGAGGGAAACATGAGGGGCACCTTCTTCAAACCCATACTGATTCATTCGTTCCATCCACTGTGTTTACGCTATTAAAAAAAACTACCCAGGGACGGTGATCTATTCTGTGTCCTCATTCATTAAATGCGTCACTGTGAGCCAGGGTCGCTGCCTCTTTACATACAAAGATAACACGACATGTCACCTGAAACGATCCCTCTTACTGAATCACGACAGCAAGGATACTCACACCTTCCTCCATTAATAAGCAAATCCTTTAATCGAACAGAACGATCTTCCCTCCTGACACGTATCCAAAGCTGTGGTTCTTTGGTCCACATGCTTCACAAACACACTTTAGGAGCTTTATAGCTGCACATATAGCAGTAACCAGAGTTCAATCAAAGTTCTGGAACATCAACAGGTGATACTTAAAAAGTAGCAGAAGTCAGATGATTAAAACACTGTCACGGCTACACACACAGTGGAAAGTGAACAGGACTGATCGTTGTTCCTTGCCTCTCATTCATCCATCCATCTTCACCGTCATGTTTGTGTCAGTCAGAAGACCGGGGAGCCACTTGTGAGCCTGCACTCTCTGGCCACGCTGGCAACCCGTGGTAAATCCCACTCAGACAAAAGTCACCTGTTCTTGAATTGAGAGTCACGGGCAGATGCCTTCACGCCCCCAAAACAGAGCGGGGTCTAGGACTCTCCATCTGTCGCTTTGCAAAGAGCTCGGCTGAGGTTGCTGGGTCCCGCGGCGACGCAGCTCCTCACCCGCCTGTGACGTGTCACAGCAGCGGACGGACGAGGTAGAGCCGGTCGCCGGACTCCCCCGTAAAGATGGGCGCCTTTTTGTAGTGCTCCAGCAGCTCGTCCATGGAAGCGAAGCGCCGCTGCCCGATGCAGAAGCTGCCCTCCGACAGCCGGACTTTGAAGTGCTTGTTCCTCCCCACGGCCTTCAGGGAGATGGAGAAATCGCTGGGCTGTGGGAACGCAGCGGGACAGTAGATGGGTCAGGATGCTTTACGTTCAAGTATTTATATGGAGCTCCCAGACCGAACTGCTAAGCAGGCCAGTAGGGGGCGCTCTGGGATATTAAGTAGGATTAACTCACCGACGACTCGCTGTCCCTCACCAGAAAGTCTCCCTCCGCCCCCCTCTCGTCAAGGGCGCGCTCAGCTTGCTGCCGGGTCACCTTCCCATAGTACCAGTCCTTGCCAGCAAACCTGCCAGAGGGGGCAGGCCCTGAGGCCGGCGGGGGAGCCCCGTTCCAGGACCCCTCGCTCACCACCACCACGTAGTTCTTGGGCACGAGGCCCAGCTGGCCACGGGCGTTGCGGCAGCGCCACCATTCCGGGTCGTTCTTGGGCCTCTCCACCACCTCCATGATCTCGCCCTTGTCAAAGTCAAGCTCCTCCTCCGTGGCCGAGCTGAAGGGGTAGAGCGTCCGCACTACGTGGAGCGCCCGGGAGGGGGAGTCAGTAGTGGGCGGGGCGCGCTTAGGTGATGCCCCCGACGCCTCCCCGCCCTCCTCCGACACGTAGTTGGAGGGGAACCAGCCCGTACGTCCTGCACAGCTGCCCCGCCACCAGCCGTCGCTGCACTTCTCCGTCACCAGCACGCGGGCGCCCTTCGACAGATTGAGCTCGTCCTCACGCTCCGCCGCATACGTGAACTTGACCAGCGCCGGGACGCTCAGCTCGTGACGCTCGCGGCCGGACGGCGCCTCCTCCGCGCTGGGCGTCGGCGAGGAGTTCGCCTTCCGCTTCGTCTTTCCAAGGCCTGAACGGCGACACAGACACGGTGGAAATCACACTCACTTCACACACAGGAAGGTCCCCGTCTGATGCTGGACGGGAACCACCACCCTGGTCCGCTTACTCTACATTCAGTGAGGATTTTACCTTACGCCTCACAGGTGAGGTAAACCCTCTGTTGCTACACCCAGCACTGTTACCATGACGATGCCATAATCTTAGTATATGCCAGTGAACACAGCCCTCCACGCTATGTTTCATTTCCGCCACAAGGGGGCAAAGCTGCTCCCGTCGAACACCCTTTCATCTCCAAGCTGTTACACAGAAAGGGATCTGATCATGGGTAGTTGCTTCACACATTTTGACAGAACTCTCTTCATTCCTTACTGCTGCCTGGAGCCTGAGGGAAGCTCGTCTTTGAGGATGCACTTTCCCCTCCTCGAGTAGATATCCATCATACTGCAGTGCAGATCAGAAGGTACATGCCGGGCTGTGTTTGCCATCCCCCAGGGCCTCCGGAGCCTGAGAACCACCTCAAACAGGACTCAATCACGGGGCTCTGATGCCTGAATCATCCCTGTACTGACCACTGGGTGGCGATCTGCTGGTTCTTTATATAACAGTGCTGCCAATTCCAGTGATCACACCCACACCCAGAGGCGGATAGCTCAGGTTCAGAAAGTAAAAATCCAGACCAAGATTTTGTTTTAACCTTCTAGTTGAGTACTCTCTTACTCTTCATACTCAACTAGTTGGTTGAAATAAAACCTTGGTCGGGATTATTACTTTCTGGACCTGAAGTATCCACCTCCGCCCTCAGCAAAGCGATGACACCCACAGCCAGCGCCGCCCCTGCTCACCCAACGTGTCCCTCAGATTCCTGACCAGCGAGCTCTTCTTCGGGCTGTTCTTGCGCTCCACGTAGTTGGACGGGACGTAGCCGGTCCGGTTGCCGGCGTTGCGGACCCTCCACCATGTCTTGGAGTCATCCAGCAGCCAGAGACGTTCGTTCTTGCGGATGTCAAGCTCCTGGTCCTGCTGGGCGGCGTAGTCCCACTTGGCCACCACCACGACCTCCTCGGTCATCTTTCAGGGCGTCCTCCTGTATGGGGAGGGGCGAGTTTGCCATGGAGTGAGAAGAGCAGGCACACAGCAACAACGTGCCAATGGCTAGACGTCACCCTCAGCCGACTGGGCCCGGAAAACAGGGGTAGAATGGGGCAAAAGAGACAGAGGGGAAAAAAGAGGGGATCTCATTTTTTCCTTTCGTTCTGCCATCTGCAGTGCTACTGGAACGGAGGAGGACTATT
>JAODJU010000001.1:45661412-45683193 GCA_026776725.1 Gnathonemus echidnorhynchus
GTATGCCATTAATAGTGACCTTGAAGTGGCAGCGCACTGAGGCCGGTCCTGCTGCTCCTTTCCAAGGTCCCTGCTTACAGAGGTGCTGCAGAACATGCGTCAGAACATGCGTTGGACTGCAGGAACACGGTGTGGGGGGGGTGGCATCACTGTATCGCCACCTGCAGGTGGTGAAGGGGTTAAGGTTGGTCATAGCAGGTATTTCTGGATGGCAGAAGGATAGATGGGGCCAAACTAAGATGCAGGTGTCAAGAGTTGGAGAATAAGACAGAGGCCCAGAGTGTGGTGGTCCAGGCTCGGACGTGTCACGGAAACGGCTTGTCTTCTGGAGCCGTGGACTCCATCGGCGAGCCTCTGCATGAACAGACCTCATGCGAGCGGGTAGACCTGAAGACAAGCACACTGCCTGGAAGAGGCTTCCTGTCTCCGACAGCATGAGTGAGGAGATGAGGGGGGGTGCCAGTCGCAGTACAGGAAACGGCCCGCGACGCCTCGTCTGAACATCCCTGTGCAGTTTTAAAGTACTGCTCAGAATGTACCATAAAGACACAACATATGTTATCCTTCATTCGCCGTGGCAGCCTGGAAGCCTGTCAGAATCACACACTGATGCTCCTTGAGCTCAAATCCCTGGAGAAAAATCAAACTTCAAACTGCAGTATCAGAGAAGGGAATTTACGTCGGGAGCAGATGTTCAAGGCGATGCTGACGTTTGCCTCGGCCACCGCGTTTGACGGGGATGCTTGTCGTCTTACATCCGACTCTGGGAGGAGGGGAGGGGGGGGCAGACTGGTTCCTAAAGGCTTCGCTTTAAAGGAACCTGAACTGTAACTGAAATGCCTTTTCAGGGCTGAGCTACGCAGCTCCTACTTCCTGTTCTGATTTATACCTGGGAAAAAACAGATCTATTTTAGTGACACGTATGGCGTCCTCAGGGCCGGGCCACACCCTGCCAGAGCAGCGTCTCCTGACACGCAGCGCACTGGGGGAGACCGACTCCTAACAAGTCTCAGCGATGACACGCGGTCACACTCTGAATTAGTCGTAACTCTAACCAGCAAACCCAGCATAAATCAGGCTGAGCTCCCCATTTGCAATCAATAATTAAAGCACTCCTGCATAATTAAAAGTTGGCCCCCTACAGCAAATCGCTGGCAGCCCTCAGAATCACAGAGAACCCAACAGACGTCTTTAAACCATGTGCCAGTTTACACAAGGCTTGACTTTTTTTTTCTTTTTTTTTTTTAAAGAAAGATTGGCATCAGGGATAAGCTTAAAATATTCGCGGCTATAGCCCTGAGTGATCTGACTGAGCGAAGCCCATGCTCTTTCCCCACCTTTACTTTCTGTAATAACAGTCTCTCCTGAATGCAAGTTCAGTCCAAAATAGTATTTTATGCTGTTTGAGAAACACACATACAATAGAAGCACTTCCGCAGAACCAAGCACATCAGAAGAGCCTGTTCGTTCCTCTTCATCCTCCTCTTCCTCTTCCCCAGCTTATCCTGCCACCGCTGCAGGCAAAGCATCCAGGCAACTCCTGTGGGGTCCCCAGAGTCAGTCGCTGAGAATCTGCCACAAAATGAGGATCTTAAAAGCTCACTGATGAATGTAAATATGTAGGCAGCAGGCCGGCTTGGGATAGCACAGAAAATACCAGAAACTAGTGATCGACAAATGAACTTTCATGAACCATTTGCTGTTTTTTTTTTACCCCAGTAGATGACGCTCTTGGTTTGCAGTGGGGCATGCTTTGAGCCACTTCCACCATCTTTTTGGATAGAGAGCACCATCTAGTGGAGTAAGAAAATACAGCAAATGGTTCACGAAGCTTCATTTGGCCATCAATACCAGAAACTGCTCACCTGTAATGTGAACAGTGAGGGACAGGAGATGAGCTGGTCCATGTTCTGAAACTTACCGACCTTGGATTCATTTTATGGCGTTGAACATGCACACAGCAAAACCTCGCCCCATCAACATCTCTTGATAAACTCTGGCAGTAACAGCCCATGTGGTGCCCCCAGTGGATGCTGCACCGGGGAATTTTGCCCAAGCCAGGAACTGTCACTGACGCTGTCTCACACATGAATTACCTGCCGTGGCGTATCAACCTCCTATAAAGAAGGCCACACCCACTTCTATTTGTCTCCTCCCCCAGGGTTTTGTTCATCTAAAGCCGCAGTGCATCACTCTCAAATGAGGCTCGCCTCTCAACCAGAAGTCTGCTGTAATCACACACCCCAGGTGGCTGGGTGCATTTCGGGGTGGGGGACAGAGGAGGTGAGTGGTTTATATTGCAGGTGGGGCAGGCCTGCTTCTGGTGAGATGCTGTGACAGATGCAGAGCTTCAACAGCTCATCTTCCCGCATCGTAATCATGGAAACAAAGCCGTATTTTAGCACTCAAGATGAAGAGCCATCACAGCGAATTAGAAATGTGATGGGAGGAGCCATGTACCATGCAGCCAATCAGAGAGCTCAGCCAGTACCTCCTTTGTGGCCTGCAGGCCAGTGACACAAGTGCTCAGACTTGGACAAAAACTCCACGGCCAGCAATGAAACATTAGTAGCTTGTTTCTGCAGGAATAAAAAGTTCTTGCAGGAAGACAAAAGTGACCATCACCAACACCACCTGAGGAGACTGCACACTCAGCCCGGCCACCTGGGGGTGCTAATTTACATCCAGCTACTGCTATCAGCACCAATCCATTTCCAGAACCGGGCTGACGGCAGATCTGTGGCATCTTCGTATTGAGCTGAACCGCCACCCAGCAGGTGATCCACAGGTGTTACAGGAGATGACGACTCGCCCTCACCTCAGACTGCTGGTCGCAGCTTAGAAAGGGAAACATTTCCACACGTCCCTCTACGCGGCACAGCATGACACGCCATCTCTGTCAGCGAGAGCGCGAGCAGATGCTAATTACAGTGTTGGTACCACATCCAAGGGTGGAATTCTCTGGGCCTGGAGCCCACGCCGGTGGTGGCTTCACGTGGTCTGGAATAGGTTGTGTGAGCTAAAATGAGACTCACAGAAGCAGAAGCACGTCCAACCAGAAAGGCCTCGCTGCTCTGTGTAGAAGACGTATCCTCCATGTTTTTCTTAGCATCCCGTTCTTTTTAATCGCCCAAGAACACGACTGGTGACATTACATCATCTACACAAGTCCAAGGGTTTATCCTTGAGCATAACAGGACAGCGCACCCCCCACAAAAGCACTGCTCCCGTATAGACCTCCTATATGTTCACCAGCCATCTGTTCCATCGCTGCAAACGTCACACCTGCTGGTTCCGGTCAGCAGAGATGAGTGGTGTGCCGCCCCCCGCCCCCCCGTCCCAACTACTTCTGTCAGCTCTGCGCTGGAGGCCGTGTCCAGGCACACACCTCACCGCCGGCTCGCAATCCAGCCTCGGGCGCCCAAACGGGGACAGCCTGTCACTGGTGGTGACACCGCCTCACAAATAAGACGGCTCTCTCTCCCAGGATTGGGGCTTTTCATGATGCGTGGGTATTTTTAGGTCTCACCCTCCTCCCCGGTGGACACTTGGGATGAGCTCTGCTCACAGTGTCAGTGGGTAACCTCAGCACCCCTCCTCCGACCCCGCAAACCAGCCTGGTATCATTCCAGCTGTCCACAAAGACGTCACATATCAGCACATCGGAGGCCCCTTCACACAGAACTATAATCGGCAGTGGGCAACTTTTCGCAATCAGTCAGATTCAGATGAGTTGCCCTTTGTCTCAATTGGCTGGTAGTTGCTCAAAAAGTTGCCCTGTGTATCTTAACCTTTAGGGTCTTAAGGAGCAGCCATGATCCCGCACTCGGTCCTTAGAAGGCGCATCACCGGGAGTGACGGGCTACATGTCACTTCCTGTTGGGCACCATGTCCAACGCATGCTGGCAGCTGAGGATATTCCCTGGGGGAAAACCCCTCCCTGCCAGAGGATGAGTCTCAGACAGAACCAGTGTCTTTTTACCATCACTACCCTCCATGGCATCCTGGTGATACTACTGCTCTCGCCCCGACATCCACCCCCCATGAAAATCTGGGGCCCAGCTGTCAGATCTGTTCTGGCGCTGACACTCGACAGAGGCCACTTTTTCACTTCTGCACAGCTGGCTTTCGGCATCACTGGCCAAACTTGCGCAAGGTCTGAATTCACCCTAAATCACAACAGAACCTCATCCCTTAACCCGCCCCCCCCAGCACCCTAATCCCAGCTTCTTATCTTACCTTTCTGCACAAGTATCCCCCCAGCAACCTCTCAGCAGAGGAGGAGCAGAGGCTGTTATTCTCCCTCCGCAGTTCACACCACCCCAGGCCCTGAATTATTCCCTTTGATGAGCCACGCTTAGCCACCCCCCCCAACCGCAGACCCCCATAGCTACAGCTCCCCCCCGCACCACCCCAATCCCTCCCAGCACTGACAGAGATGTCGCAGTGCTGCCAGGAAGCGGCTTGCCCATCCCACCGTGTGCCTGGAAGCCGCCCATCATCATGCTCGCGGCCATTGACCCAAAAGGGCTCCTACCCAGCCGGTCCATCTCACGTGGGCTGCAGTGACACCGTCTGTGACAGGGAATGGAAGTAGGAGAGATGATGAAGTGGGAGAGTCCAGGAAGTGAGGACCAAGGTGTCCTGGCCGGAAATTACACCAACACCGAAGCTCTGAGCCAAGGTGAGAACTGCCACGACACCAAATGCAACGTGAGAGCATCACGGCTAGAGAGAGCCAAGTCAGGGAGGGAAGTATGGTAACATGATCCGTTTCCGTGGTAATCAGTCCCGGGCAACGCATTAAGCGACAGACTGTTGCCTAGGGCGCCATCTTGTGAGCAAGTGCCAGCAGTGACTCTTGCCTCGGGCTCCACCTTGACTGGCACTGGTGATAACACCTTCCAGAGTCATTAGCAGACCTCCTCAGAAGAGCGTGCTCCTCCTTGAGAAGGCCGTATGTGCTGGATTCTCCATCCTTATATATAAAGCAAGAAAACCCTGTGAGAAGATTCACTAGCCAGTTTTAAACTCTCCGGGGAGTGATTCATACCCATCTAACCCATAAGAATGGGGGTATTGTATGAATCAGAGCTGGAGTCACACACCAAGGCTTTACACAGGACCCGGCCTTCACACTGTAGCTCCATTTACTAATACGCTACTCCCAGCCAAAGTATAGCTTTGGTCAGTTCTCACAAGGAATAATTATTGTGAATACCGCAGGGTTTCATTCTAGAATCTTCCATCGCCAACGACTTGATAGAGAACCCCACAAATAAAACAGGCGAAGCACGAGCGAATGTACGGTGCCGACAGAGGAAATGGACAGCGGCCACCCAGCGAGGCTCTACAGCAGGTGCCTAACGGGCCTTCATCCAATCCCAGACTAAATAAACGCCATATTTTTCCCACCATCAGTCAGTGCTGACTGCCAATGAAATCTCACACGTCACGGTGTCCACACACAGTCTGAGGAGGGTACTGTGACAGCCTGTTAAAACGTATAAGAGTGATGACATCAGCATCCAGGTGTTTCAGGTTAATATTTGTCAGTCTCCAAATTTTTGCCCCATGATGCCAAGATGAAATCATGTTGGCCCCACATGGCAGCCTGGGCTCCTTACTCACACCCTGTTAGCAGGGCCATACAGCAAAGCATATTCTGGTTTCTGGGAACACTAGAAGAACTATGGCCAAAAATACCAGAGATCCCAAAAATTACCAAAATTAGCACAATATTACAGGGATCTAATAGACTCACAAACCAAAACCTAAAGCAGAAGACAAGAGACTCATGGCACAGATTTCACAGGCATGCCTTTCGTCTCTCCCAGACCCAAATAGGTTCCAGACCCACGTTCAGGCAGACCATAATAACAGTGGCAGATACTGCAGGTTCAGCAGGTGTGTGATTTCACACTGCAGTACACAGAGATGATGACTGCAGGACCTGGAACGTACCATTCTGAAGGCAGCATGGGGGGTGGGTATACCTATTGGCTTCTAACCAGTTCAGTAATACTCCATGCCGCATCAATATAGCAGGTGCCATGCAGACGGAGCTGAAGTCCACAAGTCCTGCGAAAGGACTCATCGACATACTATTTCTAGACTGTCACTGTGCAGAAGAAGGATCAGAAACTACTCTGAATTCATTACAGACTATTATTGCACTGTTCACCTGTTTAGTGAGGCTGGTCACTGCAAGCACTCAACACTTCATCCTTCCCTTCTCTCCAGCTCCTTCACCTCCTTAGCTAGTGTGTGGTGAGTGTACTGGTGCAGAATGGCTGCTGTCATATCATCCAGGTGGGGGCTACACAGCGGTGATGAAGTGTCTCCCCATTGGTTCTGTGAAGTGCTTCTGGTGCCTTGAAGGCCACTATATAAATGCAACATTCATTCATTCATTCCACAGGCCTGAGAGTGCCACCTATAGGAGTACACATTCAGTACAGCAAACACAAAAACAGCACAACCATTTTAATTGCTGCTTCACTGGTCTTCTCCGCATTTCCTAAAAAAGGATTCTGACAGAAATGGAAGCTCTGGAAAGACAGGAATCCAGAGCATCTGGATTAGAGCTTAACGGAGCCCGTGGAATTAAATATTCCACAGCCACAGGCGGTCTGACTAACTCAGACTGTGGCGCTTTGTGGCATTTAGATAAGCGGGGGACCCACACTCCAGGCAGGGTAAGTGCCAATCAGACGAGGGGTGCAGCGTTATTCTCCTCGATGTCACACCAGAGTGAGCCGTCCCCAAGGTCACCCTCTGTAATTAAACTTCAACCATAACTTGCACGACTCCCTCCTACTAGACAGTATACCTGGCAAAGTAATTATGGAAGAGGGCTAGGCTATCAGAAATGGCAGCAGGATCTGATTGGTTCATGTGCGGAGCTGGCTAACGGAGCTTATTAAGAAGAGCACGCACAGCGTAGATGTCATGTCATCGCAGATGTCATCCAAAGCTGCAGGTCTGTAAGGACCCAGACCTCTGAAAGTCCTTAGTCCTTCTCAGACGCCTACATGTTCCCTAGGTGGAGGTAGCCTTAAAGCAGACAGCTTTCACCACACACCCAGCCCTCTCTATGGAAGTATACAACAGCACTTACCCAAAAACCCTCCATCTGGTCCAGGGTCAAGGGTCAGAGGCCGATGTATGGTTCAGCGTCATTAGAGCACAGCCGGATTCAGAACATAGCAGTTCAGAAAAGCTAACCGAGAATGATACGCCCACAGTCCTCTCATTCTTGCTGGTGATGTGTTGTTTTCTTTATTTGATAAGTTAATTTGTTGGAGAGTGGTCATTTAGTACAAAATCACTTTACTGGAAATCCATTTTCCAAAGAGTACCTCTTTAGATGTGACAGGTCCCTCACTGCTTCTGACAGCAAGTTTATTACTTTAGCTAAAGCTGAATATTTGTGGGGGTTTTTTTTATCTAACTTTTACAGAAAACCTTGTATGATGAGAAACTGGGACCATTTTGTATTATGTTACTCCAGTATAGTGTAGAATCACCATCTAAAAGCTGGACAAGTTCTGTTCTGGCCTGAAGCGTTAGATCAGTGGGACAGCTCAGTCCACAGGGACCGAGCCCCACTCCCAGAGTACCATCCCTCTCCAGCCCATGAGCAGATCCTGTCAAGGGCGAGACGGGCAAATGGCCCTGGGGTGGCATCGTTCAAGGGGCATCATCACATCTGCACATCTGAGCAGCTGGTTTACTTTTCACCCCGGACACCAAGTATACCAGAGCGTCACCGCGATGCCTAATCTCAGGCGTGTCAGTCATCCAGCAATCTGTTCTGGAGGAACTTTGATAAATTAATATCTAATGATGAACCATCAAAGTCCTATCACACCTCTTCCCAAGGCGAGAGTACAGGAGAACACAGGGTGCTCAGATAATTCGGTGACTACTGAAGTAGACTGTCTGGGAAAAAAGAGCAGCGATTTGTACCTTTGCTTGTCCCTGGGGCTGTACCCTCAAGGGTCTGCCAACTGTACCCTTAGCTGTAGGTAAACGTACATTTTAAAGACTCCAAGAATCATTATGTACATCATATTTTACATGTTGTTTGTACCTAGGGGATGTTCCTCAGAGTCCATTTTTTGTACCTTAAAAGGTGCATTTACCTACAATAAGGGTACAGTTGGCAGACCTTTGAGGGTACAGCCCCAGTGACAAGAAAAGGTACAAGTTGGTACTCTTTTTTTTCTAACAGTGTAACCATGCTGCTCAAACACACTTCTTAATATGGACAGTTAAGGACTCGGTTCCTTAGTCCCTTAAATAAACTCTTGGCTCGCTTTCTTAACCCTGAAAACACGATAAAAATAAAACACACTTCCTAAAATAAATTGCATACCGTACGGCTATAAGCGCAAAGCGTGGTTCAGGTGCACAACTGGAGGGTCTTTCCCGAAGCATCTACCTACCAAACTGGATCTTTTTCTCCATGTTTTTACAGGTTAAAAGAGTAACACAGTAAAACAACAACAAGCAAATCACATATTTACACGTACTGAGTTAAATGAATCACGACCCCGCGCGTTTTACGCAGTGTAGTAAACAACGTCGTGGCGACATGGTACCACAGAGAGTAAGCGTACACATGGGAGAAACCTTTGCTATTCTGTAGCCACTGTATGTGGTTTAAACTGAGATCCGATACATTTCAAGTAACACAAACACGTTTCTCATTCACGCACCATGAGTCTAACGCCACGGATAGGCTGTACTAGGAGTCAAATCACATTCATTTAAAATTTCCATTACCAGGCTCAACTCCGATAAATATAAAGTGGTTTAAATAATAAAGAGCATAGATACGCGCCACAGCGGACAGGATCGTGGAGTACAGCCGCGGCGAAACGCCACCATCACCCGCATATGCAGTCGCATTTGTGCCACCGTAGCCGGAGAGGCACAGATCCTCCACCGCCCCCGGTCCCCCCTCTTCCCCGCAGATCACGCCGGTTCTGACTTTGCATTGGCCGTCCGCCCCCTGGCATCCCCCGTCTCCCGGCACCGTCCCTGATCGCGAACACCCTCCCATTCACGCTACGGCTTTCCCGGTTCTTCTTACCCTGGTGTCTCTCCGGTTCGGATCAACACAGCCTCGCTGCAGTCACTTGCCGGATACCCAGAAGCTTTGCAGTTTTAAAAGAAAAAAACCTTGGTGCTTGTCTCTCCCCCCCGCAGCTTGTCCCCTCGACGAACCCCGTAACTCCACGGCGATCTCCCCTCTCCTCCATGCCCCCAGCTCGGTGACGTCAGGGCCGAGCCGGAGGGGACCGTGTCGGGGAGCCGGAGCAGGAGGCGGCACGGCCAAGACAAATTTCATCAATCTGTGAAAGGAAAATTAGTTTACTACGGTTTAATGGCAGGACCGCCGTCTTTGTGGGACAAGCCCGCGGGATGGGGAGCAGGGGAGGGCCAAGGTGGGAGGGGTTGCGCGTCATGGGGGCCGGTTGAAGTAATTTTGTCCCGGACCCGGGGATTATCTTTAAACTTACACATACTTACGATTAAAGTACACTTAAATTAAATAGTATGATTTCAGATGGAAATGACGCTCGTTTGATACAACAGCTAACATTGCACTCTGTCCATATGTACACATCGCCTTTTCTGTGAATTTTAATAAAGCGCGTAAAACGTGAATCAGATCTCTATTCGCCCGCATGGGACGAATGTCCTGAACTGGACTTTAGTCCATCTCAGGACACTGACCCATTAACACAAACGCAATAAACAGATTGATTCAACCTGTGGAAGGATCCAGCTAAATAGGAAACCAGACACTGTCCAACAGACGCATTTTCCGGCAGTACAAAATCTCACACACGTCTCCCTCTACCAGGACTAAACTGTTTTATCTGGCCATTCATCTTCTAACCTCGTATGCTGGTGAAAGCTTTGGGAGTCTGGAGCCTGTCCCGGGCAACACAGGGGTACAGCCGGAACCTGCAGGCAGTCCGTCATACACTCACAAACATAGCCATTCACTACTGTCACTTATTATAACTTATTATAACTCATGCATGAGCGACCCTAACCACTGAGACGCCACGCCACCCCTTCTATGGAAATCTTATGGAAATTACTGAATGAAGGCATTGCATGGGTTTGTAGCACAGAGGGAACAATTGCACCCCCTACTGGTCAGATGAAAATGCTATTCGAACATGTTAAGTTCAATAAAATTGGACTATATTGTGAAGTTATATTTGAAAAAATGAAACTTGTGCTAGTCATATTAATGTGTAATAATAATTTAGTGTAAATCTATTTATTATTTTTTTACAAATTTATTTATCTGGATGAGTAGCCTATGGTTTGCAGGTTTGAATATCAAATGCACTGAAATGAACCAAAGCAGAATTTTCCTGGAATGTGATTAACCTCTGTTGGACTCCTTTTACCTATAAAAAAAATCGCTGATAAAGTTGCGCATATCCACGTTTATTACACTGACTGCAGCTCCAAACGGGCCGACAGCGTAATAATCTTGGGGGTGTGCCTCAAAGATCTCCAGTTTGGACCACTGGTCGGCTGACTTAATCATTCAGTCGATGAATTAATAACTTAATTATTACTTAGTCAAACATGATTGCTGTTGACTGAATTCTTGCCGTGATTTGATTCAAATGTTTGAATTCCTTCGGAGATGTGTCTGAGAACGCTTAAAAAGTAATAGATTTATCATTTTGGCTTCTAAGCAGCGGTCCCTCAGAACTCTTTAGAGCAGGGGTCACCAACTCCGGTCCTGGAGGGCTACTATCCAGTAGGTTTTCTATCCTACCTGGCTTCTGATGAGCCACACCTGTTCTCAGGTAAATACCAGGACCGGAGTTGGAGACCCCTGCTTTAGAGGGTTATTGCTTTAGCCAGAGTAAAACTATGATGCAACCCTGCCCCCTGTTGTTCGTGCTGTGTATTTACATGGACTATATGATAACGTTTGTTGTAGTTATTGACAGAAATGTAAATTGAAACCAGTCATGAAATATAAGGAAGACGTGACCAAGTTGCCCCCAGGTCAAAACTTATGTGGGATTCTGGTATGACCCAAAATTAATTTTTATGTAGAAAAGTATGATTTCTTTGATATGAAATTCCCCCCAAACCCCTTTATCTTATTGTACATACATGATGTGCTCACCATTGGACCACTACTTGGTGCTGTACACCCAGAGGAAGATCATTTTTTTTCTCCTGGTGGAAACCAGTTGAAACCTCAAGCCCCCATTGAACCGTTTTATTGAGGTTTTTGGGGCAGATTATCTGATCTCTGTTGTTCTTGGAATATCAATTTTTTTCTCGTTGGTTTCAACTGCCAGAAACCTTCACTGATCCTGCTGGGAATGCCGATGGAAAATTCTTCAGCGTATGGACCTTCTGAGGTCCTTGAGATGCCTGTGACACATTCTTGTGAAGCATCCATTCTGCAAATATTTTTCTGTTCATTGTAATTATATTATTACTTGGCATTTTTTTGCTATAAACATTCTTTTGAATCAAAGTAGAAAAGTGCACACATGTCATGAAAAGGATGATGAAGACCAGTATTCAACAATACAATCACAGCTTATCAACAATACAATCACAGCTTCCAAATTATAACAGGCTGGAACAGACTGATGTGCTGAGTAAAAACATGTCATCTTGTGATATTTTCAGAGTGACACTTAAAGACATTCAGGTTCTCTACAAATTTCCTGTGCCAGTCTGTGTATGACTCATAGCCATGTGAAAAAGTAAGTACATCCCATCATTTTTTTGTTTTTCAACATTTTTGGACAGACACGTATTTAGCTATTCATTTCAACAACACCAATAGAGAAATATGATAAAATTGAAAAAGGTTATGTTTGAAATTTACATATAATAAAGTTAAAATAACCAAAGATTCTAATTTCTTGTAAGAAAACAGTTAGTACACCCCTACATTTATTGCCACGTTAAGCCTACAAATTAGAATCAGATGCACCAAATTAAGTGCAAATCAGTGATTATTAGATGGTATCCTTTTATGGTTTTGTTCCGTCATAGCCATTTAGGTATGTAGTACTAGACTACAATAATAGACAATACATTAGACAATGATGCTTCATGAACCATTTGCTGTATTTTTTGACTCCACTAGATGGTGCTCTCTGTTCAAAAAAGGGCACAAAGCATGTCCTAAAGCAAACCAAGAGCACCATACAGTGCTTCAGATTCAACCCAAGAGCACAACATGCATCATGATGTCTCAAAAAGCCCAAAGGAGTCATCAAGGGATTACCAGTCCGTATGGATGTGCAGGAGACTGACACACAAAGGTGGTCTATCTGTGAGGTCAGCCCAGAAGGAGTCTCTGGAAAAAAAAAACAGCATGTGAGGAAAGAACCTCATACCCACTGTGAAGCATGGTGGTACGAGTGTTTTAGTTTGAGGTTGCGTTGCTGCCTTAGGACCTGGTCAACTTGTCATTATATAGTGTCTACAATGACTTTAACATCACACTAGACCAGGGATAGGCAGCTCTGATCCTGCAGTGTCAGTATCCAGCAGGTTTTCCATCCTACCCGATGAGGTACTATCTGCCTGAGATCAGATGTGGTTCATCAGAGAAATTGAAAATGTATTTCAGACATCCCATCTCCCCCAGAAGTTCCGAGAGTCTCCTGCAAATTGACAGCAGCTCCCTAACACCTGCAAATCATTCGCAATGTCCCAGAAATCTGTCTTTACACCATTCAGCAGCGATGAAAGTAGCCGGCAAGAAGTTTTACCATCCTCTAATTCTGGTCAACAGATTTTGCCCACCCCCCCCCCCCCAACCTATGGGGCGGAGTGGTGACTCTGAAGCTTGGGACCTGTACTAACAACTGGAAGGTTGCTGGTTTGAATCCCAGAGTGATCCTATTCCATGGGCCCTTAAGAAAGGCCCTTAACCAGTGATTGCTTCGTCCTGGGTATGATGTTAATCTACATCCAGCCATATAAGGAGGTTCTCCAACTTACATGGAATAACTTGGGGGTTGGTGGCAGGATTGGCACTCCAGCCACTGGAAAAACCTCACACTGGACCATTAGGACTAGTGGGTGATACCTCAGCACCATATATATATATACACACACACACAGTATTACCATAATACCAGCTAATCATTGGTCAGCATCCCTGCTCTCCTGAATGCCCCTCATCTGCCTCCCTGAAATCAGCATCCCTAATGAGTGAGTTGTTGAAGACTTGAGCTGCCACTCTGTGTAAAATGAGCTCCCATGATGCCTCAGTGGCAGCCAGGCCCAGAGTGTGCGCAGTTTTACAGGATTACAGTACCATAGCATTACAGATCATAACACTTAATGCAGCAGCCAAAGCAGGTATGTGAGCAGCTGCTTAGAGGGATCATGAAAAACGTCATGGAATGTCAACAGTGGGAAACAGACCAGGGTCTGAAGCCAGAGAAATGTCGTATTATTTAGTTCAGTGAAAATCTGTGAAGGGGCAGCCATCATGTCACTCATCAGCAGGTGTACCAGAAACTCTCCATCGCCCCCTGCAGGCAGTCACTGCTGGCGGCGTGATGTACCACGACCAGCCATGGCATAAAGGCTGCTTCCTGCGCACCGGCTATAAACAGGAGCTGTCCAGCCAATGGTTCACCTTCCGCGATGACGCCCCCTACTGCCTCGGCTGCTTCTGTAATATGTATGCCAAGAAATGCATCACCTGCGCCAACCCTATTAGTGGTACACTCCCCTCCATGTATTCCTTAATGGTCTGGTCCAATACTGCAGTGTTTCCCAACCCAGTCCTCAGGGGCCCACAGACAGTTCACGTTTTTGCTCCCTCCCAAAACGTTGACCATCTGTAGGTCTCCGAGGTCCGGATGGGGAACCACTGCAATATAGTATTTGCATATACTTGATACAACAGAAGGTGACTGTCCAAAACTGAAACTGAATTATTTCATGGATATTGGCTGGAAACTTGGGACCCTCAGCTGTGTTGGGTGGAGTTCAATTTATTTTTATATAGCGCCTTTCATAACAGTGTCACCCTAAGGCGCTTTGCATGGGTGTGTTGGGGTACATAAGAACATCAAGACAGAATAATACAGAAAGGGGGAAAGGGGAAGAAAAAGAACTGAAAGAAAAGCCAGATGACAACAGAGAAGAGACCAAAAACTCCCATTTAGGGGTCTTTTAGGGTTGGTCTGTCCCTAAAGGTAAAAGTGCTTCTCATCACAGTAACCTGACACAAACTGGCAGGAATAACTGTGGTCTTAGGAATGCAATCAGGTGCCACTTTGTCTGGTGACCATCCAACAGCAGCCTAAGCTGTAAACATATTAAATGGAAGCAGCTATTAAATTAAGTAGCAGTTAATGGTTAAACGGGGGCGACGCAATCTGACTCCAGATCAGTCATCCCTGCAGGCGAGGGGGCAGTAAGTACATCTCCGCTGGGTAGCCCCAGTGGCACAACCACTGTTTAGCCTGCATGCACCGTGCAGTGTCACTGGCAGGGCGCAGCATCCTCACACGCCGAGACGACGTCCTGCGGCCCGACTGGTGAGGAGCACCGGGTCGCCCTAGAACCGCCTCAGCAGAACCTGCTTCCCCATGCAGGCCAGTCAGTTAGGGATCCACCCCTGCCTTATTGCACAGCTACAGCACAGACGCTAGAACATTTACGTCATGTTTATGTCTTTACAAACTCATAAATATTACACAGAAGTTACATAACAGCTAATTACATAACGGCTAATCGCCCCGCCCTGCCCTAAAAGCACAGGAAATTAGCCAAACGGCCAGCCTGACACACATTTCCATCTCTCTGCAGACATATTAGCTTGACTGAATACAAATAAACCCCCAGCTTCCATTTCTGCTCTAATCCCATTCAGACCCAGCCGCAGGTACAGAGACAGACACAGTCATCTTTTTATTGGATTTTCTCACACCCGTAACTCAGAGTGAGTATTTTCAGCTCTCCAATACAAATACGGTACAGCTCCAAAACACACCAACCACATGCCTATGACCAAAAGTAAACCAGTAAAAGCCTTATAAATGCAGTCAATCATTTCCCTAAAACTCTGGAAATAGACATGACCTATTGCTGTATTTTCTAGCGTCCCCCCAATCCCCTGCACCACACAAGACATCGCAGCAGCTGCTCGCTTAGTAGGGCGTCCAGGAGTCAGAGCTAGTTGCTGTTTGTGTCACAGCGTAAGTCCATACAGCAGTTGAAGCAGCACTCAATTCTTCAAGCGCTCAATCCACTCCGAAGCCTTAGCGTTACCAAGCATGTGAAGCAGAACTGCAAATCTGTGCGCAACACTGGAGGGGGGGTGCATGGACCACAGTGGAAGCATGAGGCGGTCCAGAGGGGGGAAACACTGTTTCCATGGAAATAGCTACTCCTACAACAACTCCTACCCTCCAGTACAGTTCCTGGCTAGACTCTAATATTACAGAGCCATTTAAATGCCTCATAAGGAGAAAACTATGGTTTAATAACTTAAAAAAAAAAAATACATACAAAAGTGACTCCTGATATTATAAAATGGAACATATAACTTGGGGGTCAATAGGACGTAGCGTAGTGTGAACTTCACTTCCTGGAAGAGACGGCTGATCTTCTGGACTCTAAGGGCACTTGAACGTTGTGGTGATGCGCAGATGGCAGCAATGCAGACGATGCAGAGTCAGAGATCGCCAAACAGCCAGAAGCCCTGGACGGTCCCAGACCCCATGTCCGCTTCTACGTCCCCTGCTGCAGGAGCGCAGAGTCATGGCCACGTTATGGGCTGGATCTTCTTTTTCACTTCTGGGGACTTCAGCTCCCCCTATGGGATGGGAGGAATCACAACGAGAAAGTGATATAACAAGATCAGATTAGGAGGGTGACTGCAGCTGTAGTCAGTCACAATTGGAAAATCATTTTGTTGGAAAAAAATAATCACCAGAGAGATAAACACTGAGTGCCACTAGGGGGCAGTATACCGATTCAGGTACGCACCGAGCTGTCGGAGTCTCCCTCGCTGGTCGCCAGCCGTTTTAACTTAACAGTTGGGGAGGGGCTCGTAAGTGTCGGACTGGGGGAGCTGATGGTGATGTTGGGACTGCAGCGGTTGGCAGGGGGGCTGGAGAGCTTGCGGATAGGGTTTGCGAAGTTTCCGGATGGAGGGGGCTTCAGGCGATCTATTGAGCCGACCCCCGGAGCCACTTCAGGCTTCTTCAGTTTGATGGCGCCCGTTCTAGTGGGGCTGCCATCGAACACGATCAGCTGCCTCTTCCGGGAGCCACTCTCACTGGAGGAGAGAGAGCTGTCAGGACAGAGCAGGGGTCAGAAACCTCAGAGAACCTGTAGGGTTGGGCAATGTGCCGTATTAATATCGACAATCCATAACAGACATATGCAATTATCACATCACAAGGACCGCAGCAGTCAGCCAGGCGTCTGCAGTATCCTTTCATACCATCAAAACATCATACCATGTTCTATGGTATTTTAAAAAGCAATGTTATTTTACAATACAGTTGCAGTGTTCTGAAACCTAGGTCAAAGAATTTGTCAAGTGCGTATGTGTGTTTGTGGGGGGGGATTCTATTGAAGAGATTCGATAAACGGAGATCATCAACAAGCTCTGCTAAGACATTTTTACTCATAGGAAATAAAACTTAGCAGGCTTTGCAAGTGTAATGATAATTTTGCCCATTTGCATGAACTCGGCATGCGCTCTTCTAGCCAATCAAAATCATCCTCATCCTTGCTGTTGGACTCACAAATGGTGTGCGCATTTGCAAGGAATTTAACACAAATGAGTGAAGGGGAGAAAAGTGAACAAGAAACGTAAGCTAAGAGACAATCGGCTTCCATAGAATGGAAACATTTTGTGTTCCAAAGATACAATAAGGATTAAAGCCCAGTGATTTGTCGATAACTTATGTCATGGACTATATTGGTGAACAAATTCAGTTTGGGTATATTTTATTTTGGGTACATTTAACTTTTTTTTGTCAGCTTCATCGATATTACAATATTTATCGCAAAAAAATCAAATAAATAATGAAGAATCACAACATGATATTTGAATTTATTTCAATATGCTGCCCCCAAGTACAGCATCTCACTGCTGGCCCTGACACGAGCACCGAATCCTAAACCCTGCGTTGCTTTTAACATGATGCGAGTCAGGCTCATTAATAAAGATCTCAGCTGACTCTAGCAGCAGCACAGGCAGAGTGCCCCCCACCCCCAGAAAACACAGAGACCGATTAATACCAACACAGTATCAGCACTGGGCAGCTTTACATTCCATCTGCAGAGTCACCAGCAAACAAGAATGCAATAAGCCCATAGGTTCTGGACGGTCGAGTTCGGGTACCTGTTTGCACGTAACCCTGTGGGGCTCCTCCTCTCCACCCTGCTTGCCCAGTGGCTGTGGGGCAGCTTCCGCTGTGGCTTTGGGGTGATGTGCTGCATGAAGAGCTCCGTGAGTCGGTCCCGGTCGGCCTTCACATCGTCCTCAACCTGTATATTTTTCTGTAAGACAAGAAGAGTAACATGACTTGTTGCCACACATTACTCCCGCGGGGCAAGAACGACACCCTGGGATTTTTACCGTCCTCTGTACTTGTGTCCTTAGAATTGGATCTGGTCTTCGGCAATGGAAGATGACGTAACAACGTGTACACGAGAACACAAGTACGGTCAAGTACACATATAAAGACTCACCCACGGTCACATTACACGTGTGCTGAACACATCTACCCACAATCCCGTTAGCGTGAACGTCACATATTAATTAGCTTAGACTTCAGGCAGATTTAGATATGAGTGTAATAAATAGCTGCGTATCGCAGTGCTATGGATTTGTTGGGAGACCGTCATTACAGCCTGAGCATCAGGCTAACGGGCTGCAAAGTGTCGTGCCATCCCGGTTTGCTCAGCCACACACACCCCCGTGAGCGAAAGGTCGCCTTGGCCAGCAGTAAACACGGCCTCCGAAACAAACCCAGCTGCCCTTAGCCCGTTAGATAGTTCGCCTTCGCCCCGCTAAATCTGCATGCGAGCCTCTGACCTCCTGTAACATCAACTGGATGAAGTCCTGAGACAGAAGTTCGGGGTGCAACAGCATCTGTAGCTCGGAGATGTCCTCTGGTGCAGCCCTATCTGCTCCTCCGCGCCCGGCTGCGCATTTCGCCATTTTCATCTCAGCAATCCCAGCAGCCCTTGCGGCCGGTCACGTGTCCCTGCAAGGTGCTTCTTAACCTTCTTAATACCAACATTTTTATATATTAAAATTAAGTTATTCATTGCGAATGGTCATTTCTTCTTCCGAAGCGGTAATATTGGGTGAGTTTCTCTAACAAGTTGCTTTTTTAAAAATTAATTGGAAGTCATTTGTATTTTTTTTTTTGTAAACTGTGCGCTTGCCAAATTCCTGAAGGTGAATCGGGTTTGGTTTTAATTAGGATAGGAAATAACTGCTGGATATGATTGGCCAGTAGGAGGGACTCTTCCGTCTGGAACAGATTAAATGAGGGGAAACCCAGAAAAAAAAGACACTGTACCAATGCTCAGTTAATATAAATGGAAATAAATACAAAAAGAGCCAGTCCCTGTTAGAAACGAATACCTTACACAATCTGGTTGTTATGCATATCCAAAGAGCCCCAAAGTCTAATGAAATCCTTGCTTAAATGATTAAATCCTTCTCCTGTCAGCTTGCCCGCTTTGGAACTAACAATATATTTAAAATATTAAGCTTGAGATTGCTTCATAAATACAATGGCTCCGTCCCATTCTGCAGGTGAGCCCCTTTTGGCTGCTTTTCTTGTATCATGATCACATTGAGTTTCATTACACGGCTCTGTCTCTGATAAATCATCAAACAGCGGCCAAAGGATCGCTCACAATGCCGCGACAAACGGTTGCATTTGCACATTGAAATGCATTGGTAGCACTTTACTTGAAGCGCACAAGTAACTTAGTAACTCAGTTACTACTCAAGTAGAAATCATGAACAAATATAAGGGCATGAAATAGCCTACATGAACCGTCATGATAGATTATATAATGAAGAACGAACGTGGGATCAGTAGGTAACACTTTCTGGTACATTCTGCATTTAAGAAAAGTTGAATCACAGCCAGAATTCAGTGCACGGCTTAGTAAAATGTCAGTAAACACATTAGTCTTGTATTTACACACTAGAACGCACCTACCCTCTTCCCACGTGGGCTCCTTATTCACATCAATGGTTTGCATCTTGCCAAATTTCCACGAAAAGCTTTTCAGAGTTCCACAATGGCAACAAAGCAGTCAAAGGGATGTGCTTCACTGTAAGTAGATCGCTTACACTGGCCTTCATTTGTAGTAATTGTACTGTTACAGCAGGTGGTTTACAATGCGTTGTAATGAAAAATAAAAATTGAAATCAGTCACTGCCCCCGTGTGGCGAAACTTCAGAACTGCTATTTCACTACCCGTTTCTTTGAAGTGGGAGAGAAGCAGAAGTTAGAATTGATCCATTTTTTTTTTTATTCCAGGGAGCCTTTATTTAAACATTACAGCAGCAATTATATTTTTGTTACATGACAGGTTCACAAAATAGACCAACAAAGTTACAGAATCTCTGTAGTCCACTGCACTTTAGGGACAGTTTCTGAGATGTTGGGGATTCCAACGGAACGTGACCATACAGTTCAAGGTAATCTGTGTCACAGGACGAGACTCTGGGTCCCGGGCCGATGCTGACACTATCGCTTCTTCCAGGTGAATTTTTTCCGGGCCTTGGCCTGGCCTGGCTTTTTGCGCTCTTTGACCCTGGGGTCAGGGGTCAGCAGACCAGCTGGTTTAGAAAGGGAGCGAGAGAAGGTTAAGGTTAATGAGGAGGATGGAATCACAGAATCATCTTCACTACTGCGCCACATGCCGTGTGCAGTCAACACGACAGATTTCCTGTACTTAATTCTTACATTGTGAGGACCAGATTTCCCCACAATGAAATAGAAACCTTTTGTTTTGACATTGTGGGGACCATATTTTAAAAACATGACTGGAACCCAGAAACTATAAATGCCAAAAGTCTTGTGCGTTGTTTGTTAAGTATTGTTAAGTTAGTGCTGGGTTCAGGTTGTCATTGTCGGGATTAGGGTTATGCCCATAAACATGAATGGAGAGTCCCCATAAAGATATGTGTGTGTGTGTCTCCCTCTCACCCTGTCTCATGGCCTCCATCTCGCTCTCAGACGAGTAGCTCAAAAGAGCTCGAGCAATAGCCAGTCGCAGTGCCCCCGCCTGGGCAGAACGCCCCCCCCCAGTCACGCTGCCTTCTATGTCATGTCGACCCAACCGATCCAGGAAGTGCAGGGGAAACATCAGCTGCTCCCTGTGGGGGGGGGGAGGGGGAGTTACACTTACTTTTAGCTGTTAGCTGGCATTTTCATCCAGTCAGCGTTGTATCTATTTACTCAGCCGGATGGTTTACTGAAAGGGTTCCTGCTGAAGTACTTTTCTCAAGGGTACGTTAGCAGATACCTTCTTGGGAAAATCTGCAAACAACTAGATGTCTATGTTTTAAACCTCCACGGTACCATCTGTACTCGATTCACTCAGCTGTAGGTAAACTGCAGTAAATGAGGTAAATTCAGCCTGAATACATTCAGTTCTGTGCTATCAAATGTCTCGCAAGCCACGTTTAACCCAGGCTGCTGAGATCTGTCTTCAGTATGACAAGTATTCCAGACATTCACAGCGACTGCGATACTCAAATCGTCCAGTAGGTGGGCGTATCGTATCAGTTAAGGTGCCTATAGCCCTTTCAACCAGCTGGCGCCAGGTGTGTGCAGTGCTGCTGTGTAACAGGAACAGGCTTAGCAGGAACTGAGAGATTAAACACACACCGGTCCTGCAGAACAGGAAAGTACTGTGTGTAGTCGATCCCATTGACAGTGATCTTCCCGGAGCCGCTGTCCCGCAGCACTGCCGTGGCTGTGGCCGTCTTCCTCCTCCCTGAGGGAGCCAGAGGAAGAGAGTTGAGGAGAGAAGAGGAACCAAAGTCGTCACAAGTGGAGGAGTGGGTGCCGTGGCGGGATCTGTGAGACCGGGGCTCCCCTTCTGACATCACCTTCTCCAGTGCTGGAGGCCACGCCCCTCTCGTCCAGCTGCAGTGGCGGCACTTGCTGCCTGCGGGACTGGATTTCCAGCTGCCTGCGGAAGCGGAGGACAAACTCCTCCTCCATGGGGCTGTAGGCCATGGACACCAGCTTCTCCATCAGCTGGAGGAAGCGGGAATACTGGCAGACCAGGGAGAGAAACTGGGAATTAGTGTAAACACACAAACAGACATTAATATGAGCGTGCTCTTGTGGGCGAGTTATGAACTGCAGCAGGTACTACAGAAAGCCCTAATTCTGGGTATTTCTCCCACAGTTACTTAAGGTTACAGTTACAGCGCAATATAAACATTGTATACATTTGATAACTAATGTGGAAAAAAAAACCTCCTTACATCCTGATCAGACATGACTTCCACCAGCTGCTCCTCTAATTCCTCTTTCACCAGCCATCTGCTGCCAGCCAGAGAGCTGAGAGGACAGAGATGGGAGGCATGGGGGAGGTAGACGGGGAGGATGGAGACAGAGGAGAGGAGAGAGACGGAGAGGAGGGAGACAGAGAGGATGGAGACAGAGGAGAGGAGAGAGACGGAGAGGAGGGAGACAGAGAGGATGGAGACAGAGGAGAGGAGAGAGACGGA
>JAODJU010000001.1:45688123-45698200 GCA_026776725.1 Gnathonemus echidnorhynchus
CGTCCCCACTGCTGACCGTCCCTGATGAACCGTCCCCACTGCTGACCGTCCCTGATGAACCGTCCCCACTGCTGACCGTCCCTGATGAACCGTCCCCACTGCTGACCATCCCCATCCCTCTCGTCTGGTCCAGCAGGCTAAGCAGCTAACCGGTCAGAGCTGCTGCCCTGTTCAATGCCGGAAGCTCAGCTACCCCGTCGCTGCCCAGCTGTGAGGAAGCACGTTAGCATCGCTAACGCTAACGCTGTTGGCCGTGAGGCTGCACAGCCACACTTGGACACCCCCCCACCCAGCTGTCACCGAGGCCATGAGGACCACCGAGCGGAAGCTTCTGATCCAGGCCACAGATCAGCTGAATGTGGCCCATGCTTCAGGAAGACGCCTCCCGCCCCGGAAATGTGTCTCGTGAAGTCTGTCAGCTTCATCACCACAACGGGGGGGGGGGGTCTTGAACTTTTCTCTGCTTTGATTTCCTCCATTTTTCAATTAGAGGGGGAGCAGATGCTGAAGGAGAGAGCAGGGCGTGGGGCTTTCACACTGTCAACAGCAGAGGAAATCAGAGAGAGAAGGGGCCAGACAGGAAGGGGGGATGAAAGGAGAGGTAGAACCTCTCAGCAGATGATGGCAGCACCTGTTCCTACCCCAGGACACAATATGGCACCCCCCCACCCCCCAGGGAGCGAGAGTGGCGTCCTTGTCAGTGGTGATCTGACTGCTTCCTGGACACATCGACGTGGCCCGAAGAGAGGCCAGCATTCCGACTCAACCGCGGGGGGGTCAGGCGCTGGTGTCAGCTGGAGTCCCTGGGGTTTGGCTGGCTTGTCACTGCCGCCCCCCCCCCCCCCCCCCGCACTACCATTCTTTGCCAAAAAACATAAAAGTGACAATGGCAGGCCCGTCAGCAGCGGGGGGGGGGAACAGGTACAAGACAGGAACGTTTAAATTTTCTTTGGGTTAAAATTGGAGATGACTGAAGCTTTGAAGACACCCAGCTTAGGGCTAATGGCACACTCTCTTATGAGTGGGAGGGGGCCCTAATTCTAAGCCTCAAAATGGTGTCTAACCCTCCCCCCAAGGAATGCTGGGATACCGGTTGGGAACCAGATAAGTCCAGTTTTACATGTAAGCAAGGGCACCGGATTTTTCTATTAACCAGATATCTTAAGCCAAATGTCAGGACTGTCCAATAGGAATGTAACGTTCCTCCCGTTGGACAGTTTTCAAGTTTGGCTTAAGTTATCCAGCTAACTGGGAAATTCTGCTTTGTAGAACACCCCCATGGTCTCAAATCAATGGACAGGGGCAAGGAACTAAAATAAACGAGACAAGTTCTGTTGTCTGTCCCAAGCAACAGAAACAGGACTCCATGTACCCCCCCCCGGCCGTGGTGGACTCTTGTGTCCCGGCAGTGCAGGTGGATTTGCTGTCCCCCAGGTAAAAAAGTGGGGTGCGGGTCATGTTCCAGTCCTTCATTAAGCAAACCCCCCCCCCATCCCCCCAGCTGTTAAGAGCCATCAGCAGCTTCACACGTTTGTCAACTCCACTGATCTTTCCGGAGATAACCGACGGCACACAGGTGCCTGCATGCGACCCATGGCCCCTCTCCCACGATGCATCTGGTGTCCGGGTGTCTGCCGTCAGTTTGGCTTATGCACGCCTGTCCTAACGGCTTCATTCATTAGCGGCGAGGGAGGCATCAGGAATGGAAAAAAAAATCAAAAACAAAGCGGCAGGGCGAATCAATTACGGGCGGCTCTCTCTGCCGCGTAATTACAGACGCAGCGTCTGAAGCCGGCGAACCCGTGGGCATGCAGCAGCGCTAATGCACCATAATGTGCGCATTCGCCGGCACCTGCCAGCCGGCCTCTCTGGCGAACACGCAGGAAGAGCTGCACCTGAGTCTGGGGTCCGGCGCACACGTGCTCCCGACCGAGGCTCAGACACGCCCCACTTTCAGCAAAACCCCAAATTCAGACATTTTAGCAGTGACCCCTACTGCTCACTCACCCTTCCCCAGTCACACACCTGTTTTTAGTCTCTAGAAAGATGAATTTGGTGAATAATTACTGCAATAGATGGATCTATTTATCCAGACTTCAAATACACTTTACAAATTTAACTCTCTTTCCATAAATGTTTGCATTGCAATATTTTAACAGTTTTGACCCGTGCTGACATTTGATTGATTATGTATCGTTTAAATCAATTTTAATCTGCCTTTTACCCACTTTTTACTTCAGCAACACAATGCACACACAGTAGCCTCATAACTCGCTTTACATGTAACCACACATGCAATAATCTCACAGAGTACAATGTAGAACGAGACTGTGATTCCTGTGTGAAACGTTACATCTTGAACTCACAGGCACCAAGCAGGAGAGAGAAAGAGGTTCCTATCAGGAAGGCTGCTGATCTGAATGCAGGAGGGCACCACGGTCGTACTGTTTAAGGAGCAATTATGTTGAACTTAAGTTAAACTACTAAAATAGGTGAATATTCCATGTTCCTGTGGACAAAAATTAAGTAAAGTAACAACGTAAAGTAAAACAACTAAGCTGATAAATATACTGACTGTTCTGGCATAAGAAAATGCAACCTTCTGAGGAAATCATGGGGAGCAAGAAAAACGAAAAGACAATTTCTCCACGGGGAGTAAAATATCATTTCTCTGTTCCATTCTATTGCATTGCATTCTATTACAGAACAATCAACTGAACATCTGTAAATAGACTGGAGAGGCAGTAATGCAGTGACAAGGCTGAGGTTCTTACGTCCACGTCCTCCTGGGTGAAGGTCTCAGGATCCTCACCCATCATGTTTGCCAGGTGCCTCTTTCCAATGTTGAACTCCTCTATCTGTTTCTTGATGTACTCCTCGGAAAACTTCTCCTGGCCCGTAGTTGCTTGGTGCTTGCCACTGGAGGCTGGGCTCATGTGAATCTGACGTGACAGCACCTAAGGGAAGCCAATGCTGTGAGGTTAGAGCTCTGCATGCCGTACTTCTCAGCGGAGAGGACTGCCTGACAGGACCATCACACAACACCTGTATTTTTACATTACAGTGTGAAGGAGGGATTGCTGGCACACTACAGCAATTGAGAGGGCAGCATCCTCCTGTCCTACCCAGAGGGCCAAATGTCTCATTAAGTAGAAAGACAAGCGGATTTTAACGAGACGTCCTTGCATTTTTACCTTCTCCGTGATGAGATATAAGGGTCATTAAGTCACTACTAGTATCAGAGAGGTCACGGGCAAAGAGGAATTAAGGGATTTTAAATCAGCGTGGTGAAGTATAGATGTGTTAGTCCAAGCGACAATAAATCCATATCATGTTATATATGTACATCTGATAATTGAGCGAATCAACAGACATGCCGAGAGATGACAGCTGACTGGACGACCGGTAGGTCAACAGCAGCTACCGGATCTGACAGATACACCTGCTTCAACTGGTAAATTAACACTCTAAGCGTGAAAAACAAATAAAAAGTACTTACCGGAGCCGCTGCGGTGACTGACTGCACATTTCCCGACACATATTTCGCAGTAATTAAAGCAGAAGCCCTGCAGACGCTAAGAAAGGACCTCATGGCGGAGCCACCGGACGCGGCCATGTTTGACATTAGCCGCGCATGCGCAGTCGCCAAGATATAGACGCGCTTCTCAGAACAGTCGCAGAGTGTGAAATCCTTACATCCACCGTCAAGCTGCTTTTCCTGGTCAGGCTCGCGGGTATAACTCTGAAATTACAATAATTTGCTTATTCTTGTATTAACTGTTTAATAAATTACTCGTAAAATATTTTGGTTTTTACATTTTCTTTATCGACATTTGTTTATGCAATATATATGTGTGTACATATATGGGCTTGGCATGGAGCATCTACGCATGCAAACAGGTGGCTATATTGTTAATTCACAATACTTTGTTTTAGTATGTTGAATGTATGACTAATTATCAGAGATGTTAATGAGCGAATGCTTTTCATATTTTTAAAACTTATCTTTACCTCACCACAAATTGCACGGAGGCCACAGAGAAGCGTTTCCCGGTGGCCATGTGGGTCATGGTACACAAATGCGCGTGTGCATGTGTCCTGATATTGTTAGATGACAAAGAATCATGAATCTCACATAGTCTTGTAAGGAAAAGTAGTAAAGACGCCGGACATTACACTTTCGGTACTGCTACAACACACAAGTATAGCAATGTCTTTATTCTACAATAGTATAGATAATTAGTCAGATTATAACCGTAATATGCATCTATCCATCCATCTTCCACGGGCGGCTGATGCAACGCGGGGACACGGTCATCATCATCATCATCATCAGCAGCAGCAGCAGCATCTTCACACTGAATTGTGAGTCGCACAGCAACGCACTTCTATGGGATCTGCATGACTTACTGTGATATCTCTGTTTGCTGTTGTATCCCGCGATGTCCTATAAGCGGCGCTCCCAGAAATTTGTAATAGGGGTGGCCAGACGGGGTCACGCGAAAACCAAAAGCCGTAACTGAATTTCAGGAACTTTATTATGTTGTTATAGCTCAATCAATCAATCAATCAACAATCAACATTTATTTATATAGCACTTTACAGCAACCTAAGTCATGAATCTCACAATGTTATATCAAAAAGATTGTTAAGGAATATATGCTGATATACTTTCTGTGACTCCCTGGGGATGCACTAGAGGGCCATCGATTGTACCTGGGTGACGGCACCATTGGATGTCCATCCCGCTCAGGTGTACCCCGTGTGCCTAGCCGCAAACTCACCGCATTGCTGTAACCAGGGCTGCTCAATCCAACAGACAACATAGGCGGCTGTCTAGTGCGCCACCTTCTGAGGGGGCGCCAATTTCACTTTGCACACGCAACACATCATGCATGATTGCATGTCCTCCTTGTTTCTGCGGATTTAAAAACTAATGTCTTTGTCTGGTATGAATTAATGCAGCATTTAATTTAAACGCCTGATCATTAACATCACTAAATATAAGACGTGGATCAACAATTTGAATTAAAATAGCACATATGTTTCCCACGAGGCACATAATAGTGCGTGTAAAGGATTTCCCCGCATTCGGCTTTATGTCTTTCGGCGGAGCCCTAGCGCGCCACCGGGCTCGCGGCGGCCGTCACGCTGCTAAGAGGCTTCTGCTCTAAGATCCCGTAATAACTGGTAACAGTGTCACCCTAAACGGGCGGCTTACACAGCCTCACTGGTCGCAGTAAAGCGCACATGCCGGGTAGAATGGATTAATGGCCATTTCTGAGAAGGCCAAGTATTAGTTTCAGTCCAGCTAGTAGGGCGACTGTTGCATGGAAATGGAGAAGATGTAGTAATACTGCGTGTTTGGATTTCATTACTGAAAGCTGCTATTAGCGTGCGCATGTTTCGCGATGGATTTAGTCGCATGTGACCACACGGGGGCGATATTTTGCACCGAGTAATTCGGTCTCTGTCTCATCTACCGTTCAGCAATCAAGTCAAGACTACAAAGCCTCAAAACTCACTACTAAATAAAGCTACCTAAGGATACAAAAGCCTAAGGAATGAAAATGGCTGTCTACACAAATAATCAGAGGATTGTATCCTACACTCAGAATTCCATTCCTAAACCTCTGCCATCCTTTGTATCTATGCCGGCCCCCAAATAGTTTCCATTTGTAAGCTTGTGTTGGGGAATCAGTGTTAACAGTAAAGTGGTCATCAAGATTGACCTTCTGTGTTTCCTTTAAGGTTTTTGTATACACCCCCCCCCCCCCCACCCCCCCGCATAAGACTGAAGTGGTTTATAGCTTGTAATCTGGTCATGAAAGGCAAACCCTTGACCAGAAATGAGTCGCACTGCTATTCTTTGAACTTGTATCTGTTTGATGGTGTTAAGACGAGATGGCGTGCGGCAAAAACCGGCCGCTTTCAGCAATAATGGGGGGCAGGCGCGGGATAGAGTGGGAGGATGACATCCACCTCTCTCATCACATTTTTTGATGGTCCAGCGCAGATTAGTAGTGATTAGGTACGTATGAGAACATTACGCAGAGTGGCAAGGGAGCAGAGAGGACCCAGACCAGGGGCTGCATGTGGTCTTCAGACTGAGCCTGTCACAGCCAGCTCACCATCCTAATGAGGCAGATTAAATGTGATCAGAACCAAAGTCTTTGCATTCCCTGCTTCTTACTTTCTACCCAGAGATAAATGACACCTGCTCTTCCGTATGTAAAGCCTTTAATGTTTGATGTTAATCCACTGCACCCCCCCTCTGTGTCAGGATCACGAAGGAAAATCAAAAAGGCTAAACTGGCGCTGGCGACAAATCGTTTAGCCATATGCTAATTTCGTTTTAGAAAAATGTTTTCTAGAGAGAGTCGTAGTTCTGCTTGTTTTAAATGAGGCTTGGTTTCAGACATATCTACCCGTCTAGGTATATGTGGTATACAGCACACAGCTTCGTAGGGGGACACACACAGGCCCGTAGGGGACACACACAGGCCCGTAGGGGGACACACACAGGCCGGTAGGGGGACACACACAGGCCGGTAGGGGACACACACAGGCCCGTAGGGGGACACACACAGGCCCGTAGGGGGACACACACAGGTCCAGCTGCTCAACATGCTGATTTAAGCTTGCTGTCATTGATTTTATTTCTTTATCTATCTATTTATTTATTCATTTATTATTTATCTCTGATCCAAGGTAAAAAAAAAAAAAAAAAAAAAACACATTCTGGTGTTGGACAGCACCGATCGATCACAGAAACGCTGCGGAGGAGATGTGTGGATTTGTAATTTTTCTGAAAATCACATTCAGTGAGATTTTGCATATTGATTTGACTGGATGAATTATCTCAGACATTCCACTTCAGATGCCTTTAACTCATATAATACAGCTTAAAAACACTAGCTAACGATCTTTCATCCTTAACGGTAATGTGCTAATTGAAAGCAATTACTATAATGTAATGTAAATCTTATGGTTAAACTGATGTGATTTAATTACACCTGATGCCTAATGATGAATTGAGACTAATTAAATAATTCAGTAGTTCTTGGTATTCAGAATTCCAGCAACAGCTATAACTTTGCAGTATCTGGATCACATTAGTACAGGCTACATTAGTAGCCTGTTCTTCTCAGATATGACTTTATCTAAATTTACAGACTCAGTTTTTACAAACAGATAAAAGTGTTTCGGGGGAAATTTAAAGTCATGCTAATTTTAAGATAAATAATGATCCTAACAAGCATTTGCATTACTCTAGGTCTGCTCTTCAAGGGATATTTAAATGTTTAAATCTTTGTAGATATTGACAAGAATAATAAAGCATAAAAAACAATCAAGAATCAGTAAATGTGCTGAATTTTAAATACACATTGTCAACATTAAATATATTTCAACATAAAACAACATTCACTAGTCTTTAATAACAACATTTTTTTTTTTGGTAAATATTATTTTTGTCGCCTCCCGGTGTTAAAAGGGGTCATTACATGGTTGATTTCACGGTGAATGAGCGATCGTTTAGGAACGAAAAGGCTGGACATGAGGCGCGACGCGCGGCGCAGATTAAGTAAGATCTTGAACGAGGAAGAGACGGCAGAGAAAAGACGTCGGGTCTGAGTGTCGGAGCTGAGGAAAGACAGAAAGTAAGCACTTTTTTGTCAGGGAAGGGGGAGCAGACGGTAAGCTCCACCCCCGTCTTTTGGGGAGAGGTAGGGAGCACGACAACCAGTGCTGACTGACTCCTTCATGGAGGGAGTAGCGGGGTGATTGGAAATGATAGCAGGGGTTAGGGGCTGGGGGATGGTAGGAGAGAGCTTCCTGATTGTCTGAAGAATGAAGAAGAATTCTTCTGTAAGGCATCATAAACCACTGTGTGTCACTCAGTATTTAAATGCTGGTCTTTAAACACAGTGTAACATCAAATGTGGTGAAACTGGCATCCGTTGGTTAGGATTTGACTGTGACTCTCCGCCCACCTCCTCGTCTGGGGAGGGCCGTCGATCACCCGGTGACTGCATGTGACTCACTGTGGACGCGTCCCGCACGGTTTGGAGGGGCCTACTGAACGGCGGCACGGCGGCAGGGGACATGGCCGGGGGGGGGGCAACATGGCTGGATTTGCGGGGCTGTCCCGGGCCGAGATCTGGAACGTTCCGCTTGGCGCGCGTCCGCGGCGGGCTAGCTAACGAGCGAGCTAACGAGCCTGGGCGCCCCGCCAGAGTGTGGTGGTCCTGCTTCAGGTGCCAGGGCTGGGGGCAGACCGATTCGCTGGGGGGGGGGGTTCGGGCCAAAGTTAACAGACTGACAAAATCAGCTCCTTAGAGAAGCACTGGGGTATGAGAGCGTTGCAAATAGCTGCTGTTTATCGAGCATGTTATTTCATTTTAACATATTTAAACAGTTATAAGTGGATAAGCAGTTCCTGAATATGTTTGGATATTACTCTGTTTACAGAGTAATAATGTTGTATTTCAGCAATAAACAATATAGCTTATACACGTCCGCACTGGGTGATGGCTCCTTCCGATCCACGCGGAACGCTCCATCTCTCCCCGCCCCCCCAGACGGACAGTCATCAGGGTCCCTGGATGCCAAAAGGCCGCAGCGGAGGAAGCCAATGGAGCAGCCAGAGGGGAGGAGGTCCCCCGGCCCTCAGCCTGTCAGTCAGTTACACGCTAATTAGCGGGGCGCTGGCAGCATAGGTGCTGTGCACACATGTGCGCTGGGATGTTGGAAACTTAATTGATAAGAATTATATTAACTCACCACTAATTCCAGTGTGGGGATCCTTCCTTATAGCTCATTAAATTATTGATTGGACATATATATATATATATATATATATATATATATATATTTTTTACATCACTGGAGCCTAATCAGACTGTAGACCAATTAGCTATCAGTTTATAAGGCCAAAGATACTGTCAAGGACACAGAACCCTATTCAATCCTCTAATAAATGGCAGTAACAAGGATTCGGGGGGGTACCAGGGCGGGATGAAGATTCTCTGTTTTTATTTTTGCTTGGGACTTGTATTTTTCTAAATAACCATTTGTCAATTTTCCTGTTTTCCATGGGATAAAAGGGGGCATAGTGATTATGGAGTTCACATCTGTTCTATATCTGCCGCATACATCACTTCTGAAAAAAATGTAGTTGTGGGTAAAGCAAAAAAAAAAAAAAGAATCAGTAACATCCCATTTGTCTGAAGAGAATAAAATAAACGAATGATAATTATGGAGGGGGGGGGGGCTGGTGGAGGGGGCAGAAAAATGAAAAGAGAGGAGAACAGCATCCTGCGTAGCTGTATGAGGGACAGAGAAGCATTTAACCCCACAGCCCCCCCACGCGAGGACACCAACCCCGTCGGGGGCGGATTCTGGGATGCCCTCCTAATCCCGCACACTGCCTATTCCCGTCTGGCTGCCATGTTTGCTCTGCCTCTCAACGGGGGTATCAGAAAGCAGCTGCCAGGGAACGACTCGAACCCTGGCACCGGGAGCCCGACGGGGAAGCCAAGAAAATAGGTATATCCCTACATGAGCCGGCGGCGCCGTGTTTAACCCTCATTTGCATTTCGGTCGCCCCCGTGGCTATCGGCCCGTCTGTGTGCGCTCGCTCTGCCCTGTAAGCGCCACGCGGCTGGCCACCCTCTGCTGGATGGTTTCCGAGAGTGATTTATCAGCTGCGGGGGGGCTCTTTTGTCGCCATTTGATTATTTATTTGTCTTGGCAGACGCTACCGCCCTGGCTTGGGAGGCTTCGAAAACGGCGGGAAAATCTCCAGCACATTCAGGTTAAGTACGTGACTCGACGCGGCGTCTGCAGACGAGAGAGCTTCGTTCTGGGAGTGGAACCTGTCACCTTCCGGTTAAAGGCCCGCGAGACTGTCTGGATGGCAGGTGCGTGGAGCCGCGGGTCGGGGTGTCACTTGTGTTTGGCCGCTGTGAGGGTCCCTCCCACATGGAATCAATCTGAATGCTCTCTCGTTCTCTCTTTCCTGATCTGATTTTAACTTCCCTACAGGGAGGATTGGGTTTCTTTCCTGCAGGCTGG
>JAODJU010000001.1:45704594-45721724 GCA_026776725.1 Gnathonemus echidnorhynchus
CCCAAAACCACGGGCACACATGTGCGACCTGTCACTCTGGGCCTGAGCCTTGGGCATACTGAAGGTCCTGGGCAGGTGGGTATCGGGGGCGGCACAGGTGTGGGGGGTCAGGTGCCCGGGGGTAATGAGGCACGGGGGCAGCCGTGGGAGTTCAGAGCCGCAGACCGAGGGGTAAATGAACCCTCAGCAGAGCCACTGGAAAAGGTCCAGGTCCTTCTGGAGGCCGACCAGATGAGGGCCCCGGGGATGCTGGGCGCCAAGATGGCAGCTGGCCTGTGAGCGGTGACGGCTCAAAGCTGGTACAGAACCTGAAGAGGCGTGGGGGACTCGGCCCAAACCCACCAGGGAGAACCGAAACCATCCTACACCGGTAAACACAAGCAAAGTGTACCCAGACAACACAGGGACACAAAGGAAAGTCATACGATACTGTTCACCAGCACACACACAGTAAACACTATACACCATAGAAACACGCAGAACACACTCTGTACTGTACACAAACTAACAGTACTCCCAACAAACAATTCAGTACTGTTATTCCGATTACATGCACTATACTTTAAAAATACAGTATATAGTAAGTGTTCAGTATTTGCACTTGATTCCGTTAACCTCGTCTCGTCTATAAATTGTGTAGATCTATGAATCAGAGGTTTTCTAAATCCAGAACCGAACCGCAAGGTAATCCGGACCCAGTCGACACCCTATGAATCAATATGGTTAATGTGAAAGTTCATAAAACGCTGTTTTGTTACTGAACATTGTTCTGGAACTCTGAACAAAAATCTGATGCGGACCTTTGACCAAAATGTTTGAGAACCCATGTACGTAGACTAGTTCAGCTACAGAAATCTTACATGCGCGCGAACCTCGACCTATATATATATATATATATATATATATCTCCACACACGCACACATAATGTCCCGGATTAATGCAAACAACATCCACAAAAACATGGAGCCAACGCTGACATCGTTGCTGAAAGAGAAAAGATCTCCCTCTATGATATAAAAATTCGCTTTTATTTAGCATCACATAATAAGAACGTGTTATGTGAATTAAGATAGTTTTCAAAATTATATCATATGGGCGACCTTAATTATTCGTTTAATTGTATTAAACATAACGAACAAATTTTCCAAAGTGATAAAAAATAAGAATCCACATATATGAATTAACGGATATGAATACAACTTGCAAAGTTAAAATAAAAAAATATTATAATAATAATTTAGGTGCGACGATCTTTTGGCAGCGTCTGGGTAAAATAAGCATAATAGGTTTTTGGTTTCTAAATGCCTTTCAGTCTGCATGGTGTGGTATAAGACTTCGTGTAATTCCAAATAAGAAGTTCTGCGCAAGCGACATGTTTGTATGGGAGGGCTATCTTTGCACAAGTTGATCATATTATAATATTATATATACTATATATCATATATAGTATATATATTATATGGAGAGAGCGTTTAATGTCTACAGTATTCTGTTAGACTCTTGTTTAAATTCTAGTTCTATATATTACAAGAGGTTATTTATTCATACCATAATAATCCATATTTCAGAAACAAAACATTGCTAAAAAGTTTTCCCCGGTAGGCCCATGTTACACGTATATGTCTGCCAAGTATAGACACGCGATTTGTGTCTAAAGAGATACGTGGAGTGATCTTGAAGCAATATATCGTTAGTGTTACACTCTTTCCTGGAAGCTAAATGGACACAATGAAAAAAAATCTTCACGAGTCTATTTGTGCAATATTTATAATCGATAAATCTAAAAAATGATTGAATCACTATGCCTGAGGTGTTGGGGAGCTGAAAGTGCTCATTGAGAGAAATAAAACTGCTTAAAACTGGTTAATCGGTATTCACACTGGCGTTAATTAATACCACGAACATTCCGATCTTTAATTTCATATGAAATTCAGAAAGCATTTAGCGATAAAACCGTGAAAGTCTCCATGAATCTCTCCAGGGTACCTTGGTCCATCCTCTGCCGCCTTTCAGGTAACTTATACATTACGTAAGTAATTATTTTTATTGGGCCGTAATTGCCATTAGCTAAGGACTAACTGCCAGAATAACTTTTTAAATCTCGGCCGAATGTCGCGTACACCCTGGTCACCCACAGCAAAGACAGGGGACAGAGAAGGTCACTGCAAAGAACATGCCTTGTAATTAATTGTGCGCGCATACACGGAGTAATATTACAAATCTGCTAAATCATGTTAATCTTGCAGATTTGCCCGCCGAACTGCTTCTCGGAGCTTCTGCTCCGTTGTACCTATCTCTCTACGTGCAGAATGAAAGTGCAGAGACTATAGCAGCCCCAAGCACGGAGATTTAATTTCAGACACCGCGCAAATAAGTTTTTGTTTACAGTGTGCAACAAAAACTCACTTTTAAGTAAAGCAATAAATGCTAATCCCGCTGCAAAAACTCCGTAAGGTTGGCGATGATAAATAGGAAAAAACGTCAGTTTAGTTGTGGTGTGCTTTTGAATTAGGCCTACTTCTTTTAACATTTGAGACGCGGCGTCTTTACTATTAGATTGCAGAGGCAATGGATACTATTTAGTGATGGGAAAAGAGCGTCATGTGGGTCTATCCGTATAATTACAAGGGTAATAGCAGAAAAAAGGCCAAGGAGGCCACATTTGAAGCGAGATTCGGTTGCGAAAACGCGATTTGTGACATCTGACTTTAATAAAAGGCTTATATTGGTAAATGCCCCCGAATTGTATGAAGTGGTTTTTTAAACTTACAGCCATTGCCCTGCGATCCTAAAAAAATCAGCTGTATGTTGAACATATATATTACATAAAATATCAACTTTAGCGATTTTCATTTTTTTTCCTGATGTTTAGAAATGTTTACCAATTGTGAAATGATTTGTTTATGCATTTCTTTTTATAAATACGATATTAATTATAACTGATATAATTAATGAATCATTGCTGAAAGCTGCAATATTTGCAAAAGATTTAAAATATTTTTCACTGTTGTCCCAAACGGGATTGTGTATGTATAACCTACCCCCAGGTGGTGGCGCTGACGTGTCGCAAAATCTTTCTGCAGAAAGATTGACTATAAAATTTAACTTGATACTTAAGTAAAATGCCAAAATAGTCGCTATTATATCAGTCGATTTTATTTACGTAACGACGTATGTAGTGTGATATATCTGATTTTCAAGAGCATTAAATTATAATTGTATTTGCACTAAAATTATTTATATATCCCCGTTTTAAAACACACAAAATGTTTTCACTTTTAAATTCAGCCATTGCTGCGTGTACGCATATTGCTAGAACATAATAAACGGAGTAACGCAGTACTCAAATAGGTATAGACCACTTACAAACAAGAAAACATTTTAACTGGATGCAATCCATCTCGGAACACTTCGATTTTATCACCAGAGTTTTACGACCCCTCATGTACTATAATTATAATAATAAGAATTATTATAATAATAATAATAATAATTATTATTATTATTTTAAGATATGGACTAATGGGAATCCGTGTTTATATTAAAATTAAATACAAGAATGTTTTGTTTATTCTTTGGGTAAAAGTATAGTCTTTTATTATTTTTTTCCACACTACCTATCTTTGTATTTTATTTTATAATAAACGTGACAGACCTGTCAACTATAGGTCTCCCTTAAGAAGCGAAGTATCCCCAATGAATATTTAGGCTTATTCTCTAAGGATGACGTCTTTAATGTCCATACACATAGCAGAGTGGATGGGGCGTTATGGGCGCGCTAGTTATGGAAACACGAAGGCTCAGTAGCGCTGAAGGCTGAATGGCTGGTGGTTCGCGTTGAAATTATTTATCTCACTTTTCTTTACTGTTTTCTCGGCGAAATGGGGATCCCCCCCCCTCCCCCGTTTTGTGCGCGAGCCGTCACTGGCTTCGGCGCTTCTCTAGTATTATTACTCTGTTAAAGTTAGGCGGCCTCCGCTGGTAATGATAGTGCTTGCTTAGCAGTGACAGCCCTTTTCCTTCAAGACGCTGAAAAATAAAATCCCAGCGTGGTTATAGTTCGCAGTGAGCCAGGTGTACACAGTTACTCGGCTCTTATTTTGTTAACTGCAAAAACGGAAAACACAAATGGTCACCTTTGCCCAGACTGCCATCTTCAAACCTACAGTACGGAAATAATACTGTGTTTGATTGGACACGCTTACGCCAATTAAGATTGTCAATAAGGTCATTTTTATTAAAATATTCATGGAAAATTATATAGCTAAAATCAGTTACTTATTTGATTAGCGCCGTTTAACCCGATTAATATAATATTTTGTGCCAAAGTAAATGTGTCAAGCTAAACAATAGATGCAGACCTGTAATTTGCTGCAGTCCAGTTATTTATCTTTTTTGGAATTTCGCCGGTATCAAGCTAAGACGTTCAAAATTTATATAGAGGAGACGCCGGGAGTCGCGTCACCGTCTGTACATATTTTAATATCCTGAATCCGGAAGGTACAAAGCAGACAGTGACTGAGTCAAAAGCTTCACATGATGGATAAGACACAGACCCTGCAGTCCACACTCCTTTTTGCACACAGCCATCCACGGGACGTTTGCGCTGATATGGTCCATCTCCGCAGAGCGGGTGATTAATAAGGTATCGGTGGAGAAGCTTGCGGTTCTAAGTAGCCCACCGCTTCAGTATACATATGCGTATCCATTAATGAGGCACCACCTAACCCACGCTTCATGCTGTCAATATAAGCGGACGTGGATTGCCATACTAATAACACCTTTTGTGTTGAGATCGCGCGGAAGTTTGTCTAAGAAACGTGGCTTTGTTGGCTTTTCACGACCATTGTACTACCAAGAACGATAAGAATAGTATGAACAAAAAGGTCAATTTATCATATTATTGTTGATTTATTATTTTTAGGAAGCTAATGAGACAGTTAATGTCCCCTATATACTGTTACTCGAATGCAAAATCCAACAATTCACATACAGGTCTAATTTAAAATTGCTATTTTCCATTGTAAAATATCCACCGTTAATAACATAGGATTCCCAATTCTTAACTTTAATAGTGTGATTTAAGGAATGCTGTGTGCTCTTTCATAGGCCGAAAAACTGGGGGTATGTCTTTCTTTTACAGATGTTCATGACTAGTGTGAAATTCGTCAGGAAGTCCGAAAGGCGGCCTTTCCAGCGCTCTCGCGGAAAACACAGCATCTTCTGCTGGCGGATAAAGTCACAAAGGATTTTTAAACCGCTTAAACATCCCTTCAGCGTTTCGAAATATGGGTTTTATAGAATATTCAGGGAGTTCTCCTTGTCTCAGAAAAGTCATGTCTACTCCCCAGTTGTATGCCCCCACACACCTTTCTGAGAGGGAAGCCAAAGGAACTTTGTATTTTTTTTTTCTTCAGATAGGCAGCCAAGCGAAAATTGCTGCTGTTAACAAAAAAATGTAAAAGATAATAGAAATAGTTTAGCAACCCAATGCATTTTACTGAACAAATATGTAACACTGAGTAAATTAAGCCCTTAAACTAATCATTAACGCTTTGGGTGTAAGACTGGATATGTCAGTGTCGCCAACTTCCAAAGAATTGTAGAATATTATAAATGAAGTAAATGTTTTACGGGAAAGTGGGCCTTCCGTCTTAAAAAAATAAGTTAATCAGCTTGAGTTATGACGTCTAATATCTATTGCTCATTATCCAATGAACTGCTTGTCCATCCATAACTTGAATTAGAGGAATTACGGGATATATCTCACTGGAGACCAAAGACTACATTTAAATACACGTGAGACGCACAAGGGGATATCCTACAAGCTAACAGAAGAAGGTGCAGTCCGCAGTGCTGTTTCAAAGGGGCTACTTTTCATAGCCGTTTATACTTTTGTCATAAAGACAAAAAATACAATGCACATTAGTATGCGGAAATAGCACTTAGAAGGAAAGGGGGGTGTCGTAAGCTTTCACGTTGGAATATACCATGACAGTACTTTGCAAATCTTAGCTGCTCCGTAGTGTAGCTATTTGGACCACAGCAGAAGACATGGGGCTGTTGAAAAAGGAGTGGGGCAGTACAGACGTGGTTTTCGGTCTCTTAGCTATAGAAGTGCCCTAAAAATGCGCAAATACTATGCATATTAACATCGGGGATCGGCCTGCATATGCCGACGTTGACTACGTTCTAGGTATTTACCTGTATATTTAATGTGCCTCCGTTTAAGCCGTATAAGCCGTGTTATTGTTATTATCAATACTATTATTATTGATGTATTGCTTTTTGTCGTAGGCGTAATAAATGTAAAATACTTTTCTGCTTAAGATGTTTTCATTGTTCTAACATTTAATATGCAACAATATTTTTACTACTTTCATAATAAGACATAAATTATATAAGTAATAATCCTTGTCACCTAGACAGGAGCACAAAACCACTATTCCAACTACATAAATATATTCCTAGATATATTTTTCTTAAAAACGTCTATAACGTTTTCAGATAGTCATAACGTCTTATCTGCTATGTGGGGGGGACGCAGATACAGAAATACAATAATACCAAATTTGTCTTAAGCTTATACCTCACCGAGAAAGTGGCTTGTCCTACTTAAGAATGTTCTTGTAAAAGTTTGACGCATTCAGGCTCCTCTTCTCTACTAAAGAAGGTGAGGTGGCTGGGCGCTTTTAGACCCGGTTACTTTAGTCGGTACCGTGAAAATGATCCCTTTTTATCATCGCGATGCGAGACTGAAACGATCAATATCCACGCTGGGAGGCGATCAACTAAGGTTTAGCATTGGCAGCGTGCTATAATATGTTGTGTCCCCTTATGCTATAATTAATATCTGTGTTAATTGCGTTATTTACATAATTGCGCCATTCAGTACAAATTCATACCAAATTCGTATGTTAGGCTTAACTTTGGATATCAAAGACACATCCATTTGAATAAATAAGCTAAGTTGAATTCACTACCACAGTAGACTAAAAATACATAAAGCAAGCATTAATTTATTGGCTTGTACTAATTGGGGTAGCAGTCTTATAAATTAGTTATTACCGTAATGTATATCTTCTTTTTCCCCCTGTGATAAACGGGGTTACCCCCTTTACTGCACCGTAGCAGAACCCCGTGTAAACTTGGCGGTCTGCAGTAGCGCTTACAGCGTTTCTCACTTAAAAAGTTACAAAGTGCACATTCAAAAACAGTGAGAAATCTACTTGCATCAAAGTATTTCTCAAGACACTCCGCCATCACTGATATGCATACGATGTAAACGTATGAACTGAATTAAGCTGAAATTCAGGGCCAAAAGCTGTAATTGAATTTGGACGCAAGCTAACTACCGCAGAGGTCATCCTAGCGGTCCAACAGGCCGCAGTGGAGATATTAAGTTTTAGAAATCTAAGCGTTTATTACTCTAATGCTTTACCACAGTCTACATATCTTCCTCTGTTTGCTCAGTCTCACATTAACGAATAAAAAAGAAGAAAAAAAGTCTGTTTAAAAGGATGTGCCGTCCTGAAAAGAAGAAAAAACAATGACCTGGAGCTAAATCTACTATATTTTACTGGTATAAAAAAGAATAAAAGTAGCATTTTGCACAGTTCCTACAAACCAGATTGGTGTATTAAAAAGGAAATATAATATCAACGCTCTGGCTTGGATTGGGCCTGTGTTGTATTTAATTTTATAAATAAACCACCAGCTGTCATTCTTCCAACTTCGTTTTAAATCTGCGGGTAGAGAACCGTCATTTAACGCAGCAATCAGACAAGGACAGGATTATTTTACGTTATCAAGGTAACTGAGTGGGTCTAGGGCTTAAACTTTTGTAGACGGTTCCTGAATTTTAATAACAAAATGCGTTGTATTTTCCTTGTGGAATTCCTGTGATTGGAATAATCCAAAATCAGTGTGCGAGTCTGAGTGGCATTTTTATTAATGGGATGAGAGGAAAGGGATACATTTTCTTATAGCGCCAGTTGAATTCAGTTGCTAGGCAACCGGTGTACGGCAACTCATCCGCGAAATTTAAATCTTTGAGAATGGAACTATGCGTTTTGCTGAATAGTCACTGCAGGAGAAAGTTGTAGGATAAGCAAATGCTCGCTCATATCTCACGGCCGAATATATTAAACTACGAAAAAACAAAGAAAAAGCAATATTTAAAGAAATATTGCAAAATGTAGCCAATGGTCATACAATCGGGTAAATGGTTGACGAACACCGTGGGCGCGAAAAAAGGTGAGACGTTTCTAAAGGAAAGAGCTTAGGACTCAGTTCTTAGACTCCTACCACATTCTCAATATCCCTTGACAACACCATCTATAAGTTCTTCTGCTCGCCGGCACAAGAGCACAGAGAAGTTATTGGATTACGTTATCATTGAATTAAACATATTATTTATAAACCAGAAATGTAATTATCCAGCACGTGACCCTTCCATAAGATTAAAAAATTAAATCCATTCCTTTTAATGCCCAAGTCAAGAAAACACTGGCTACAAGCCTTTTATCGTCAGAAATCTGACTGCTTCATCATGTTTTTGAGATGTTTGGCACAGTCTGATTCAATATGTTACATTGCTGTTGTTACAGTTGAAGTCATTACCAAGTTGTGGACCAAAAGCATTAACCAGTCTGTCTCTGACGTCACACAGTCTCCACTTTCTCCCTTCAATACAAAAATATAAATATCCACAGCCATGTCCACCAAGAACACTTGCTCCTAAATCTGCTGTCACCGTTGCAAACGGTCATTATAGCCTAAAAATCTAAATAAATAAGAAATAATCGATTAACGTCAATAATAATAATAATAATAATAATATCTAAAGAAAACAACAATAATTGGGTGAACGACATAAAATGTATATTTGATAAACTTTCATAATCTGAGTAAACCGGTCACTTTCCACACCACTCTCCATCAAAGGTCAGGTGCGACGTCCTACAACGCGCCAAGCGATCGCAGTAACAATAGCAAACGTTCATGACGAAGGTAGCCGCACGTAGCACCGTTTGTGAGCCAAAACATGAGCCCTGCTAACCGTTCGTTTAATTTAAGTAAATGTAACAATAATGATCTCAACCAGACGGTGAATACATGTAAAATACCATTACACGGAAAGGCCCGCAATTTTATAAATCAAAATATTAACGGGATGAAAGAAGGGGGCACGTTATTGCCTTCAAAGTTATTTTATCCCGATTGCACGAGATGGACGGCGTATGCATCTGTTTTATAAAAGCTATCATACCAAGAAGAACATGCGAGCTTAATGTCAAGGTTTTTTTTACGCGCAAGGCCTGTGTAGTACACATGATAAATGCATGGTACACAATCTGACAGTCAATCCATTTATATAAAGGCTTCAGAAATATTTGCAATTGTGTACGAATGAGCTACCCACGACAGGAACGACAAATTGAATATTTTAATCTAGGGGGTGTAATACAATTTTGTCTTGAAACCGTTACCTCCTTCAACGCCACGACTTTTTTGTAAAAAAAACAGTGGAATACAGTACAAAGTATTTCGAAAGATAAGGCACCATTAACAACACATTACTGGAAAAGTATATTGCTAGCAAAACGGCCTTTTCTAACAAAGGGTTTCAATTGGCATATTGGAAATGAATCATATTGTAGTCTTAATACACATTCACAGTGAACGCAAACAACAATACGGTATCCATCTTATATGGAGATGCAGGAAATGTAAAATACAAAAAAAAAAAATAATAAATAAGCGTGCAACTCCATTATGCTAAAACAAACGCACATGACACGGGGAAAAAAAACGTTTACGGCGTTCAGAATTAATTTAACAGGTTAAAATTAACAGGTAAATTTGAAAGAGCGCAAAATATAAATTTTAAATATTATCTTCTGACATTATGCTGCTTTGGAAGAAATAGGGGCGACGAATCTAGTTGGTTTGTTTTGTATTACATGCGTGTCGTTTTCAGTGAAGATAGTCACAAGGGAAGATAATCGAATTAAAGGCCATCACCTAAATCCCCAAAACTCTTTTTAAAATAAATTTTTAAAAAATCGACTGTTTTAACCTACTGTATATAAAACGGACAGCATCCTATTCGATCTACATTGGAAAACAATCGATACACACCTTCCATTACAACGAATTAAAATCAAATGTAGCAACATGTTTGCTCATGTAATTTTATGTTTTCAAAATATAAATCTGCTCTTACAACAGGCAACACACATAATCACGTTATTTGAGTTCTAACAAATTTATTGTTCTCAGTCATCTCTGACGGAATCACTACTGAAATTAAATTACAATCAAATCATCACATCAAAATATACCCTTATTACCTAACAACTGTCCATGTCAGTTTACGTTGATTTGTGCTCCTTTGTGAATAATCAAAGTACAAAATTAAGCAAAACAAATAAGAACAACAACGAAAAACTGGAAAGGAAAAACATCTTACAGAAGTTGCGGGAGGAAAAAAATAAATTATCGTTTGCAACAGTCAATAGTTATTCCGAATAAAATATTAAAACAAGTCATTTTGGAGAAAAATATAAAGTAAATTCAGATCAGCATCTGATCTAAAGAATCTATTTTGCCGGAGTCTGTTTACTGTAACCTACCAAAGAACACGGCTAAGGGAAGGCGGCTTCAGCTCGGTTACATCCACGGCACCCAGTCAGTCACACTTGGCGGCGGCTTTTCGGAGAGGAAATTTTCAAATAAGTGCAGCTCAAGACAGTCGGTCTTTCGGTATTTCTTTTCCCATTTCGTTTTTTTTTTTTTTTTTTATTTTAAAAAAAATCCATTTATGTGTCGGTCAACAAAATTAAAGATTTTTTTTTTTTTTTCAAAAGATGCGATCTTTGAGATCAGAGAAAAGGGCAAAAACAACGTGGTTTGCCTTTTTGGGAGGGGGCTAAGAACGACAATTCCTTTTTTTAAAAAATATTAAACCATGCAGTCTTCTTTGTAAGTTGTGTTCAAAGCGTCCTGCGTCCCAATCTTCTTTGTGTTGTATTTACTGATTTCTTTGCAAGGCGTGCCATAGTCTCTTATTGTTAAATGCGTAAACGCTCGCTTCTGGTGTCATACAAATTAAATGCAAGAGAAAAAGGGGGAAAGATAAATATAGAAGTGTTGGGGTTTTTTCTACAGTTGGTTTTTGTTTTCGTGGTGATGTTGTTAGTGCGCCAAAATTACCTGATGGTACGAACTTGTAGCTGTCACCCTCGGGTCGTTCGGTTCGCTCGGCCCAGATATACTGGCGTCTTTTAAGTAATCTACTAACAAATGTCCCTGAAAGAAAGAGCAGACAGAACCTTTTAGGTTAAGACAATTTAGGGCCTGGGTGAACGTTATCGTTGCGTTTTTTTGTCTTTTTTCTTTTATTTTCTGAAGACCGGTTGCGAATGCAGGGTTGATTTTTTTCTGTTAAAAAATATAAAACACATCTGCAGTCATATTCACTTTTCCCTCATAATCACAGTATCAAAAATTATTTTCGCTATCTTGCGACAGTCTGTGTCCTATCAGATATATCATATACAAAACATTTAAAGTCTGTGTGCTGTTCTATGTCTCACTGAACATTCGTTTGCAGTCCATAGAAGGGGGCGGAGTGTCTGCACTCACATTGCCGACCTGAGAGTACACATCCTCCGGCGTCTGTGGCACTCCAGGCGGCGTCATCCTTTTCTCTTTCTGCCTCCGATTGCAAAACCAAACCCTGACCACTTCTTTTTCAAGCTGCAAGCTGTCCGCCAGGCCGGTGATTTCTTGGGCCGAAGGCTTGGGGCATTTAAGGAAGTGACTCTCCAACGCACCTTTTACACTCACTTCGATGGAAGTTCGCTTCTTTCGCTTCCTGCCCTGCGCGGCGATTTTATCGATGCTCGTGGGGCTCCCGGTGGACGAATCGGCCTCCTCCAGCCATTTGTTTAGCAGAGGTTTTAGCTTACACATGTTCTTGAAGCTGAGCTGCAGCGCCTCAAACCTGCAGATCGTGGTCTGGGAGAAGACGTTTCCATACAGAGTCCCTAAAGCCAAGCCGACGTCGGCTTGCGTGAAACCCAGCTTGATGCGGCGCTGTTTAAACTGCTTGGCAAATTGCTCCAGATCGTCCGAGGTCGGCGTGTCCTCGTCTGAGTGCGGGTCGTGGCTGTTTACTCCACCGTGGTGTTGCTGCTGGTGGTGCTGATGCTGATGGTGATGGTGGTGGTGGTGAGCGCCGTGGTCGAGCTCTGGGGTGTCTCCACGCACCAAACCCGGGTGCACCAAACTTTGGCTTCCTGGCGGGCTGAGCATCCCGTTCACGGTGAATCCACCGGGCTGAGAGTATATTAAGGACTGCTGCTGCTGCCCGGCTCCTATCGAGGGGATGTGAGCCGCGGTGGTGCCACCCCAAGCCCCGGGGTGAGTCTGGTGGGGACCCAGATGCGGTGGTCTGTGATGCAACGCCGTGCCAGCGTGGAGATCGTCTCTGCCCGAATTGTTTTTGACGTCCTGTTGTTGCGGGCTGCCTGTCATTCCGACGGGGCTTGAGGACCAAGGCGACCCGGCTTCCGCAGCCGCCACAGCCGCTGCAGCGGCGGCTGCAGCGGCATGAGGCAACGACGTGACCCACTGGTGGGCATGGCTCAACATATGGCCCCCGTTGCTCGCCGCCATGGCTCCTTGCATGAAGTTGCTCTGTACCATCTTTACCGTAGGATCTCCTCTGTAACCGCCAGACACCGAGGTAACAGCGGCGCTCCCAGACTGCATGCCACCGCCTCCGGAGTCGGAATGCACGACTGAGCCTGACGAGAGAATACTATTGCTGGCCAGATAGGGGTTGGAAGCCGCGGTGGCCATTCCGTTAACCCTTATGAATATATCTGCTGGTCAAACCCCCTCCCGCTTTTAAACTTTTTTTTGTTCAAGTAGGCAAATTCTATTCCATGAATTATTCAAACTTCAAAGGTCAGGGTAGTATCTATATTATACCATGCACTTTTGCAATTAAAACATCAAAAAAGAAGAAAATGCTTTTTAAAAAATCCGCCAAATCCGTGACTGCTGTATTTACAATATTCATGTAATATCAATATTATTATTTTTTCCGTTTAAATCCACGTTCTTAACGTCAACAAATAGAAGCCCTTTGAAACCCTGTACAGTCCTCGAGGAAAGTTTCTTTTAAAAATAAAAAAAAAATTAAAAAGGATTAAAAAGTTTTTTTTTCCTGCAAAGTTAGAATAGCGTCGCAGTTTGCACCTTCCCCTAAGATGAAATCCTTTTCAAAAAGTTCCTTCTTAAGTGAAGAAAAAATAATATCGCTAAAGAATCATACGCTTGTTTGTAAATTAGTAGCTGAGATTTCCCCCCTGGTGGTTTTCCGTTTTTTTCTTTAGCTGTTTCCTTTATTCTGCCGCGGTCTATTTCTCTTTGTTCCGTTTTGATGTGTTTAAACCTGCAAAGCCGCTAACTCAAGCTGAAGTACAGTCCTGTATTGCAACGCACGGCGAAGGTCCGCAAGCTGTCTCTCTCATTCGCTGGCTCCCTCACCCCTTCTCTCTCTCTTTCTCTCTCCCTCTCTCTCTCTCTCCCTCTCTGACAGGTCTCTCCGTCCCTCCCCCTGAGCACGGAGACTCACGAATGTTTACCCTTTGCCAAGCGTGCGTACACCGTCCACATCTTTCCCCCAAATACGAGGAAGCCGAGCGCAAGGCTCCCGTTGATTGGGTACCGACGGCCCCCGAAAGCAGTGCTTCAGGCACGCAGCCCCCCCTTCCGGTCGTTCCAATTGGTTGCTTTTTAATTTAGTCTAAATAAATAAAAAATAATTAATTAAAGCACATAATATAAATAAATAACTGTTCTAGAAGAAATATTGGAAATAACAGGAATTAAAGACAGAAATCCGAGAACGAGCTGTGTAAATGCGCGTTTTGTTCCTTTAACTCTTAATGAACTAAGGGGTCAACGCCTCGGTACCTCAGCCAAAATAATTCGTTTTGCATGGTTGCGGTTAATATCCTTTATTTTGCTGTTTTGAAAACAGTTTAATAATAATTACAACGAACCATGCTTGGGTGTCGCGAAACAGAAAGCGGAATCTGAAATGTTTATTAGATAAATTTCTGTCATCTGGGGATGACATATTAGTGTTGTAAAAGTTAAACAAAGAATATATCATATATTAAATACATATTATTTGTATAAATATTTGGAAATGGGTACGATAAGCATTATTGTCATTGTTGATGCATACTGTTAATCACGCGCTTTTCAGCATAACGGATTCAAACAAAGACACCACACGCTGAAACTGAATTACGCTGTAATATATAGATCGCCACATCCGGCTTGCTTAACATTAACCATCAACGCTTCGGCTTCTCTGGAGTTAACAGAGAATGGAGGTTTTGGGAGATGCTTCCAAGCGGAAACCGGCGCACAGGCGACCTCACTGAACCACAGAAAAAGAGAAAGTGGCAACCCAAACAAGGGCGAAATGGGCTGTCCCGGGGGATTTGCATGGAAACAGCCCCGCTTTATGTCTCCCCCCAACGAAATCCGCCAGTATCAAGCCTAAAACTTTTCATATTTAAAGGCAGCTATACCGTCGATATATGTTGTGGTTCGTCGGGAAGTCTACATGACAACCCCCCACTAAGCCGACTGAACTTAAATTCGCGTCGCAAGCTCGAAATGCTACATTTGCGTGCTGCGCAGATGAGCATAAAGTCCACGTGAACGTTACGCCACAGTCAATCCAGTCATTGTTCGACGGCCAGGAAGACCTTCCCACTTTCGGCGTGCAAAATTACGAGGAAACCCCTTACATTTGTAGGTTTAATAGGGGGCGATTGTAATAACATACTAATGATTTTCGTAATAAATGTCGTTCCAAAAAATCCCCGCCACCCTTCCTCACCCGAAAGGTCCAACACACGTTTCATTGAATTAAACCTAGATATCCAGGTGCAGTCGTTTGAACACTTGAAGCCAGACTACTGTTTTTTTTTCTTCCCAACAGATTTAATTTGGAAACGACTCAAAAATCGTGTGAGCCTCGTGGATTTGTTTACATTGAATGGGGAGGATAGGGCCGGTGCCATGGGCCGTCTTATTCATTAATATACAGTGAGGATTTTGTCTAAATTACTGCTGTGAGTCGCACAGAGGATGCTTTCAAAGGGCCTCGCACGCGTGAGAGCTAGACTTGGAAAGTCATTTCTTCCAAAACAGTACAAAAAAGAGTAGGGGGGGGAGGGGGAGACATTTTCAAACCTTCACGGTTTCACGTTCAGCTTTTTAGTATTTTTCTTTAAAGTGATATGTTTATTTATTTATTTGTTTATTTTTAGGGTCTCCTTGTTCCCTGCTGTGGAGTTCATCTGTTTTGTATGCAAAAAACAGAAAGAGAAAAAAATCCCCAAGTATAACAAGAGAGGAACAGTTAGTGCTGATTTTCATTTGCATAAATTTTCATATATTTTAGTGAAAATAATAGCTGAGCGGAGGAGAGCTCAGCTCAGTTGAGTCAGAGGAAAGGAAAATCTTAGGAAGGACCGTTTCAGAGCATGGAGGGGAGAGCGCACCAGTTCCAACTAAACAGATATTGAACCCTTCGTATTTTTTGCGTTTTACCGGATCTTCAGGGAGGTAAGTTGATAAATTCCTATTACTGTGATATATACCGCGGTCATTCGAGATGCAGCGATCGGCATGTACGCCTGTTATCGGAATCTTGCACATATTTTTATGTTTTCATATTGACAACTTTTCATATTATGCATACATTTACGAATATATATATATATATATATATATATATATATATATACACACACACACACACACACACACACACACATTCGCACACGAACACAGGCACTTACATGTGACAATGTATGACATTCTCGGAATTGGGGAAAGTCATTACTGGAATAAACGATGTCGTTAGAGGCCTGAAACAAAAAAAGTAGTATATTTTGTTTTTTAAAACCAAAAATCAATAGACGCTTTCGCTTCGAGACTGGGGTTTATAAATAGTGAACAGACGGTTAAGCAGCACAGTTTTGTAGTGAAAGTGCACTGGGGAAAAGCGCAATCAATCAAATTTAAGCAGGACACCCCTCGGTTGAATTCTCTGGAGAAGCAGAATACAAGTGGATTTCAAGGCCTTTACATATATTGATTTATTGCGGCTGCGCTTTAACTTAGTTTTGAAGTTTAGTAACTAGACTAACCACAACTCAGCACTAAACTACCACTTTACGTAAATGCTTGTCTAGGTAAGCGATAAAACGCTTTAATAGAAATGTAGAACTGGATAGAATTTCACGTTCAGTTGTGTAACTATTCGCACAGACTAAATAAACACCGGAAAATATCTGTATACGAACAAGTGAATAGCCTATTTCATGTTTATTTAGGTCTTATTACTATATAATCTGTATGAAATATAAATTGCATTAAAGACGATTATGTACATCGTATAAAACCGGAATGGCATGATAGTGCTTTAAGAACCTCCTACGCCTACAAAGTCAGTTGAAGAGATAAAACAGGTTTTTAACACGTTTTATAAATGCCTGAATGACAGCAGGCTAGCTTGCTGTGCATGCATGACAGTAGGCTATAAAGGGCGTCGTTACGGCATTTTATCGTTTTCGAGTCCGATTTTATAACTGATCAAGATTTTGTTCAGTTTCGGCGTTTATTTATTGTTTTTGTCACGGGTCAACTTTCGTGTGGACTGCCCCCCCTCCCCCCGCCCGCACAGATGCTACCTCGCACAGCCCCACCAAGATCTTTGGTTCATTGATGGGGAGGCATTTCTAAACCCCGCATTTCAGTTGCCATGGTGAGCCGAATAAAAGAGGAAACACTAGTCGCATTAAGCTATATGTTTGTGCACTGGAGTCGAGATGAAAGGGGCGCGGGGAAGCCAAGATGATCTCGCGGACAGCCAAACTGACCACCAATACTCTTGATTAAAACCAGAACTACATTTACCTGGAAGCTCATCACGTGCGACACGAAGGTGCCCAGCTGCAGATGTATCAATCTGTGCAGCTGATAACTTTCCGATTCCTAAATCAATTCCTCTCTAAGTTTGGGCG
>JAODJU010000001.1:45721824-45734506 GCA_026776725.1 Gnathonemus echidnorhynchus
GAGGCTTATGTCCAGCAGGGGTCGCACTTACTTGCGAGCATAACTTCGGTAAGTCATTTTTGGACTCGGTAGTTTCTGACAGATTATTTCACATATTTATTTTTTTTTTTATCTATCTGTCTATCGATTTGCATATCTATCTGTTTATTAATTTATTTCGGCAAAGGCGACTTAGATGAAACGTTCGTCTACTACCGGAAAACGCCCCAAAACAAACCAATAAATAAGTATGTACTGCAAATATAAAATTTGTAGCCTATTTTTATCTTGTGGTAATACTGGCTTTGATGAGTATATTATTATTAATCAAAAATCCAAACTGATGCTAAGACAACTAAGATAACTACGTCATTATTTATAAAGCAATTACTGCAGCAGGCGTGTAATCACAAAACACTATAGTTCTGTTTCTGGCGTTTACATTATGGTATTAAAAATATAATTAAATACATTAGTATTATTATTATTATTATTATTATTATTATTATTATTATTATTATTATTCAGATACCTTAAAACACAAGCAAACAAAATATCCCTTTATTTTTCAAATTAAATGTGAATAAAATGGAGACTTGACTTCAGAAAAAAACGTACAATGTCATCAATCATCCTGATTACATAAATTACTATTATTACAAAAGCTCCACGTTAGCACACATTTATTTTAATTTAGTTAAATATTTCCCATATCATGTTTCTTTTAATAAAGTGGCCTTTAATGTGTTTTGCATATTTAAATTGCAAGTATATCAATCAGATTTAAAAAATCGGCGTTCCAAAAATGTTATGAATGGGGAGGATATATATATATATATAGGGAGATATATAGCGCGCGCCCCTGCGTCTCTGTGTGTATGTGTGTGTAAATGACTAGTCGCAGAAACCCGTAAAACCAGCAGAAGTAACATGGAAATCATCACGACGGCGGCGCTCTTAACATTTTAACGATGACAAAAAGACGGTTGAGGTGCTGCAAATTTGCTTTACTGGTCCAAAACAGACGTAAATCACACAGAAACAGACACAAAGTTAATAATAAGACGGAACACTGAATGACGAATTCAGAAGGAGATACCGAATCGAGACTGTTTATCACGGGATCCGAGAGAGACCCACCGAACTTTCCACGGAACCTTCGCTGGTTCAGTCTGGACGCATTTAAAAGTCGTCAGAAAGGAAAGAAACCGCGATTTCTTCAAGTTGCGTTATCCAAAAGGGCCGTTTTATGTATTATTTAGAAAACCTAAATGTATATACATCCCATCTAAACAACAGATGCATATCATATATATATATATATATATATATATATATATATATATGACTTACATTTTACATGCAGGTTAATCCATTAAATATCTCCATTTAAAAGTACAGCCTTCCATAGATATAACCAACGCGCTCTCTCTACCGTAATATGCAACTTAAAATCCAAAGCATAGAGGCTTGTGAACTGGTAATAGCATAAAATTAATTTTAAGTGGGGTTTCCCGGACACTAAAGAATAGAATTAACGGACCACGCTACTACTGGAAACCTCTACTTCTTTATTCCTTAATGTTTAATTTCTCTCCTCTCCTGACTTCTTAGATGCAGAGAAACATACCATAGCAGCAAATGGCTTGTTATGTTCATTTTAAAAATGTTTCAGCTGATTTACAATCAGTTTAATTAATTTATTATCATTGAAACCTGCAGCCGAAATTAAAGTCTACCAGGGTAAAATAAAATTAATCAAGTGGAATAGCTGATATTAAATTTTTTAATTTAATTACCAGCACACAAGTTTTAATTACACTTAAAGAACGCATTATTTATACCGCTCACTTGGTCCACATATATGCTAATCAGGCAACACGTTAATAGCATGTGTTCTGCGTTCACGGTAGGCCTAATGAAATTGATTTAGAACAGCTTATAACATCCAACAGTTTAATGGTAATGTACCCTATTCATTAAAAGCACGTATATAGAATACATCACACATAACCAGGATTGCTCATTTTGACAATACAAAATACCATAGTTCAGTGCAGTGCCACGCTCGTTTGTATAAGACTATATGCCAATTTATTATTATTTTTTTGTAATCTCTGCGGCAATCTACGATGAAGAGCAAAGTTCAAAGCTGCACGTGCAGTAACAGACAGTAATTTACCTTGGAAATCGCTGATATGATATTTCCATGCCAATATAATGGTAAATCCTAAATTATTTACAACCGTTGCAACTATCCTCTATTGATTGGGTTCTTTTTGTATAGTAGGAAATCAATGTAAATATCATAATTTTTCATAAACGGTGACTGGAGAGTATATGTGGAGAGAATGAAACATGTGACGTAATGTTATGTTTAGGTAATGCAGTGTGCATTTACACAGACTAGGTTTTAAGCAGTGATTGTTTTACAAGACACATCTGTTTTCCTTGTGAATCCATGCCGTGAACTACACAGCCATTGTGTTTGTCCACATTAGCGCTCAAAGTGTGAGATGCGCTGCTGTAGCTCGTACTGCGCACGGTCAGGAGTTAACCGGACCCACTGTGAAGGGCAAGGCGTCTGTGCAAGTGCCTTTCGGAAAACAGTCGCAGGAAAGAGCACAACCGATAAGCCCCACATGCAGTCCCGGGACCCTTCTGGCAAGGCGGGGGCTCGCCAGCTCGCGCAGGAGGAGATGGGCGTGGCGCGGAACGGACTGCTCTGAAGCCATCAGGGCAGACAAAAGGCATGATGTTCGCCTGAGTGGCAGGGTCAGAGGCACCATGAAGAGGTCCTTTTCTCTAGCCCCCAGACGTGGCTGCCTCGTGCTGGCCGTCCTCTCACCCTCATCCTCCACCGTGAAGCAGCATAAAGACCCTCTCATTGGATCTGAGAGCCGTACTGATCTCCTCACATAGATTATTCCCTAGCAATAACAGGACAATATGCACTGCTCTGCAGTTACACTTGCAGAATTGATGCATTTTTTTTTTTTACAACTTTAGGCAGTAGCGATAAGCCAGTGAAATTAAAGAAAAAAATATATTTATGAAATATATATATATACACACACACATATGTGTGTGTGTGTGTTTGTGTACACACATGCTTTTTTTTGTAGTGTACTTCCAAATGGTCAAATTTATGCACAAATGTAGGATCTCGATGTAAGATCTCCAAAGACTATGCCATTAAGACCATACAGGTTCCGGCCCCTTAAGAGCAGAGAATCTATAGGCAGCTGGTGACCAAACATGGGTGTGTTTGTGTGTGCACGTGTATATTTGTGCATGCGTGTGTACGAGGTGTGTAGCCTGCCACAGTCGCTGCTGTGTTTTTGTTTGTCAAACAGGACCCGTTCCCCCGGGGTGGGGGGGTGTGTGCGTTGCACCTCCTACCCCAGGATTACATTAATCAAAGTATTTATTTCCTCTGGGAATCCCAGCACAAATCATGCCAAAGCCCAATAAAATTGGATCATGGGTAAACTGAATATTTTAAGTTCACCCTTCCATTTTCCGCTACATTTTAGCATTCCCCTGCTATATATACCACGAGCACCCGGCCGCCTGAAGTTGCGGGGACTACGTGTCCTGTCTGGTGAGGCGTCCATCTCACACAATACTGGCCTGAACCCTGGGCAGCAGCATCCCGGCGAAGAGGCTAACGACTCGAAACAAAATGTGCTGGATGTGTGTTAGTCACATGCCCGTATGGCCCAGGACAAAATGTTAAGGTACACACGGGTGTTCTGCAGCTCACCACGGGATCGGACACAGACTGGACGGCCTGGCTCTGTAGTATCTCCAGAAGCGAGACGTTCTGCACCAGGATTTCTATAGCACCTGAACCTCAGCAGAAGCTTGGACAGTTGGTGGTCCAACGCTGAGATGGAGGGTCAAGCTCAGCTGGTTCAGCCTCGCCTGGCAGTGGGTTGGAGGGGTGGTCCGGTCCAGGGTCTGAACCCCCCGATTCCAGTCTGATGGATATTTGAGATCAGAGCCCTTGTTGAGTAATGAAAATGCGAAACAAACCATGTTCTTTACTCACAGAGAATGATGGTGTGTGATTTAGGGGGCCTGATGTGGCGGGACAGTAAATCAGCGTGTGTTTACCATCGCCTGCCTGCACTGCCGTAATAAATACCACACACAATACACCGCCTATTACAGGTAATGCAAATAAAGAAATACAGCTGTAATTTTTCCTCTGCGTTGGTGAGCAACAACAGGGCCCGTCGTTTGATATTCATGAAGGAAACTGGGAGGGAATGTTCTGCTCTTTACAGGACCGTATTGTGACATAAACCCCTTGCTCCTGTCCTCACTCCAATCAGGGATAAATAATTGCCTCGTTGTCTTGCGAGAATACAGTCGTCTGTCTCACAACCTGACGCCTTTTCCCCTCACGAGTGGGCATTAACGGGCCAGGGCGTCGGCCTACGTGCAAGGGCGTCCCGTCCTCTGAGGTGCCGGGGGAGTGCGGAGACTGAACGCGAAGTGGGGGTGGGTTCCATGTACCGCTACGGGGAACCTGTTCCCTGCCCACCGGGACGCATGTCTGAAAGCTGAAAGAACAGGAATACCGGAAGAGTCACGTATTAGGAAAAGGGCACGGGAGAGCGGTGTTCATGTTTGTTTGGCTTTTATTATGTTATTAGTTGTGGTTAATAGGGTGTGAGAATCCATAGTCCGTTATCACAGCCCAAATAGTAATTACGGCAGAACAAAATGAGAGGAGGAAAGAGAGGTGAGGGAAGATGACCGCCATGCTGCTCGTGTTTGTTTTAGACGCGTTGATGACGTGGCGCGTGGGTGGGTCCCGCGCTCCACACCGGCGGGAACCTCTGGTTCCGCATGTTCGGTGTGTGCGTGGGCGCTCGCCACACCGCCCCTAGGAGACCGCCAGGAGAGGGATGCCATTTGTTCTGGCAGGGTCTAAGTGTTGCGTACACGTGCTTCTATACATTATGCCCCCGCCATGTCATTGCCATGACAACAGTGTGGGTCGTCAGGGTACCATGCTACCCTCCTCTCTCTGTGCACGACTCACATACGAGATTATCTTCTTAAATAAAAAGTGTTTGGAGCGCTGCAGTGTCTCAGGGTCAAAAGAGAGACTGTCGATGCAAAACTGATCTTACGATCATGTACGATCATCGCTGCGGTGCTGAAATAAGTAAAATTATTTATTATTCCATTTCTAATTCAGATGAGCTCACAGGTGCAGAGCCTGGGGAAACTGCAGGTGCACAGCCAGGTGAACTCACAGGTGCATAGCCAGGGGAAACCACAGCGCACACCTAGGTGAGCTCACAGGTGCACAGCCAGGGGAAATCGCAGGGGCAGAGCCAGGTGAGCTCACAGGTGCACAGCCAGGGGAAACCGCAGGTTCACAGCCAGGTGAGCTCACAGGTGCACAGCCAGGGGAAACTGCAGGTGCACAGCCAGGTGAGCTCACAGGTACACAGCCAGGGGAAACTGCAGGTGCACAGGCAGGTAAAACTGTGCACATCCAGCTGAATTCCTAAGTGAAATCGTAGGAGCAGGTGACAGATTGCTTGGCTGACAGGGATGCTGTCATGGTTACCAGGGCACTTACCGGGATTACCATGGTGTGGGGTAGACCAAAAACAAATTCAGCCAGCTCCTATCTCCATATATGTTATGAGTGCTCACACATATGCACAAGCACATGTGAAGGTCCGCTGCCCTTAAGGACAGTACTGAGCAGGCCCAGCATATTGATTCCTAATACTCCCGGAATAATTTGGCTGTGAGCTTACATACACGTCCCACATCCTGTGCATCAGCACGCATGTGAGATCTGGGTCAGTGGTGCCGCACTATCAGAGCATCCATTTGGAGACGGGAAAAACTGCTAAAATGACCAACAACAGTGCCTCCCTCAGGCCAAGCAGGAGATGAGAGGGTCAGACAGGCGTGACACACAGGGGCGTGTCACAGACCGAGAAGTGTCTCAGGTCAGAGCCTTGGTGCACTGTGCAGAGAGGCAGATCCACTGCATTGCCACGTATTATGAAACAGGATGGTAATAAAGGAGATTGTTTTAGGAAGAAAAATAATATTACATTTAAAAATATACTTGTTTTAAAAAGTGAGGAGAATATAGTGCCCTTCCCTGTTAAATAAGATTTGTAAAGAATGGCATTACAAGCCAAACAGTGGTTACTGGTGAAAGTTTGAGGGTTGGAAGAAACCCAAATGTCAACAGAGGAGAAGAAGAAGCAAGAAAAGAAGTAGAAAAGTAAGTTCTGGGGGCCCGAGGTCAGCTGCCTGTTCAGCCACCCAGCATGTGACCCTCAGCACTGGTCAATGAGTCAGAAACAAACACCCATGTGTTGCGAGAACAGAAGCTGTACAGGATGGTTTCGTTTGTTTTTTTCTGTCTTATTTGAAGTGTCCATTTCGGTGTTCTCTGGCAGGCTTTGACATATGCGGGGAAAATTTCTTGGCAGTTGCCAATACAATAATACACTACATTTCTAAAGACGTAAACAACACTGCAGAGGAAGTGCACCGCACTGCTGAGGAACGGCACACCAGTGCTTAAGAAGCACACTGCATTGCAGAAGCCTACTGTGCTTCTTATGTACACTGCATTGCTGAAGTCCAATGCACTGCTTAAGATGTACACTGTATTTCTGAAGATGTATACTACTAGTGTTCAAGCATACTGAGATGTGAAATGAAATTCCTAAACTGTTTCTTCAAAGTTTCTTGAAAGCAGAAATGAAAAACTAATAAAAAAAACTGCAAGAGCATGTGAACAAAAGCAGCCCGTGTCAGAGGCGTATAGCAAGAGCAAATGGCTGGTGGGTTCAGCTGTTTTTTTTTTTTTTTATTTTATTTTTATTCAGGCAAACTCTCAAGTCACCTAAACAATATTACTGTCTTTGTGGACAGATTCCCGGCAGAACATCACATGCACACTCACATTTACAGGCAACTGATTCTAATGTGTGTATATTTGTACTTTCCCCCATCAGGAGCGAAGATGTGCCCTGATTCTTCTCCCATCCCTGGAATCACATCCACCTGAGTCAGACAAACCCAGCATGGACTCGCCCACTTCCTGCTTCCTGCTTGAGGGGAAATGACCACATCTGCAGGACCATTGACACTGCAGGCTGTTTTTCTTGGTGCTGTATAAAGATATGCAAATATACATCTTAAAAAAATGTATTCATTATTTTGTTCTTCTTCGTAAGAGTCCTCCCTTTGATAGGGTTCTGAATTTAGGTCTTTTTATTTAGCAGGCCCAGTATTTTTTTTTTTACAGACAGGGAGAGGGAACAGATGATGACCAGCCCACGTAGAAGACAGGAAATGAAAAATATTTTCAAAAGCTTGGCGTGTTTGGGATCTGCTTCTGTAATGGAGCTCAGCCATGATAAAAAGGCCCAAAGAAGCAAAATAAATAATAAAATCAAATGTGAGGTTTGTGATACAGAGCAGTATGAAAAGGTATGGCAGAGCGCTTAAAGAAAGTAAGATGTCTGGAGGGAAATGTGTCCTGGTACCCGGTTGCCTTCGCCAGGTCATTTCCAAGGTCATTAGGAAGCCGTCCCAGACCAGGGGACCAGCATGTCCCTTGTGACAAGGGCTCATCCCTCCGAATGTCCCCTTTTGGCCAGTTTCCTCATGCATGGAGGTTAGAGGATGTGAAAAGGTCAACCAAAGACAACAACAACTACAAACTAATTGTCCCAAAGTAAACATTGATTTAATGAAATGAACAATAAACAGTGACAGGAAGTGATTACATTATCTAATTATTAAATAATCGCCTTGGGGTGTTTAACATAAGATTTCAACTGTGTTTTACTTTTTTTTTAATTTTGTAAAACCATTACAGTTTAATTGGGATTTCAATGCCACTCAAGGTTGTCCTGAAGAAAATGACATTACCCGTGTAAAACTTGCGGATTTCTGCAAGAAGCCAAATAGTGTTTGCAGCTTAATTGCAGTTGAGTGTCTCTTGCTCCAAATAAACTGCTTAAGCCACATAAGAATGTGCGACACATTTTTTCACAGACTCTCCTTAAGGAGGATATAGCTGCTTTTGCAGGATCTATCACCACAGATATTTCCTTACAAAGGCGATATTTTTAATTTCACACCATTTTTAATATAAAAAACCAAACCAAATAATAAAATTAACTTAAGAAAACAATCTTCCAGGAAAGAATGCAGGTTTTCGAGGTTTTTTTGAACAATCAGAGCGGGAGATGCTTGTGGTGCTGGAAGGTGCTTGAGAAGTTGCTGATACACCAGTCTTTCAGGAGCTCAGGAGATCAGTCAGGCAGCAGTGATCAAAACTGAAGAATGGGCTGCTTTGGCCTTTCTGAATAGCGGGTTTACTGTAGCTGGTCTCTCTGGCTCTATAACTGAGAGGAGCTCCAGGAAATGTATTAGCAAGGTCACAGGAATGTGCTCCTGTGAACTCACCTGGTCATAAACCTGAAAAATGACCTAGCTATGCCCTTGTGAGGTCACCTGGCGATGGACAAGCAAGATCACTTAGATGTGCTCCTATGAGTTCACCTAGCCAGAGACCTGCAAAATCACCTGTATGTGTTCCTGTGAGCTCACCTGGCCATCGATCAACGACATCACCTAAATTTGCCCCTGTGAGCTCATCTCGTCGTAGACTTACAAAATTACTTAGATGTGCTTCTGTGAGCTTACCTGGCCATAGACGTGCAAAATCACCTAGATGTGGTCCTGTGAGCTCACCTGGCCATATACCTACAAAATCACCTAGTTGTGTTCCTGTGAGCTCACCTGGCCATAGACCTGCAAAATCACCTATATGTGTTCCTCTATGCTCAACTGGCAATAAAAAAGCAAGATCAGCTAGATGTGGGCTGCAGGCTCACCTGGTTGCACACCACTAAATTCACCGAGATGTAGTCCTGTAAGCCAGGGTTGGGAAAGCGACAGCAGCAGTGAGACGCTCTGTGTGACTGCTGAACAATCCTGGTGCACAATGGGAAGGAGCTCTCTCTGCCAGTCTGTCCTGTGCTCCTACCTTCCGCTGCTCAGTCCACTGAGACTAGCTAAAAGGGTTTACGGAGGATAAAACTCATTTTCTTTCATTTTGATTCTATTCTTAAAGTGTTTTACCATTTGGCTGTAAATTGTGCTATCAGGTCTAAATAGCACCAGGAAAGAAAGGACTCAATTATGCTCCTGGAAGTTAGATGATGATTCACATCTCAGTCTTACAGAAACAGACAATGAGACACAGACGGAGGGAGTGAGAGAGAGAGAGTGTGTGAAAGAGGCAAGACCCAGCCTCGTTCTGCAACCGCTGTAACTATTAATCATTATTAATCCTCATATCATCATCCATACCATGACCGCTCTGCCTCTGTATTGTTATTGTCATGTTCAATTTGTCGTAAACAGTGATTCAATTCGCCGGCAGCTTTCGCATCACTCTCAGGCTCGGCCAATGGTATATACCCTGAAATGCAAACTGGCTAAACTGAAAGTGACAGAGGCTCACACTAATTAGACCATTAAGAGTGATATCTTGCTTTCACAAAGGTAGCAGTAAACTTAATTTCACTTTGTAACATTGATCCTGTGGAATAGCATGTATGCAAAATGCGTTTTTGCACAGATGTGGAGACAGATTAACATTCAGATACTAAAAATGAAGGCTGATGTCTCTGTGGCCGTAATTCAATCGAGCAGCTACTTGGTTCCAGACTTTAGCGCCTGACGGATCTGACCGTTCTGTCCCTCAGGGCTGTCACAGCACGGGAGGTCATCCGGGCGAATGGCTCCCCAAACAAGTACCGAGGCAGTATGTGTGGCCCATTGGCGGCACCGCCACGCACGGTAATGGTTTATGGGATATTTCTGCCTGTTAGTCACCCCGCCGCGGGGCGATAGACACGGAGACGGAAGCAGAGCTGTCAGTCAGGGGTGTCAGACTCCGGCAGGGAGAGGGGCAGCCCGGGAATGTGGGGCTTGCCAGCGGCCCTCTTCCGTTAACATCTTTTTTAGCACCGGGAACTCTGGAGAGGCCAGCTGTGCCACCCGCACTCTCCAAACCTCTTCTGTTCCTCTGTGAAAACCGGTGAAGCTAAGGTGATGCATCAGTACTAATGACCATGCGCTTCGCAAGCCTCCGAACACCAAAATCGGAAATTTGATGTTGTGCCACGTGCCTTTTGGCATTCAGGGTGCCCCAGACCCGTTTACACTCCCCCACCCCCTCCAGGCCAGTTCCAGGCGCCAGCTGGGTCAGCAGGGTCCAGACCCCGAGCTCCTTCCCACAAACGGGCCATTCAGCACCAGCGATTTCCCGGCGAGGCTACAGACAAACACAGGAGCCCCTCCTTGTGTCACCAGACACGGCCCATGAATCCTCTTTTATCTGCAGAGTTTGTACATAAAACCGAGCTTCACACTCCTCCGGATGCAACAGTGAGAGAGAGAAAAGCTGGGCGGGGGGGGGGAGGGAAGAGTGATAGCTGGAGAGAGAGGGAGATGGAGAGAGGGAGAAATTCTCACTTGTCAAACTAGCAAGCAGCCAGGCAGGAAGACACGTGTCAGTCTCCAAAATGCTCCTCTTCACCCTAACGTGGCCTTGATCTTCTCGCCGAGGAGACACTCCACGCCATACAGGGCCTCGTCTGTCTGAACATCGGTTAGTCTCCGCGAAAGTCTTTTCGCTCCCAATGCCTGAGAGTCTGCAATATTTATTCATATATTTTCTTAGCCGACTAACTCATACATGGTGACTTACAAGGCCAGAATGCTCTTCGGCGGCCATGAATTATTCACGCTTTGTTTACCGCCGGCTTGTTTTACAGACGCGTACCAGGTAGTGCTCCACACCACTCTGCCTGCCTCGTTTTAACCCAGGACGTGAGCTTGTTCGCGAGTCGCACTCCACATGTCCGCTTGTCTTACCACTCAAAATGACAGGCAACTGTCACCATGACTGAGCGGCAGAACCCTGTCCAGGCCTAGGAGCTGCCTCTTAATACCCGCCGTACACCATGCTGAAGAAAGGGTTAGCTTCACACTGAGATGTACTGTTACGCACCAATGGCTACAGCTTCAGGAAGGCACACGGCCTTTCATACTGCAGCATAGCATAACACACTGATAAATCTCACCCCAAGGACAACCATCGCCTTACACACTGCAAAGTACTGTAGCACGCTGATAAACACATTCACAAAGACACATTCCAACACACTGCGAAATACCACAACATACTGATAAATAACATTGCAGGTAAACACGCAATTTTACATGCAGCATCATACTGTAACAAACTGATATTACTTCGTGAAGACATACTTCTACACCTTGCAAAATACCATAACACACTGACAAACACCACTTCAACCATGGCATATTTTAACACTGCAAATACTGTACTTTTACATACTGAGTAATATGGTAACTGACAAATCTCACTTCACCAACAGATTATCTTACACACTGCAAATACTCTCGCGCACTGATAAATACCAATTCACAAAGACATATTGTAACACGTTAAAACTGTACCACTCCAATAAATATCACTTCATAAAGATACAGGCTTCTACACACTGAAACATAGCGTAACACTCTAATAAATAGCACTTTATGAAGATACGCACTCTTACACATTGAAAAGGACCGTCAGGCACAGAGAGATGTCTCTTCACAAAGCTATTTACTCCTGCCCCAGTCTTTCTGACCAGCCAAATAATAAACGACACAGTAAACGACCCGGAACAGTGAAGAATGCCCTCGTCAACCGCCCAGGAAGTGTGTTTGACTGTCAGTGATCTGGATGTGTGTGTTTCAGGTTATGATCACTGTGTGAATGAGGCGTTTAACTGGCCGTTGACTGCTCACTCTTATGGGGTCAGAAAGGTCATCTGGGGGTGGGGGGGGGCTTTCAATGGACAGTTCTGGAAATGAGACTGCCGATGCGGTGAACCCAGAGACCTCTTGCCCCCCCCTCCACTCTCCCAGTCATTGATTCCCCTGTTGTCTGAACCAAACGCTGAGCTCATAGCTGCACCTCATAGAGTTCCCCTTTTGAGTCTATATGCATACATCTATCTATAGATATATATATAAAAAAAAACATTCATCAGCACATATATTTTGCCGGAGAGGTTCTGTCTGGCCTCTCTATCCTTTTAAAAGCCATCTCGCCATCCATAGTGCTCTTCGCACGACTTTAAAGTCACTATGATAAGTGTGTGATAAATGATAGATAAGCAATATAAATATCCCCCCCCCCACTATGACGCTATATTTTAACGTGGATCCAGTAGTAGAGGGGTACAACAGGGAGACACGCTCACCAGCCCCACGTCACTCCTGTTGTCCTTGATCGTGTCTAATTAACACCTCGGCTCAGATGAAATGACATATAGCCACCAGACACCCTCCGCCCACCCTCTACATCCCCCCCCACATCCCCCCATCCCATTGCCCTGCTTTGTTCGGACGTACACAGGGGCTAAGCTGGGCTCTGTCCTCGGGCTCTGAGTTGCAGTGGGCCCCAGCAGGAACACAGGTCAAGCCAGGACCAGAATCAGAGCCATTGGGAGGAAAAGGAGATAGCAGAATCCCATGGTGGGGGGGTATGAAAACAACTCAGATCTATACCCCCCCCCCCCCCCCCCCCCCCCCCCCCCCCCCCCCC
>JAODJU010000001.1:45757494-45775621 GCA_026776725.1 Gnathonemus echidnorhynchus
ACAGGGACAGACATACAGGGACAGACATACAGGGACAGACACACAGGGACAGACATATAGGGACAGACATACAGGGACAGACACACAGGGACAGACACAGAGACAGACACAGGGACAGACATACAGGGACAGACACACAGAGACAGACACAGGGACAGACATACAGGGACAGACACACAGGGACAGACATACAGGGACAGACACACAGGGACAGACATACAGGGACAGACATTCAGGGACACATATAGAAACACACACAAGTTCATTGAGAAACACACATGCGGAAATACACACGCTCAGTTACACACACAGACACAAGCTCACTTACACACACCCAAACCCAAAAGAAGAGGCCCCCGCTGGAAGATGCTCACGTGAGCTGCCGTCGTTATTTTTTAATCAACATAATTTCCGCGGCCATCCTGGGAGGTGCAGCCTGCGTCAGTCCATGAGCTGAGAGGCTCAGCGTGGAGGTCATTCAGAACAGCCCAAATGCAAAGTGATTAAAGCACCGCCAATCAATAAACACTTTATATTACTCCACCCCACCCCCGCCCCCCCCAGGACAGAGCAGCATCAGCAAAACTCTGCAGTTCTGGCTTTGTGTGATGGAACAAACCGGTCTCAGAACCAGGTCTGCCCCAGGACTCAGAGCGCAGATCCTGTGTGTGGAAGGAAGACGACTGGACCATCTCCTCTTTTTTTTCCACGGATTTTGATTATGACACTCTCCCTCCCCCCTCCTGCACGGTTCCCCCACCTTTTGCTGTTGGGAGAGGTTTATGAAATATGCACATGTGATACACGGACGTATCGATTGCGTTCACCACACTATATTTTTATCCGATCATATTTTAGGTGAATGCAGGTCCTTCTTCTGTTTTTTCCTGCTTTTTTCCGATAGCTGTATGGCGCAGTGCATCACGACCCGGAGACGCGGAGGTCCGGGCCCCCATCCTCAACGCCGAGAGCCTGGTTCTGTTCTGGGGTGGAAAGGGCCCCAGCTTCGGCCACGTGGGTAAAGGGCCGAATCGATAAATAAATATGGGGGGGGTGGCGAGCGGATGGATCCCAGGGTCGGGCCATGAGCCAAGATGCCAAACAAAACAGCCGTGAGACACGTCACGGCCAGCAAGCGACCCCCCATGCGGGCCGTTTTGCAAGACACGCGTCGCCTTGTCCCAGCGAAGGGACAGATGGCATTGGGGACTGGGGGCCCCGCAGGCCGAGGGGCCTGTCAATCAGCCGGCAGCTGCTGAGGGGCCACAAAGGCGGGGGGGCTTCAGGCAGGTATGCAGTTATTTCCTTTGCCCTGTTTGTTTTTGCTGGAAGCGACTGATGCAGGCCTGCAGTTTGACCCATTTCTTCAGCTGCCTGCTCACGTATGTAGCTCTGGGTGAAGCTCACGGCTCGCTCAAAGGTACAGCAGCAAGACCCTCCCCTGGGATCTGGGCCATCCGCTGATTGGTCCGATGCCCAGACTACCTGCATGCGAGGCGGAGTTCCCTCATTGGTCGAGTTTGTGACCCGCCCACAATAGTGCTCATTTGCATACGGGCAACGCATGCTTCTCCCGATTGGTGTGACTGGTTGACCCCTCACCTTCCTCCACCCCTCAAGTCAATGACCTCTGAAGGGCTTGGCAGACAAGAGCAAGATGCCCAAACGGGATTTGCTCCCGCTAAATGTTTTCCTGTTTTATTTTACGGTTTGCAGGAGGACAGTGAAAGTGAACAGAGTCTATTAGAGAGGCGTCTCTTTGATGTGATCTAATTGGGACGAGTGAATGGAGCCAAGCGAGCTCGCCACTTTGATTGGAATTATACAATCAATTACCACCCCCCGCGGAGCAGGCCCCGAAAGACCGAGGAGCCCGTTAAATGTTATTGTGGGGGGAGAATTATCCCACAATCGGGCCAGTTAATGCAAGAAAATGACATTCATTAGAATCCCCAACAGGAAGCTGGGCGAGACCCTGCAGAGGGTGACCTCCATTCAGCGGCTGGCTTTGTGTGGCGTCGCGGCGGGAATGGGAGATCACGTCCGACGCGGCTTTGTGTGAGCGCGCGTCTCTGGGGGGGGGGGTGACGTCACTGCCTGCGGAGGGTGTGTGTGTGGGGTAGGGAGAGGGGAGGGTTGGTTAATGTTATTTTTCAAACATAGATCATTAATGATCGTGCAGTAAAACAACAACACATGTTACGTCGTTAGCGAAAGGCAGGCAACGAGCTGCTCCGTGTCAATATGGACGCCCGCTGGTATCCGATGTGACGCGAACTGATATGAAAATAAAGCGATAAAGCATGTGGTTTTTATAGGAGGGACCGGATAAGGCCTCGGTTCAGTTTGCTTATTAATGACTTTGCATATGCGATGCATGTTAATGCCGGAAATACGGGATTAGAGATATTAACGGCAGCTTTGAAAGCTGGGCTCAGAGCGAAGGCTGGCTGGGTGATCCAACGATATATTATTATACCGTAGTGAGATGCAAATCACCAGAAGAGAGCAGTCACAGGTGGGGAAGAACACGTCTCATCTGAATACCACCTCTAGGTGGCACAGTGGGCCACTAACACTTGACCTTTGACCTTGGCCGCATTTGCATTTCAAGACCCCGTATTTGGGGAATGATTTTAAAAAATGACTTGTTTTTACCGTACTGGTTTACAGCAAAAGTCCCAGGCAGCGTACAGAGAAGAGTGCCCCCTATTGGCTGTTGTGTGCGGGGGCCCTAAACAAAGTAGCGTTGCCGTGGCCACGCCCCTCGGCCAGCATAAAGGGAGACCTTTTAAAATGCTAAGAGGCCCGACTGGATCGGCGCGCCGAGTCCTCCTGCCTCGCTCGTCTGTAACAATTTAGCCCGCTATGCAGATCTCGCTCTCGCCGAAAAGACAGGTTGACCTTTCGCGAGGGAAGAGGAGACGGTGGCCATGGCACAGCCAAGAGCTGACCTTTAATGCCTCTCTCCATCTGCTGCGCCGGCAAGGCTCTTCAGCTGCAGTGAGAGCGGTGTGTGCGTGTGTCTGCGTGCGTGTGTGTCTGTGCGTGTGTGTGTGTCTGTGCGTGTGTCTGCGTGTGTGTGTTTGCGTGTCTCTGCGTATATGTGTGGATTATGTTTATATTACATTGTGGGGACCAAATGTCCCTCACAATGTAATAAAAACCTGTCATCTTGACGTTGTGGGGACCATTTTTCAGGTCCCCACAAAAATCTGTGAATATCAAAAAGGAAAAAAGCCAAAAGTCTTGCATCTTGTTTTGTCACAGAAGCAGAGACACATGTACAAGAATGTACACACGCACACACACACAAGCAGACACACGCAGACACACACAGACTCACAGGTTTGTAATTATATCTTTGTGGGGACTCTCCATTCATATCTAAGGGGACTCTAATCCCAACATGACGACCTTAACCCGTACCCAGCCCTAACCTTAACCATAAGTAACCAAACAAAATGCGAGACTTTTGGCATTTTTAGGTTTTTGATGGCATTCACCATTTGGTCCTCACAATGTAATATAAACATAACCCGTACACGCACGTACACACACACACAAACACACACACACACACATTGTATGTATATACTGTATATGTATATGGTTTTATATATTAGATTACACAATGTATCAAAGAGATACAAAGAAGTCCCGCATCTTTCCAGTTATTTACCCATCTGCCGCTTCAGTCCAGATCACGATCCATAGCCAAAAGGATTATTTTTACTGCACTGCTCAGTGTCTGTGAAATATTAACTCCTAATCACAACATAGTGGTGCGATACGAAGAACAGAAGTCACCAAAACAGCCGTGCGCGGCTTTGTGACAGACCCCCGGCCTACGTGTCTGAAGGTGGGGGTGTGCGTGTGCATTAATGCGCTCCTCTGGGGGGCGTACCTGAGCCCTGCTCTAAGCTCGGGATTGAGAAACACGCCACAGTAGCGATATTCCTCCCAGTTCACACTGGCATCTGTACATGTAAAGATGGGGGGTGATTGTGGGGGGGGTTCTCTCCTCATTTTTCTCTCTCTCTCACTCTCTCATTCTTTTCCTTCACCACTCCCTCTCTTGCTCGTCACTCTTTATTTGCTTTTCATTATTCAGCGAGTGGGGTTCAGAGGTTCAGAATGGAACCCCCCCCCCCCCAGACCTCCACCACTGGGGTGAGCTCTGTGTTCTGCTGGGAGCTGGGAACAGAAAGTCACATGGGGGGGGGGGGGGGTTCACTCTGATTTGGACATGCAGCTTCACCCAGAGTCGCGTCCACTGAGAGTTTCTCGAGTTTTTATTCAGCTTATTTGTGGGAATTTCAGCGTTGGGGGGCTGGGGGGGGGGGGCTGGTGATGTACTGTAGTCAGGGTGCTGAACTCCTGGTTCAGGTGAGATATGCTGCTGAAAGGATAGAGTGGGAGGAGGAGACAGAGGAGAGGATGGTTTGAAAAAAAGGATTAAAGATGTTTCAGTGCTGAATGTGACGGGAAGCGAGGATCCGCGGTCACGGAGACGCCGGTGTCACTGGGGCGGTTCCGATGAGTCACCGAGACACCGAGATCCCAGAGAACAGTGGAGATCATCTCACAAATGTACTGATCACTTGTATTTTTCCTTCCAAAGAGTCTGTCACGTCGCTGCTGCTAGATTTCCTGATATATTTATTCAGGTAAAATATCTCCTCACTTCCCGCAGTACAATAGACCTGACATGTAATTTATGTGCATCTAACATCTGTAAGCTGCTGCCTTGCAGTGCCACCTTGGAGTCCCACCCACCGCCCCCTCCAACTGGCGAGTGTGCTGACTGGGGATTCGACGAGGCTAGTCACATGACTGTCCTTCCATTGTATTCTTTCCCCATTTTTTCATCCTGGCCAGTTCTGGTCCTGACGACCTTAACCCCTATCCAGCCCTAACTTTAACCATAAGTAACCAAGCAAAATAGCAGACTTTTAGTTTTTTCATTGCATTCACAGATCTTTGTGGGGACCCAAAAAGTGGTCACCACGACGACAAAATAACAGCTTTTTATTACATTGTGGGGGACATTTGATCCCACAATGTAATATAAACATAATCCACGCACAAACACACACGCACAAACACACAAACCCACACATACACACGCACGCACACACACACACACACACACAGCCCGCCCATTACCGACGGACAGAAGCCATCATTATCTCTTAAAGAGCTGCTTTCCTTCTCTGTCATCATCACGCCGCGCATTAAAAACACTCTGATTAAACTCCCCTAATCCATAACAGACAGCTGCAGTCTGTCCAAAACAAATGACAACTTCAGCTGGGAACAAATAAAAGAAGGGGGGTGGGTTGCGGCTTCTTCTCAGAGCGTCACAGAGCGGGGGGAGTGGATTGCATTACCCTGTGGAGGATGGAGGCTAGGAGAATCCAGTCTGTGAGGATGGTACCAATCAGAGGTGGTACCATAGTGAATGGTGTGGGGCAGTGGACAAGTTACTGGTAAGCACAACTGGAGGGAGGAGCGAGCCCAGGTTCTCACCCAAACCACAGCCAGTATTTTGGTTCTGACATCATGTCGTCAGGTGACAGTCCTGTCCAAACAGCTATCAGAACTGACCCCAGACCTGTGTTTCTCAACCCAGTCCACGGCGACCCCACCAGCCATCCATGTTTTTCACCAACCCAGCTTCCAGCCAATCAAGTACACCGAATACCTGGTACAGGTGCACTGGGAGCTGGGAAGGAGCCAAAACGTGGACTGTCTGGGGCCCCCGAGCCCTGGGCTGAGAGACACTGCATCAGACACCTCTAGTATAATTCAGTTCCCCAAAATAAAATGAATTAAATAAGCCAATAGGGACACAGGGGGTGACAGACAATAGAATGGGGGGTGGGCGTAAATACAGTAAGTGATACAGGGGGAGGGGGGAGATAAAGAGTGAGAGAGCAATACAAGTTGAAAAAGGGGGAAGACAGAGTATGAACCCCCCCCCCAGGGTAAAGCAATTAGAGCAGCGTACCACAAGGTCTGTAATGGTGACGGCCTGTTTGTGCTATTATCCTACACGTCATTAAAGATACAATTGTTATTTAATGTGGCTCAATAATCACTCAGATCTTCTTCAGCTCCACTCAAGTAATTACTGAGCTCTTACCTCATTGGTTTTGTGGGGGGGGGGGAAGGGGCAGAGTTATTCTGTCTTTAATGAAACTTCTGCCATACGGGGGCGGGGGATTCCTGGGACGCCGGTGTAGGGCTGGGAGGGGGGGCTTCCTGCTTGTTTATGTGTGTCTCCGTGGTGACGCTGAGTCCCCTGGGCGGTCAGACACCTAAGCGATGCGGTGACCAGCGGGGCCAGCCGAGATCAAGGGGCATCTGGATGATGGATTGACAACTTTCAGCTTGTGGGAAAGCTGTGTGTGTGTGTGTGTGTGTGTGTGTGTGTGTATGCGTGTGTGTGTGTCCATATAAACCAGGGATTTGTCAGGGTGTCCTCATATGTACTGTATACCTGTATGTGTGTGTGTGTGTGTGTGTATGTGGGTCAGATACACATTTTGGGGACATTTCATAATAACCTCTCATTTTGACGTTGTGGAGACTGGACAGTTGATAAAAAAATGGACAACCTCACGTTAATAAAAGATCTGTGAATACAATCAAAATACAAAAACTGCCAATAGCGTTTGGTTACTTATGGTTAAGGTTAGGGCTGGGTAGGGGTTAAGGTCGTCATGTTGGGACTAGGGAACTGCCCATTGAAATGAATGGAGAGTCCCCACAAAGGTTTGAATACATGGACTCTGTGTGTTTGTGTGTCAGGGGCATAGTTACAAATTCCGGGGTCCCCTGCAGCAATGGTGAGGAGCAGGCGGATCCCCACAGAGGATTTTGGGGCATCTATACAATGCTGCACCCCCTGATTCCCCTAATGTCTGTGTAAAGATAAGCTTGCATTGTGTCAAACTTAGAAAGAACTTCCTAAAACCCTCATCACAGGGTTATTACTGTTGCCACGATACAGAAATATCTCCGATCAGTCAACTATTTCTCAGACATAAAGCTAAAAGATACATACAATTATATTTAGATACCTAATACTGACCAACACCAGTAAGAACCTATTTCCGTTTCTGCACTACAGCAGATCTGAGTTAGTTCATTTCTCCAGGGATCCAAACACATCACGCCACATGGGTGTGTGGTCATATTCCCACAATGCAACTTGAATGTTTGCTAATGAGGAGGCTGTGAATGTTTTGTAGACCAATGATAGGACTGTGCATGCAAATCAATACAGTTTAAAACTTACAATGTTTCTTAATCAAAATAAATTCTGTGCCACGGCAAATAAACACACAGCCCCCGCCTGGAAACACCGGCGTGTCACACATCCGTCACCGCGGTGACAGAGAGGCTGGCACGTCCAGAAAGAAACGACGATCCAAAGAAAAGCAAAAAAAATCAGCCCTTCTGGTCGGGGGCGGGTACCATATACTGATCGCAAGATGCAGGAAATCTGAGGGTCAGCGACCCGGATCAGTGCCGCGCTCCTGGTCAGTGGCTTTATTATTTTCCTCCATCATTTCCTTCCCTCTGAAGTCTCCGCAATCAGGAAGACGACGGCGACGGACCCTGGCTGATCCCGGCTGCCGGCGCCCATTTGCATAATGACAGGGTCCCCCGCTCATCATCAGGACCTTTTGTTTGTGTGGAAACGGCATGCAGTCAAGATGCCAGCACTCCTCTGCGGCCCGACCGTGTGCTGGGATGTAAACAAGTACCCGGGTGGTGCGGGGCGGTGGGCTAATTGCAGCATACAGGACACAGCGACGGAGGCTGCAGGCAGCCGGAGACAATACACACCTTCTCTCGGACATAGTCGTCAAACAATCAAATGTCCACAGCATGCGACTGTCCCTATCTCCCTGCTGCCGGGTTGGCATGGTGAGATATATTCTGGACGTGAATGTTGAACTCCTGCGTGAGGTGTGGCTGGATGGATCACGGATTGCATGGATCACAGGTGGATGGGATAGAAATGGCACCTTGAAATCCCTCCTTTACAGACAAAGCAGTTTGCATGCGCCGGCATTTAAGCACGATTTAAAGGCCAGGCTGGGGGGATGGTGAGCCCCACCAACGAGCCATGAAATCAGGCAAGCTGCACATCTGGAACCGGAGTTGGGTAATTCAGGTCCTGAGAGTAAAAGTCCAGACCGGGATTTTGTTTCAACCAACTAGTTGAGCATAAAGAATCACAGTCACAGAGAACTCAACTGCTTGGTTGAAACAAAATTCCGGTCTGGACTTTTACTCTCTGGACCTGAAATACTCTACTCAGCCCTAACACCTGGTAAGGAGTCTAAGCTCACCTAGCAGGTCCACAATGTTGTCCAAGGGGCAAAGTCATGTTAGCTTTAGCTAGCAGCCTCTCGACAGCCTTCAGAGGCCTTCGGGGCTGCCCACTTATCTCTCTGAGACGCCAACTCTCCCCAGCTCTCCAGATCTGCTGCCCTCTTTTGCTCCATTCTTCCTTCCTCTCCTCTTCTGGCATCAAAGTGTCTGCCAGCCACCCCTGTTTGCCCTGCTTAGCAGGCCCTCATTACAGAAACATCAAAACAATCCGCGAGGTGAGCCAGAGGCAGCTAATGATGCCCCCCTTTCTCCCCCGCCAGCTCGAACCGCGGCCAGGCCGGCGCGTGCGGCGTGACGCGGTGCAGATCCCAGTGAGGGCCGTACGGCCGCTAATGACCGATCAATTAGGGACAATTAGGCAGCCACTGTAGCGTCCGTGCATGACTTATTAATGGCTGGAAGAACAGCAGAGGACTGTGGAGAAAGATGTATCCTAAAGGAATATCATGGATGATATTCCCACAATGCAATGTGCATGTATGCTAATCAGGGTGCTCTGAATGTTTTATGGACCAATGAAAGGACTCCATGTCCAAATGAATGCAGTTTCATATTTGCTGTGTTTCTTTATCAAAATAAATAGTTACCAGTTATCAGCATCTACCCTCTGACAAATGCAAATGAGATGGTGATTGGGTTACAGGTTAATTAATTACACAGTTATATACAATGCATAATCATAATAATCAGAATGCCTCAAATGCACAAAAACAAGAAGATTCCCCCCACTTTTTTCTGAATGATTTTACTCATATTATGTGCCTGAATTTATAATATTGGGACACACTAAATTAATCTATACACCTCTATTAATAGGGATTGTAAAGAATACCCTAATGACGCATTAATCACATATTACTAATTAGTGCAAAATGTTAACGCATGTTATAAACCAGCAATGATCATCTCACACATGACTAAGGTGCCAAAATTTCACTATACTAATTAGTCACAATTATATTTAATAACTTCTCTGGAAGCCAAGTCTACCGGCTGTGGCTCTCTCAGAATGCAGGCCCTGTCATTCGATACGTCTATTACAAAGAAACACACAGCAGCTTCAGAAACCGTGCCTGCTAATCACACACAAAAGCATTTTCACACCTAGTCATTCTCCATGAAACCAAGAATACTGGGCCTTATGGTGAAGTAGCCTATACGATGTCCCAGCCCTGGTTTTTGAGGGCAGAACAATCTGCGGCGAAGTGAATTTTCATTTCCATCCAAAGGCGCAGATAACCCCAGTGAAATAAAATAGAAATCCAGAAAGGCTGCTGTAACAAAAACGCACCGCAGAGTTACGGATAAGCCATTATTCTCTTATATTTTAGGGAAAGTCAAGCTGCATGGTTACAGTACATCTTCCTTTGTTTTTTTACTGTTAAAAAAAGTATGTTCATCTCTTACTGTTTGTCGGCCAGCCAGTGACACACTAGTGATGTCAGCTGGATGGACACTGACTGGCTCTGTGTTTAGAGCCGGGTGCCGTCCTACGCCGTGTCTTTTTTCATTCCCAGTACAGTAATTCCCTGCGTATTAACTGTGTTACTGGACTGTCAGAAGCAGGAAAGCCGCTCCCTTCCTCTAAAGGACGCGGGAATAGCGGGAGACAGAGACGACTCATTAACCGCTAACTAGTTGACAACTCGCCACGCCAGCCTCCCCTCGGCGTCCATGGCAACGATGTGGGCACCGAAGCCCCTTTTGGATGTTGGCACGCTCCCCGGCCTGGACCCCACGGCGACGCGGTTTGGACGTGAGCCCGAGAGCCCCGCGCTAATCGTGGTCACCATGCTGTCGTGGCGCCACGCGGGGAGGCTGCCGGCGTGCCAGCTTTGGAACCGGGGTGCATGTAAAGGCACGGGTCACATGAACAACCGGGCACAGCCGCCACATCCCATAATGCAACAGGTAAGGTGATTAACAAACCTGGACTGAGGAAAACTGTAAGCCAATCAAATGAAGCCCAACCTCCAATCACTGACAGTGAAAACTGACAAGTCAGGGAAGTGTGGTGGGGGAGGACGTCCCAGCCCCCTTAAGTGAAAATGATTGAAAATGTCCCCCTTTGAGGTTCTGAGTGTCTGATTTTGATCACCGAAGATCACACAAAATTTAACGGGAAAAATTTACCTCGGCTGGCCAATTTTTACCAAACGGGCCCCCAAAGTCTCTGCATGGCCCCGTTAGGTGAAATACCTCAGGGCTGTGGCCAGTTAACGTTGCATAGATGCCAGAGGACCTTTTAGGGCCAGACGAACGAGCAGCGCTCGCCGATCTCAGACACGCCCCCTGCCTGCCGTCTTCCTGAACGGCACCTCAGGCCCGCGGACCGGCTCCCGTGTTCAAAGGACCGGAGGAGCTCGATGGGCTTTGGACGGCTTTATTTAATTGATCTGCTTGACGGACGTGATGGATCACGCGCGCGGATTAGCTACGCCGTCGTCACGCTTATTAATGAGCCTCTTTGAGTGGCGATCCCGTGTGCGGATGACAGACGAGCGGCCGTGCGCTAGCCGCCTTCCCGCCGACGTCCCCAACTCCCCCCCCCACACACCCACCCTGGTCGCTCACAGCTGCGTTTCAACAGCTTCCCTCCCCACACAGCAGACGTCAGGCGCTTCATCCCGCCGCTTCCCAGCAGGCCTAGCGGCGGCGCGGTTCTCGATGCAGTGCCGCCGCCTCCCCCGCAGGCCCCTCCGCCGCATGGGTCCAGTGGCGCTGCGCGGAGTATTAATTGATTGCTGGTTTGGTGAGGAGCTGGAGACGCACAATGCAGACCGGCGATAAGGCAGACCACCCACACACACACACACACACACACATATACACACACACACGCATATACAGACACACACACACACACACACACAAACACACATGGACCATACATTTATTTCTTTAGGCATAACCTTCACCATAAGTAACAAGGAACAAGGCTTTTGCTATTTGTAGTTTTTAAATTACAGCCACAGGTTTCTACAAAATTGAATTAAAAAAAAAAAACATCAAAATAACAGGTTTTTATCACATTGTGGGGACCAAATGTCCCCACAATGTAATATAAACATAATCCACACACACACACACACACTTTCTCTAAAAATCTTCCTCAGACAGGTTCACAAGACTAGTCAAGTGCCCTTGGTGGTCAAAGGTAGTATGACCAATAGTGTGTGTGTGTTGTGTGTGTATATATATTTGGAAGGAGTGTACGGATAGCAGGCAGCCTTCTGCCTGCAGGAAAACAGCGGAAAAGGAAGAAGCGACTTTCATACAGTAATATCGATGTGGCTTCAGTAGGCTGGAGAAAAACACAGAGATGATCAAGATGATATTTTAAATATAGTGTCTGTGGCCCCTGTGATGTCATGACGCCCATATGATTTGCATGAAAATTCAGACTAGTTTGGAACATTGTGAACTTTGTGATGTCGTTGTCACCTGGAGGACATGTGTTTGCAGTTCTGTCTCACACTGTCACACATGTACCCGCCCTTTCCATTTCGTCCTTAGCTGCCCTTGTAACTCGCTCGCTCGTGTTAAGAAACCTGGTTCCATTGTCCCTGAGCCCCTGGCAACAGCAGCAGACATCAATATAGTTATTATGGGGGGGGCAAACATCTTCACTATATGCCTGTCCAGAAGGCGGATCCCTGTGAGGGAGATGTGGGGGGGGGGGGGGGGATCAATCAAAGGTTCCTGATTAACCATCCAGAGGATACCCAATCGTCATGCACGCCTCTATTCCCTTAACCACACACCGGGAGAGAACCAATCCCACAGCAGGAAGATTGAGTGTCACTCAGGGTTGACAATGCGGAATTGCGTACACACACAAACACATTAACAAGCAGGTCCAATACTCATAATCACAGTAATACAGACTCACTATGACAGCACCTGAAATACTACTTTGGCTGAGCATGACAGCACTGAAAATCCTCATCTGAGGGAAAGTAGTCATTTGAAAAGCCGAAATAATTTCCCCATCCGAATCTTTCTTTAATTTTCCCTCTGTGCTTTTAGACTGGTTCTCAAAAGCTGCAATAACTGCTAACATCAGACGCTTTCCGAGAGCCCTATCAGGAAAGCGTCGCCCTGCTCTGCATTTCCCCGCTTTTCCCTCTTTAGTCCAGGAAGCCGTCACAAAGCTAACGACTGTTTTGGGCCATTGTATCCTGGGAGGTGACCTCTTGTTTCACAACAATAGCTCTTTTTTTCTCTTTTATCTTTCACTCTCTCTCTCCCAGCGGAGGAATATATTCTGAACGTTACAGCATTAAGCCATAACACTCTGACAAACTGTTAATTGTTCTTTTCCTGCAGCAACAGCGGTTTAGTGTCAAGGCTAGGGTATAATATTTCATTCCTGACATGAAAATGTGCCATTTCTATATTGTGTATTTCTAAAGCAGTTTCCCATTTTCATTTGTAAAGCAGAAAGTTTTCTATACCACTGACAAATGACCAATTTTACATTTCTCAAGATTTGACAATCTGAACTAACAAAAAGAAGTTTGCTGGCTCAAACTGTCAAAATCTAGCCTGAGAAAATTCATCAAGATGTATGAAATTAAAGAGGATGGGGGGTCTCCATTTTTTCATTCAAAGAAACCACTTCCTGTGCTGAAATACCTCATTTCCTGCCTGACTTTGATGGATGCAAACAGACAAATGAATGGCTAAGCAAATATATCAAATTGAATACATAATAATAATAATAATAATAATAATAATAATACAAACTAAACTAAAGAATGTATAAAATCAAATAGATTTCTCTCTGGTGTTGGCAGCTTGCAGTGTTAATTGGCTGATGATGATTGATTACCTTAAATGACTCAGACGTTGGTGTCAACCCATTAAACACACACACACACACCCCTACCCAGCCCTAACCTTACCCATAAATAACAACACAAAGTACGAGACTTTTGGCATTTTTACTTTTTTATTGCGTTTACAGATCTTTCTGGAAAAAAAGAGGTTTTTATCGCATTGTGGGGGACATTTGGTCCCCCACAATGTAATATAAACCTAATCCATCCACACACAGACACACAGACACACACATACACACACACACAAACACACAGACACACACACACACAGGTGCAGGAGTATCAAAGAATTTGACTGCCCATGTTGTACATAATGTGGCAGTAATATGCTTTCATGTGCATTTCTCTTATATACAGCAAATTTCACATTTCTGTGTGTTTCTTTTTCAATATATATTGCTTATATATTTGACATAATATGGATAGGTGTGACGTTCTCCTGTTGGCAGTGCGACTCTGCTTGGAGAGCTGGCTGCATTCTGTGGTCATTATTACTCGCTATGATGCTGACTGGGGAGGGAGGGAGTGTTTAATTTTCACTGATAGTCAGTCTAAATATAAAGAAACACAGACACACACACACAGACACACAGACGTGGACAGCCATCTCCCCCTGGCCGCCCCCAAACACAGCCGGCCCCCGCACCAGCAGGAGGCCAAATCAAGCTGATTTCTTTTTCATATTGAGACAGAGAGAGACAGAAAGAGAGAGAGAGAAAGAGAGAGGGAGAGAGAGAGAGAGAGCTGCTCAGATCGGATTTCTCAAAGTCAGACAGGAGGAGCTGATGGGGGGGGGGGTGTTTTGCATATGATAATGAGTAAATGAGGAACTATGAGAGCCAAAGGAACATACAGAAATGTAGGAATGCAGGACGTAAAGGACGAGGCTGGATTTATTCCACTGTATCACCCGCAGTGCGCGTTTATGTTTAGCCCAACATTACTGCATTATTGTATCTGTACGCAGGATGCAGTTCATCTGGTGTGGCGACAGGATGAAACCCCCCCCCCCCCGGGGAGCCCAGGCCGGCGACGCCGCTGACCCCCATCTCTACACCACATACCTTTTAGGTTTGTTTTTCGCCAGTTACTTTTTTGTGAGTGCGGAGGCCATGCAAAGAGGTGCAGCATTCAAACAGCACACACCTGACAGTGATCCGCGGGTGTGCAATCAGAAGCAGACAGGGATGGTGGGGGCTGGGCTGGTGCGGGGGGGGGGGTCCCGTCCATGGGCTTGGACCGCCAAGCCCACTAATTCGGTACACCAGGGGTCACCGTCAGCCCCCGAGGCTCTGCTGCGAGGTTACCATGGAATCAGTTTATACGGGGAAGGACTAAACTAACAGGTGGCCTGATGCTGTAACAAGAGGGGGGGTTGGAGAAGGGCATCATGGGAGAATAGGCCATATTCACATCTAGAAGGACAGGCAGAAATGAAGGCAGCTATGAAACACAGTCATATCAACATCAGATCTGAATCTGCTCACGTCTAATCAGGGTCCTGAAGCTTGACCCTAAGCATGACTGTCTCAGCAAACTCCCAAACTCACACATTCCATTTCGTTGTTTTTGAGTCGAGGCCATCAGTGACCCGAAGTCAGGCTTCCTCATCATATGTTACAGAATCGGGAACCAAAACTCACTCAGCCCTCATGTAATCTAACAAAGAACTGTCATTAAGTTTCCAAGATTCACCAAATCCACAGGAATGATGCTTATTTACTTAGAAACTAATTCTGAGTTTTGGGAATTTGCTCCTCTCTTGGTTCCTTTGTGAATGACCTCACTCATAAGGACATTAACATTCAGAACCAACCCCACTATGAAAATCCAAAGGTGTTTCTGCTGAGCTGCTATGGGTGTGAATGTGTGTTTGTGAGGAAGAAATGCAACCTCGTGTTGCTCTGAGATCTGACACACACAAAAATAGTATACTTCTGCCCACTTTCTCCTGGAATGGCAAGTAATATTCTGGGGGGGCTGTCTCCCCAGGGCCTCTCCCCTCTCCCTGTTTTGTTCAGCAGACAGAGATGGCCCCCCATCTACAATACCTCTCCACCAAGGTGTTCATCTCATCTCATTACTGTTATTATTATTTTGAATCTGCATATTAAAATAATTTCATGAAAATAACTCTTAAAGCAATAGATCAAAAACACAATATCTCAGTGTTTCAGTCTCCCCAGCTTTAAAAAAAGTCTCCGTCCATCCCTTCCATCCCTTGCTCTCGATGTCCGCAGCACGCCACGCGCGGGGGGGGGGGGGGGGGGGGGGCTCCTGTTGCCCCCTCTTTAACAAGCCCTGTATGACAAATTGCACCATAATGCACCGTGTTCTTAATCTCTAATTAGGCTGTGAGTGTCTGTCAGCCTTTGCTGGTTACACAGCCTTTTGGATATGCCCGAATAACACATTGCAGGGTTTTGGGGGTTATTATTTAAAATTGCTGTCTCTCAGTCTCCCTCTTGTGACTTTCACCCTTTGAACGGACACAGACATCATCTCCCGGTTGCCTTTCTGTGGTAATTAATTGTGGTGATATTTAGAACTGTTCCAGTAGACAAATATGACAGCGACAGGGACAATTAGCAACCCCGCTCAAGCTGCATTACCTTCCCAGGTTATTACCGCATGCCTGCTCCCGGCTGCCTTGTAAAGACTGTGCCGGGATTGTTTCATGTGGGTCGTTGAGTTGTTAATGGAAGGACAGGACCATTGTGTTTATTGCACTTTTCATAATCGTGAATAAATTTCAATTATCCAGCGCATCGCTCATAGAGGCGTGCGTTCTAGGCAGTGTGCTGGCGTAACGCACTGCGACTGTTTGTGTTTTTCTGCCGGCAGTGCTACTCCCACTGCGTTGATGGAAACTCGTCTCATCTTGTGGTATAGCACAGGTGACATCTGGACGTTTAGCAACATCTGGGTATAGGTGGGTTAGGAGAAAGGTGCATCTAATGATATGCACTGAGTTTAGAATCTAGGTTTGGGGACAAGTAGGTCCAGTGTTATATGTAGGGATTAGTACTTGGGTTGGGGGAAGGTAGGTCCTGTAATCTTTGTGGGGACTTGTACTTTGGTTGGGAAAGGCTGGCCATGTAATCTCTGTGGGGATTAGTACTTGGGTCGTGTTATTTGTTTGGGGGTTAGTGTTTGGGCTAGGGGTTGGGCTATGTGGCTACTGTGGGGATTATTACCCAAGACTGGAAAGGTGGGTTCTGTACTTTTTGTGGGGTTAGTACTTGGGTTGGGGGAAGGTGCACTCTGTGATCTTTGTGAGGAATAGTACTTGGTTTGGGGTGGATCCAGTGAACTACATGAGCTTATGATTATGTGAATCTAATAATATCTTATATCATCTTCCAGATATTAATGTAACGGATCTATGTGTACAGTAGAAAGAACCTCTACCATTCATAAATGGAACGGTCTACACTGACGCCATCACAATGCTGTTCATCTGACAATCGCTCACCTCTCAACAGGCATTAATACAAAAACAGGCCCGAATCTGCCACCTGGGAAAGTGCTCAAAAGTTTGCTAAACAGTTGGTAAACTAGGTGGAGATAATAACCGCTCTGACATGCAATTTCGGGCCGCGGCCCAGGCCGGGGCTCTCGCGGAAAAATCAAAACAAGAGGGCAGTTAACGAGCTATCTGGCACATTAGCAGAGATGTGGGAGAGGAATCCGCGCTTGAGGTCAGCGTGTACCTGCGCACGGAGAACGCGATGCCGGCGCTGTCAACGAGGCTGACGACCTTGGAGAGACGGCAGGCCCTTTGAAAAGCTGCAGGGGCTTTTGGGGCCATTTTAAATGGTTCAGCAACCCACATGTAACAACATTCGGGGAAAGAGACTTTCTTCCTAGAGTTAAAGATTCTGCATGATTTTTATATTTATGAAGACCTCTCATTGAAAATAAGTGCCACTCTATCGTGATTCAAACGTGTTTTCGTATTTTTTCTTGTTCTTTTTTTTTCATTTTTCAACAACCTGAACACTAGTTTAAAAGAACCTTCATATTCAACCTGAAAAAAAATCCCACACGTTTACTCACATCCATGCACAGACAGACACACACTTCACGCTCGTACATGCACTCTCATGCACACACTCAAGCACACACCGCTCAACTGCACTAACAAACGAAATGCATGAACTAACAAACAAAATAATAAAGTGGTGAAACAGACAAGAAAACAAAGTGTGATGTCATGCAGCCCTTCAAATTGCTCTTCCCTTGCTGTTTATTCCTCACGCTTGGTGTTTAATGAGCTTCGGCCCAGAATTAGCCTAGCCTCGTTTGTCTAGTTAGCTGGCGCTGTTAGTGTGGGAAACAAGGTCTTCTGGGTAATAAAAAGGAGAGTGCTTTCCTCCTCATGGGAATGGAGTGAAAGACCCACAACATGCAGCAGAAAAGAGGAGCGGCTCAGTCCGGGACGTACTCATGTGGCACGGGGATATACAGGCCCCCCCAGCCTGAAATGGCCAGCCGTGATGGTGGTATGGAGGGCTTTTGGGGGGGTCCAGGGTCCGACACTTCCCGTACAGAAGGAAAACATATAAACGCTGCTGTAGGAAGTAAACAGGAAATACCTGTCATTTTCCGAGCTTCACCAAACAAAGCGGCGACATTAACGGCAGCGCCACGGGTGATCCCTGGTGTGGCTGACATGCCGTCATCACTATGGCGACGCCGGGCACCGCCGGGGGAGACGCCGCGGAAGCCGGCTGAATTCCAACGATCCGGTTTGATCGAGCAGCTGTCAGAAAGAGCCAAACAGCGCATTTGTTTATTTATTTGGAGCCGCGGGAAGCCGACCGGGGGCTCTTGTCGCGCGTCGCGGCACTATGGATGATGATCGGCTC
>JAODJU010000001.1:45793569-45803953 GCA_026776725.1 Gnathonemus echidnorhynchus
CCTCTGACGTGGCCGTCATGGCTTCGGGGGGGCCTACGACTGACCCGTACCACCTACGGGTCTGACGTCCGGCCCCCCTTCTCCCCCCAAGCAGCAAATCCAGCTGGTTCCCTCCCTCTGTACCTGTCCACCTCACGTCAGGTGGAGATGAAGATGTTTCCGGGCCGCATGCCGAGCTCCCGGGGTGCCCGTTGGCTGGCGGCCCGCGGCGGTTAAGGCAGGACGCCTCGTTGGAGACAGGGAACGCGGCCCTGCATCCGACCCAAGCGGGCTGCCTGTCCCATCAGCCCCTGCGTGACTTTCCCAGATGTTCCTTCTGGGCCGGCGGTAACAGCATAATCAGATCCCTCTATGTGCACACGCCTGGAGGGTCCGATTAGGGCGGTAACTTTGGGGTCTGCTTTGAGGACACGCCCCCGTTTAAAGTCAGGGGCTCCGAGCAAAGGAGGCCAGGTCTGTGATCGCAAGACTATCACCTGTATGGAAAAAATAAGCCCGTCATGCATTAATATGAGTCCAGAAAGCCAAAACACCCTTTTCAGTCTCTATAGCACTTTACACATTTTCAATATATCTAAGCAACATACAATTCAGAAATCAGGGTCAGAAGGTCCCTGGAGCACTTGGGGGGGGTTAAGGGTCTTGCTCAGGGACCCAACAGTGAAACGCCATGCACAGCGTCCTGCCCCACTGAGCCACACTCAAGCCCAGTGCAGCGTTATTATTATTGGTGTGTGACAGTATTTTACATTCTGACTCCCATTGGTTTTGCTCGGATGTTGCCCTTATCCTGTGCTAACTGAACACTGTGTTAAGGGCTTCTGCAGGAGGTCAGAAGGCTTTTCACAGGGACATCTTCAGCAGTAACTGCGCCCCCTGCCTAGTGGATTTCCATGGCCTCCCAGTTTACAGAAATCCCCATCCCAGACAGGAGATAGGAGGCTCAAGCCATATACAGTACCAGTCAAAAGTTCGGAGACACCAAGCCGCCTACAAAGGAGAATGATCACGTGTCGCATCACATGACCTGGCCACCTGACCTAAACCCAGTAGAAATGGTTTTGGAGGAGTTTGACCAAAGAGGAAAAGCGACCAATGAGTGCTCAGCATATGTGTGACCTCATTCAGGACTGCATACCAGGAGGAGACAGTAGGGTCAGCCAGCCCATAGAGCAACTTGGGGTAAGGGCCGTGCTCTAGGGTGGCATCGACCGAGGGATTGAAACCGACAACCTTCTGAGACCCAACTCACAGAGGTGCCCCTTCTCCCACAAAAGATTAATGTTTGTTGTTTAATATTTTTTTGGTCAGTACAAATAAACTTAAATATATGTAGGTGTTTCCAAACTTTTGACTGACACCGTATATGAGCCAGTACTGATGCAGGGAGCACCAGCGCATCGAAAGACCTCTCTGTTCGGTGAAGGCCAGCGGAGGAATATACAGCCGCGATGGGGGCCCATGAATCCCTGATCAGCACCACCGGAGAGATCTGCGTTTTAGAGATGCAGAGCATGATTTATTTCACTCCCAGCTGCAGCTCTGATTTCTGCGGCGGTTGGGGTTACGAGGGATCGATTACTCGCACATGCCGGGGCTGTTAATGGGCATTCCTGCTACCACAGGTAAGCTGTACTCCTTTTGTGAGTCCACGCTGGGGGGTGGCAGCAGGGGGGTGCTGCGAGGCTGGGGTTCCTGTCCCGTCACGTCGCCTGCCCGACCCAGAGTCACTGCTGAGCCCTGTTAGGCGTCGTCAGTCGGATACCCCCCCGGCACTTTGAAATACTCTTGCATTGTGCCCCCTCAGCATTTTCCGCTAAGCTCTCCGAAACTTGTGGCTATCTTTGGAAGAAAACAGAGCTTCAGGGCTAGTTCCAGATGCTACCTGCCTGTTTGGTTGGATATTGAGTGGAAATAAGCACTTGGTTTCGAGTCATGGAGTCACTCAACACTCTGGGGCTTCCCTGGGTGTTAAGTGGTATGTGCATGTCCAATCCCCCAGAGAACCACCAGCATGGTCATAGCTCTGGTCTTTGGGTTCAGTCTTTCTTCAGTTCTTCAGAAAATCATGTGCTTAAATTCTGTGGGGATGGGGATTGTAATCAAATCCAGCCAATATAACCCCCTGGACCCCCTAAAATGGGTGGGGACCCCAACCCCCCAAATGCTCAACCCAAAATTCTGCCCTTGAACACAACACATTTCTGCTGCGGTATGTCGCTGACATGCTGCTTCGAGACAAAGAACCCAGATCCAATGAAATTCTTTTTGGAGCCTCTTGAAGATGATCAGCCAGACCTTAGATCTCCTTCCTCCTAGGCTATGTGATATTATCCAAATGTTTTCCCATCATTTAGACAAGCGAGGAGTTCTTTAGATTTTGGACATTAAGCTTGTTTTACTCTAAACATTAGAACCCTTAAGAACTTTCATCTTAGAAAATGCACTGCAAGTTGTGTAGCATCAAGATTGGAGCATCAGGTACTAAAAATTACTCCTCCTGCAGTAGCAGACAAAAGAAGTGTCGTATTACCCATAGTATGGCAGCAATCTGGTTTCTGTTTCCATTACCGTATTCACCTAAACAGCCGATCAAAGTAGAAATCTGCACTGCACACTATCCAGAGTCTTCACATGTAAGCTTTGGGCAGTGGTCCTTAATCTATAATAATTAGCTAATCTATAATAATTAGAAACCCACCCACCCCCATTGACGTCAAATGTACCACAAACATACATCAGTCTTGAGAAACTTCTGTGTGTGACCGACTGAGATAAACCTTGAAGAGAAATTCGATTCCCTCCAGAAGCAATATTTGATTTGTCTCTCTAACCAGTGAATTACGCTACTCACAGGTAAGAAATTAACTATGGAGCAGAATCAAAACAAACACACACACACACACAGATAAAAACAAACGCAGCCTTGAAGTCTCTCTGTTTCTTTCCGTCCAGTTCAAATGGACAACTGGGCCACTGCTCTTCTACCTAAAGAAACCAATAAAAGTAGATTTTTTTTTTTTAAAACGGCTCAGGAAAAATAAGCAAGGAAATTCTTGCAGTGTGCCAGTCTTTGGAAGACAAGTGCTCCCCTGTCCTCAAACATAAATCCAGCCAAATAAAACACCTGTGTCCCACTAGGAAACAACTAGCCAAACAGAAATAGCAATGAATCTATCTGCCGTGAATGAATGAACAAAAAAAATTGCTGGTGTTGTCCCTGGACTCTGAGATTACTATAGAGGCCTTTTGTAGTTAAGGACATTTCCCGATCGCTAAAGAAATACAGATTACGATATCTCACAAAGGTCAGCGCCTGCTGTATGTCCTTTTGCCCCATCAGCTTGGATCCCATTTCCTTATTGCTGGGAGAAACCATTTAGTAAAATCGAGGGGGAAATACAGATATTTTAATTTCCCTTTGAGAGAATCTGCTTGGCTATTACAAAAAGTAAGGACATAAATTGCCCTCTACAGGAGTAGCATGTGATCAGGTGCAGATAAATGTCACTGTCTGTACAGTAATGAGCGTAACTGACACTAGCGCCCCCCCCCCCCCCCAAGTGCACTACAAATGGCACCAGGCCCCACTGCCTCTGCTAAAGGTGTTCTGCATGCTAGTTTTGGCTAATTTGCATTTCCGAGCTGATGGTAGAGGCCGGCCCTCTCCAGTTTGCCCTCCGACCCCCCCGGGATCCCCCCACATTTATTTGCGCAGCCGGCCGCAGAGGGTAAGGCCAACGATTGGGCCGACCGCCCAGCAAACGGAGGGCTGGGTGGCAGCTACGGCCGGGGGAGTCGGCAGGGCCAGGAGGACCCCCGCCTCTCTGTGCGGCCCCCCCCACCAACACATCCAGAAAGCCAGAGACTCACATGCCTCCAGCATCTTCACCGGACACCAGACACCGGCGCGGTTCACTGGAAGGCTGCGGCTGTAACCAGAACACTTTCTGTGATATATGCTTAGTTTACCTGTATTTAATTTGTTAATGGTACTATGTGAAATATGATTAAATATGATTAGAAACGGGTGATCAGACAGAAAATATAGAGAATTTCAAGAAACTTTCAATGGTTTTTCGTTGAGTAGTGAACTATAGACTATAAATCATCCTTCTAACCGTCCATCCATCCATCCATCCATCTATCCATCATCCATCCATCAATCCATCTTCTAACTGTTTGTCCTGGTCAGGGTCACAGTTGGGGAGGGGGGATAGAGTCCATCCCAGGAAGCACAGGGTACAAGCTGAGATGCACCCTGACTGGACTGTAGGTCTCTTCCCAGACACTCATACACTCAGGGTGGCAGTCAGGCAGGGTTTAGGTGTGGCTTTAGGTCACGTGAAGCTGGAATCTGCAAACATAGAGGATGCTTAGTGTGTTCTGGTGACACAAAGCTCACATCTCCAGTGTGTGTGTGTGTGTGTGTGGTGATTAGATTTACATTACATTGTGGGGACCAAATGCCCCCCACAATGTGATAAAAACCTGTTATTTTGATGTTGTGGGGACCATTTTTCAGGTCTCCACAAAGATCTGTGAACGCAATCAAAAAACTAAAAATGCCAAAAGTCTTGTATTTCGTAGTTTGGTTACTTCTGGTGAAGGTTAGGGCTGGATAGGGGTTAAGGTCGCTATCTTGGGATTAGAGTTTTCCCCATATAAATGAATGGAGAGTCCCCACAAAGATATAATTGCAAATCTGTGTGTGTGTGTGTCGGTTTGCATAGATCACATTTGAGGACCAATTTGTCCTCAAAGTGTAGTAAAACCTCAAATTTCCCTATCGTTTGAGGTCCTCATTTGGATGACCTCAGTTTTATAAAAATCTGTGAATGCAATCAAAAAAGTAAAAATGCCAAAAGTCTTGTATTTGGGTTGGTTACTTATGGTTTAGGTTAGGGATGGGTAGAGGTTAAGGGTGTCGTGATTGGGATTAGGGTTTTTCCCCTAGAAATGAATGGACGGTCCCCATTTAGATAGGAAGACCAACGTGTGTGTGTGTGTGTGTGTGTGGTACACAGGGTACCGCAGTTAAAATCAGAGAGCAACTGCAAGCATTAGTTAGTGGAATTATCTGGATAACTCCAGCAAGGGCAGAAGGTATGATGGCGTAGCGAGAGGATTAGGTAATGCCATTATCCAAGCGACTGTAGCATTAGAACGGATAATGCCACGGATTCGGCACGAGGAAATTGCCATAAAATTATGGCATTATCCCAAGCGATCAGATCCTGATACCAGTAAATTTGAAGTAAAGCTTTAAATTCCAAAATGCCCTGTTTGTATGTACGGTGGCTCTCGGACGACAGATGTTGATTTTCTTACGATATAAATCATTATACAATAAGGCAGCTGTTCAGTTTTATTCGTTGCACCCGTCGCTTCACTTTAGAAACTCCTAAAAGCTTCTCTATCGCTCCAGTGTCACATCTGCAAACTACGAGCAAGTTTAACATAAAACCAGCTACGGGACAAACAAAAGGATTATCGCTGCGAGGAAAGGCGACTGCTGCATTAATCTCCACGAGCGCCGTCTGCGCTCCCATCATTCACTGCTTCCCGGGCGAGATGCTGTAATTTTCACGGCCAATTTGTCTCTGCGAGCACAAACCTGGCGATGTCACAGGTAAGCCCCGCCATCTCCGCGTGCCCCCGTCGTCATGGCGCCCGCAATATGACATTAATAAGAATACGCAGCATTGTGCTTCAGTAATCCTGTAATACAGGGGGATTCATCTAGCGAGCAGTGAGCTGAGCAGTGAGGAGGATGCCCACAAGCGCTCTACTTGCAGAAAAGAACTTGGATATATAAGAAAAAGAGCAGAGTGATGCTGATCGTCTCTGTTATTCTGCTTCCCTTCTGCTGTGAGGGCTGAGAGCTTCAGCTATGAAACTGGAAGGGAGCCTGGGCAATGATGGTGTGTGGCTCAGTGGACTATGCCTTGGTGGTGGTGATCAGAAGGTTGCTGGTTCAACCCTGGCTTCAACAGAATAGTCACGTGTCTGTGGACCCTTGAGCAAGACCCTTAACTCCTGATTCCCCAGGGGTAACAAGGTGTTACAGGACGTCCAGGCGATCAGCCCCAGGACCACGGTTGGGGGAGATCCACTTACCATCCTGGGGAGTTTACCAAGATACCAGGGCCCCTCATTGTAGGTAGGGGCGGGTTACCTCGCTTTAAGATGCCAAGGACTTCCTGTCTCACAGCCCCAGGGGAGGCCGAGCCACGAGGTAACAGGATCCTGAAGAGGAAATACCCAGACCCCCCCCCCCCCCCCCCAGAGGAGCCAATGGTACTGGCTGGCAAGGCGAAAGTGCCTGTAGTCTTTAAAAAAAAAACACATCAATTCCCAAAACGAAATGAGAAACCTAAAATAAATTAACCTGAAAATAAAAGACAATTGTTTGCTGATTCTGTGGGGCCTTCAGCGTGTGTAAGCAATCCAATAGCAATGAAAAATGTATGATTTCAGGTCAAACATCAATATCATCAATATCAATGATGTAACACCACGAGTGAAAAATGCCATAAGATGCTATTAAAAAGTGCTTATTTTCACACAGAGTCACGCAGAGTCAGAGCAGAGTCAGAGTAGAGTCAGAGCAGGCTGTAGGACAGCAGCTTCTCTGTCATCAGAAGGCTCTGAACGTTCTCACAACCTCTCAGTGTCTCCCTTATCTTCTCCTTCTTTCTCCCCCTGGCTCTCCCATTCATCTGCCCAGGAAGTTTCTGGAAGAACAACAAACAAACAGAGCCTTGTCATGGGAGGCCTAAGGAGAGGTGAGGCGGGGGGATAGACATGGCCCCGTTCTGGCTGGCAGGGCTGCGAGGGGAAGGCGGCTCTTTACCGCGGCACGCCGGTGTTATGCTAATCGGCGCGGCGCCTGCTCGCGTGTAGCATGTTTATAACGAGACACAGGAAGGAAGAGTTTCCCAGGGCTTACATGGAAAAGCTGTTTCTCTCATGAGTCCAAATGCCGGGTTTTTACGGAAAGACCACCGCAAGCTGTAGGCGATATCCTACAAGATGCGGTTTCTTCCTGCGATGAAGAAATGGGGATGGAATCACTTTGATTAGCTACAGGCGCCAGGTCACGTGACATGGGGGGGGTGTTCGGCAGGAATTGGAACCACGGCAACTGGTGCCTGGTTCCCCTACAGGGACATGAACTGCATTATGATGCGTGACCTTGATTGGTGGACCCCCCCCCCCCACCCCCACCCCGACATCCTGAACCTTTCTCACGAATCAGTACAGCTTGTTCGTTTTGAAGAGCCAGACCTTCAGTTCGTTTTTCAGGCAGCCTGTGATGGAGACGCTTCTGTGAAGGCCAATTCTGCTTCCAGGGCTCTCTTCTGCCCCCACCTCGGTCACATGGCCGGACCCCTCCCCTCTCAGCCGCTTAGGCATGCCAGATTCCGGGCAGAGGCCCCAGCTGTACTCGTCGCAGAACACGCTACCCCTAAGGGCACAGGTCACCTGACTCATATTCCTCACATGGAGCCGAGCCAGTATGCCAGTTCAGGATAGAAGTCCCTAACAGATGTTTCTGTTGTACCCTTGAACTTTGTACTCGTTAACTGCTCAATCTGGAAACGGCCTTGCTAAAATGCATCAGCTATAAATTAAAAAAAATGTGCTTTATTTACACAAGTACATCAGGATGCTTCCTTTCATGTATCCCATCAAATATCCTTGAAGTTTGGGGCCAAGCACAGAGTCAGTCATGCACTGCCCCTGGAACATTTCAGAGATTAAGAGCCTTAAATAAGGAACCAACGAACAGGTGATCTGACCCAACCTACTGAGCCGCATCTGAGAGCGAAAGCAGAGATGGATGCACGGGGTTACGGCGCTCCGTCGCGGCGCATCTCTTACCCCGTTCGTTTCTTTGGCACTAGGGCGTCGTAGCTGGGAGTCTTTGAGAGGCATGGATGTAGAGTGTACCCATCACGGGGAGACCCTGATGTTCCTCAGCGAACACAGAGCACCTATTCTCACTGCTGTGGACCAGGAGCAGGACGGAACAAAAAAATCGAGTGAATGAGGTGGGAAAACAGGGAAACGGATGATTAGGTCTGGCATCCGGTCAATCCTGTCCATTTATTAAACAACTACTGAACACAGGGGACAGAATCCCTGCAGGAATCCTCCTGCTGTTTGCTCTTTGGGGAGTGCATTTGATCCTATTAGTTTGTTCAGCACTTGACTGAAACGTCTCCTCAGAAATCTTTCACAGTCAAGGGAATTACATCCCCTGGTCCCACCTTGTCCTGAGACTCATATTAGACAGTCCGAGGGATGTGATAATTCTGTGTTCTCTGAGCTACGCAGGGAGCAGTTACAGCAAGGGGCGACTAAACCAAATTCATAACCAATGCATTAGCAGCAGCTTTTAGCTTCGGACTATGCTATCAAAAGTGACTTAACATTTAATCTTTCCCTTGTATATAAATCTGAATTTGGAACCTTTTTGGTCAGTTAGCATGTCCGCCTGGAACGCAGGCCCACACCGGGGATCTGAACCCCAGGCTACACCCAGGCAGATCCAAACCTTCCCCTCGCCCCTCCGATTTCACCCCGGGACGAATTCCTGGAATCTGCCATCGTCGGGAACGACTCTGCTCCGGGAATTCGGCCAAGGTGCCTGACCCGCCGCTGTGTGTGTGTCACGTCTCTTTAATGTGGCTCCGGGCAGATGAAGCGGGCGAGAGACGGGGCAGAGGCTCTGGCAGTGAGGTGATGGCCCTGGTTGCCGGCTCCTCCGGCTGCCCGCTGCTGTAGCAAGAGGGCATTTAGCACTGGCATATCGCTCGGCGAGGGGATGCCCCCCTGACACAGCAACAGTGCTCCAGGGCAGAAGCCCATCGTGCCTGGAAATCAGATGCATCACCTTAGCAGGATTTAGGATGCCTGTAAGGGGGCAGCGTTCCTGAGCACCAAAGGACTGGTGGAGCTGGAGATTTAGACAGACGGCTCATTGCCCTTCATCCAGAGATGCTGGCAAAGCTCACAGCTTCCTTTACATGGGTTCAAACCACTTACATCTAAAGACAAGTCAGGTGATGCATCTTCAAATAGTCCGTTAGGGTATTTCACAGTGTGGGTAGATATTAAAAAGGTCTTGGGTCCTCAGTGGTGGCACTGATCTCAGGTTATGTGGTTAGGAATGAAAGAATTTGGACATATATTGAGTTCAGTGTTGGGCATGATTGGACCGTGGGAAGTTTGGGGTACAAAAAACAAACAAAGATTTAAAGAAGCATGTAAACGAACAGGCATCATTTGTACTCAGAAAATAATCTCTGAAAAGGTTCCCGCATGCACATCAGAGATGAATGGAGGCTGGGATGTGGGCGGGGGGGGTACGGATTATGGCTGCTTTGAAACATTAGCTGGGCATGGCCGTCTAGCACACACACACACACACAGACACACACACACATAGCACCCCTCCCTTGGTACCGGGTCTAATGATTACTAATGCGGCTAAATGTTTCCGAGCCACGGAAAGCGATTTCCACCGGGGACGTGCAAATCTCCCATCGCATGTTCTTTTTGTCGGTTTCCGCACGGCAAGAGGGGGGCACATGCTTATCTTCAGCACCGCCCGTGACCACGGGGAGCTTCTCTTATTAGCAAGCTGGTCCTCGCTCCGCTCCCGACAGGAAGGAAGCTCGGAGTTGCGATGTGCTTCTAACCAAAGCCACAGACTGCGAGAGATTCTGCTCCTCAGCTTCAGAGATTTGAGAGAGAGTCTGGATGTATCGGAGGAGAAAGATTTGTTCCTTCAATTCAGTTTTCAAAGACTGTTGTCTTGCATAAGTCCTTTAGTATTTACATAAACTTAACATAGTTTTAGTTGCGGGCCAGTAAGCGGCATTGAGGTCCCAGAATCCCGGGACTCTGACCAAACATTCTATTTTTCTGGAATGAGACGTGCAGTTGAGCTGTTGGCCCCAGGTAATCATCTAAAGCACGGAAATGTAATCGGGGATGGATCTGATACCAGGATCATTTCGTGATTTTGGCTCAGAACTGGCAAAAGTTAAAAAATGTGGCAGTGTGCCCATAATGTATGTATTGTGTTTTTTTTTGCCTTTGGTTCACCGTAAGAGGAGAGATAGAAGTAAATCAAAACCATCATCGACCATCGACTGCCTGCCATCTCTCTGAGTCTACCCTCCCCTTTAAGTCCGACTTCCCTAGAAGTTGTGAGGACTTGCTCTTCACATGAACCCTCCACTGAAGTTACCGGAGCGACTCCTTCGCGGCCTTCGTACAACACAAGCCCACGAATCACGCAAATCCTTGGCAGAGCTACATGCAGCATAAAAAATAAGTTTTGAGGGGGGGGGGGGGGGGGCCCCCCCAA
>JAODJU010000001.1:45812738-45835177 GCA_026776725.1 Gnathonemus echidnorhynchus
CCCCCACCCCCCGGGCGACGTGCTAGATGTGCTTTTCTGCTAATTCTGTGGATTTAAAAGGAGGAGGCCCACATTTCATGCATGCAAGGGCGCCTGATTGAGGAGTGGAGCCAGTTCACCGTTACTGGGGCAACGTGCCGGAACAGCGGTCCAGTGGGCCCAGGAGCTGGGAAGGTGAACCCCTCTCGCCGGCACTTATCATGGCCGTCATTGTCCAGACGAGCTCGCTCACGCGCGGCGCTCACACAACGCCAAAATCCCGGATCGTTAAATAGCCAATAATTACCAACTGCATCAGGATTCTGCTCCGCAGCCTCCAAACAGAAGGGCTTCTTTCTGGATCGGTGGGTCTCACCTCTGCAGACATAATCCGGGGGCCGTTCTTCCTGTCAGAGATACTCTGCCAGAAGGAACCAAACTCCCAGCATTCCCAGTCCAATCTACAAAAGCAAACGCTGAGGAGTGTAATTATCCTTACTCACCAGGCACATTACTGTGACCATGCCTTTGTGTTTTGTCTTTCGCCGGAAAGCATTTTTAAAGTGCCACATGAAAAGTACTGACCCAGTCATTACACACGTCATGCGAGGTGTTATTGCTCTGTTATGTGCCTTTATGCAGCACAGCTATGTTTGAGGGTTAACCATACAGAAGCTTCTGGATGTTCCTTCATTTCAGCTCTGATTTTCAGCTGAGGGTGATACAGATCAAGTTAACCTCAGAGTTCTGATGTGGCTCCAATTAGCCAATGAGAGTCATATCTGGGAACATTCCAGAGCAGGACTGTCATTCTAACGTTTATGATACGAAAATGCAGACTGAGTGTGAGGCCCCCCCCTACAGGACGCCCAGCAGACGCGACGGTCTGCCATCCGGCATTTCTGAAACGCAGCTCCACTCAGACGGCGAGCAGAGAGACACCCAGGATTGGTTTCAACCTGAGCACCAGGCGTCAGCCGGAGCTTCAGCGCGGAGTGATGGCGGAGGGACTGTCTCCAGTAGAAACACCTCCAGAGCCTCGTGTCTCCACCTCCCCATCCAAGCAGGGTGGCTGCGGCCGTCTGCGAAAACCACGTAATGGTAAGAAAGTGACTTTCAGGAGAGACGGGCAAAAGAGAAAGTGGAGAAAGGTGGAGAGCGATTCCTTTTAAAGGTGGAGAGCGATTCCTTTTAAAACATTTTAAAATAAGAACAAAGACGAGATACAGAATTCCTCCCCACTGGTTTTGAAAACTCACAAAGGACGCATCGAGTTCTGTCCTATTCATGAAAGATTTTAGCCCTGGGTTGAATTTCTGACTCACCTTGTGCTCCTTACCAGCGTGGGGGATATTCCAGCGTAATGAAGACCTGAAGGACACTCTTTGGAAAGCTTAGCGTGGTTTTCCAGCCAGACAGTAGCAGTAATCCAGGTCTCTGTACTACAGACCAAACCTGCCAGCTTCACAGCAGGCTGACGAGCAGAAACGAGGCCCGTGTCAGTATAATGGTCATCTTTGCAGATATGTCACCTGGGGCTGCAAGGAATTATGGGAATGGTTTCAAGGACTATCCAAGGCTAGGAGGGATCAAAATGGGCCCCCACCTGTGTGTGTGTGTGCGGATTAGTTTTATATTACATTATGGGGACCAAATGTCCCCTACAATGTAATAAAAACCTGTTATTTTGATGTTGTGGGGACCATTTTTCAGGTCCCCACAAAAAAATGTGAATGCAGTCAAAAAGTAAAAATGCCAAAAGTTTTGTTTAGTTACTTATGGTTAAGGTTACGGCTGGGTAGGGGTTAAGGTTGTCATGTTGGGATTAGAGTTTTACCCATAGAATGGAGAGTCCCCACAAATATATAATTACAAATGTGTGTGTGTGTGTGTGTGTGTGTGTAGGCATCCATGCAGATTATTGACTTTCGTGTCTGTATTTGGGTGAGGCTGTGTGTTTTGTGTGTGTTCCTGCTTCTGTGCGCTTGTGGGTATTCCTGTTTGAGTGTTGTCCTCCCTGTACACTTAATGTGGGGATGGGGAAGAGTCAAAGATAAAGGCCTGGCAACCAGCAACTGGTACAGACTTGAGTGCTTCCAAGTATCAACAATGGAAGATTAAAGAGAAGCGGGTGAGCAGGGAGAGAAGTGAAGCAGCCACTGGGAGAGACCAGAGAGAGAGGGGAGACAAGGGTGCGGGGGCTAGGAGGGAAGGGGGGGGTCTGCAGGGAGCGACCATGAGCCAGAGACGGGACGTGGAGTCACAGGAACAGGATGGTGACTGCTGGAGCTCCTAGGTCCCTTTAGAGACCCTAATCTACACCTGATGCAAGCCGAAGACCTAATTAACGGATGGCTTATTTGGCCATGATGTTTCAACTTGTATTGTTTTATGTTTTGATCTGTGAATGACACAAAAGCAAGAAGCACAGTGAGTCAGGGACAAAGACACCTCAAGAATCTTTCTGCGGCGAAGTCATTAGCTGTGAAATGCCATCCATCCATCTTCCAGCTGCTTATCTAATATAGCAGTGTTTCCCAATCCGGTCCTCGGGTACCCGAAGATAGTCCGCGTTTTTGCTCCCTCCCAGCTTCCGGTAGCAAAAATGTGAACTCGGAGGGAGCAAAAACGTAGTCCAGCTGTGGGCCCCCAAGGACCAGATAGGGAAAAACTGCAATACAGAGCAGGGACCCAGGGGATGCCTTCAGTTTAGTCAAATACTTGGAGACTCCACACGCACAGTGGGGTTTAAACTCCGAACCCTTGTGGCATGAGGCAGTGGAGCTAGCCAGCTGTGGCACCATGAAGACCAAAGAGATCGACATGGTGGAGTCTGTCTTCTGAGAAGAGGATTGTGTCCTACAGAGCTGTCTGAGAGGTGTCCTCTAATTCCCAGGCATAGGATGCCCATCAGTACCTTCATTAGCCTTACAGACATCTTTGAAGCTTCCTCCTCTCCTGATGTCTAAGTCAAGCCTGAACCTGTTTTTATTGTGGGGGGAAAAAAGTGACAACATGTTTATGAAGGATGCCCACCCCACCCCCCCCTCTTATCTGCCCACGCTGCAAAGAACAGCCATTATTATCATCAAGGGAAGTAGAAATCGCACACACGGCCAGGCAATCTTTCTTCAATTGATACACTTACACATAGCACGAGCCCAGGGGAGGGGGCGCCTAGACGGGGGACGGCTTTTAACCACCTCACGCTGGCCCACTACAGACGTAATTGGATTTCAAGTGCCATCGGAGTGCCGAACCCCCCCCCACCCCACCCAATCTCAGCTGAATAACAACACTGGTGTCTACGGAAGGCTGGATGGACAAACTGAAGCAGTCCCTCCACCCTCCTGGAGGACAGGCTGTTAGCACTGATAAGCACTTTTTGTTTGGGGCTGATCACTCAATGGTGTTACCATGTCATACTAGGGCAGTCATTTGGGAATGCTGGGTAGTCCCCAGTATTCGAATTTGGGGGGGGGGGGGGGCAACAGTAAAAGTTTTTATAAATTCCTTAATCTAGTGATGTCTAGTGATCACTAATAATGGTTCAATTTGGTCAGTAAACGGTCCATTTGGATGGGTAATGCTCTCCCCCCTGCCCTCCCCCTGCCCACATGTAGTCACGTCCCTGAGGCCGACAATGGTACGATCCCCAGACAAATGGTCAGCCACCGCGGTGGAAAAGGACGCTGACGGACTGCCGTATGCAACGTCCAGCAACATGTTCCGTTGCTACAAAAGCAGCATGGACAGCACTGCCAGAGTCTGGCACGTGGGCACAGTGTTTGATCTCCTCAGCTCGGTCCCTCTGACCACCAATGAAAGAGAAGCAGGGGGTCCCGTCAGGTCCGCTAATCCACAATCAAACCTCTCACACGCTGGCTCGATGAAAGATTTAGGAGCCCGCGTTCCTCTCTCCCCGCAAGGTTCTCCCCGCAAGGTTCTCCCCGCGCGCGGCATGGAGCGTCGGCTAGCGAGTGGAGCCGGCCCTGCGATGGCCATTTCAAAGCCACAGACACGCATCGCCAGTGCTTTACAGCAAAACACAGTGCTGAAGCAGCCAGTGCTGGAGGACTAGGCAGTGAAATGCTGTGAAACGCCTGCAGGAAACATGACATTAGCATGACGCTAAAGCGACAGCTTTATTTACCATTAGAGAGTACAGGCACTTTACAGTTGCACAGCTCACACACATATTTATGAGGAAAACCACCTCCTTTCTCTTTGATTTTTCATGCCCGTTTGTTTGTTCGCCTTCCTGGTTCAGTCTCTAAACTACATGTGCATTGATAGCGTCTCTTGCAAGTTTGCGTCCTGATCTGCCGCTGTTTCCTTTGATGTTTCCGCCAATAAAAGACCAGCCACCACTTGATGCAGACGGTCTGTCCTCATTAAACCGGGGGGCAGCCATTACCTCGAGACGTGAGTCCCCCCCCCCCCCCCCATATCCACCATAATTATTCACGATCTTCAAAATGACCACACGGCAATTAGACCCGACGGGATCTCAGATGAAGGATAGAAAAACAGACTTTTCATAAATAAGAGAAACTGCAATTTGTCTAAATGACATATGAGAAATAAAACCTTTTTGAAGCACATTCTGGAGATAATCTGAAGACCACACTTATGGACAAGGTACATTTGGCTAAGGAATTATCAGCGAGTGAATTATTATGAGATGTCACGGGGTCACCATATTTCTTCGGGGTTCTGCCAATAATCATGTATTGAATGTTGGTTCAGCTGTTTTCATAATCACAGGCCTGTTTGCATTGTGTGTGAGACGTCGTCCCTAATGGCAAAAACACGCAAGTGCATCCCAATACTTTAGAAGATGAGAAGAAGGGGAAAAGGACAGAGGAAGCAGAAGAATCCGTAGGGGTCCCAGTGCTTCCTCGCTCTTCCCCACAGAGGGGAGCGAACTAGGGGACGTGATGGCCCCTAGAAAAACAAATAATCAAGATCTTTGGGACAGGGTGCTAATGAGTCATATGGTGGAAGCCGGTTCTGAGTGACTGGGCCGACACAGAGGCAGGAAGCACCTCTAAGATCACAGCTCTACGCTTTAAACATCAGCTTCACTATTTACACATATCCTCACTACTCTATTTTCCCCCAACGTAGCATCACTTCCACTCACAGCCAGGCAACCAATCACAGCCCTCTCTTCCACAATGGCACTGTCATCCAATCAGCCAGGGGGTGGTGTGTGGCTAGGGCTCTGTGCCTGGGATCAGAAGGTTGCCAGTTTGAGCCCTGTACTCAGCAGAACAGTCACATGTGAGCTGGGCCCTTGAACAAGGCCCTTAATCTCCCTGAAATGCTCCAGCAGAGGGGCTGGATAAATGCTCTGCCCCCCCCAGACCCCAAGCTTCGCTTTCGACTGTGTGTTTGTGTATAGAGGCTGTGTGTGTGTGCGTGTGAAAAGAAGCATTCCAGTGTACCTGTATTTGTGCAAATGTCAAATAAAGCATAATTTCATTTCAATCACAGAAGATATACCATCGTCCAATCACAGAAGATATACCATCGTCCAATCACAGCCTCTTACACCACATCATCCATCACCTTGTGAACCAGCAGAATCCAGAATCCAGAACAGGGCAATCATTTTATAATTAAACTTCTTCCAAGAAATGAGATAAATAGACATCTTGGCTTCAATGACTTCCTTCTCCCAAGACCCCGAGGACTCATGCTCCCCAGTGATAATGCTTGGAGACTCATACCCACTCCTTCAATGGGAACACAGTCTCTACATTGTTCCAGTCATAAGAGGACCTTAGGGAGACCATTTAAAGGCTACCTAATTAGACAGAAAGGACATGTTTGCTCATCAGACAACCTTCAGATGTGGATGCGGCAGGAAATAGAAACAATAAATAAAATCCTGGTGTTGTACCAATTATTTCCATCAAATGTGTTCCGGGCCTCCCCAAAGGCCGCTCATCTTTGTATGTCATCATTTGCTTTATATAAATACCACATAATTGCAAAAAACTAATCGCTTTTTGTAGCTTTAAAGATTGCTGGCAGCCTCCGAAGTCACTAATTATGGGGTTTAGGATGATCTGCAGGAGGACGCTTGTTTGTGGAGCTCAAATGAGCAAACACCTGGACAATGACACGCCAGGCAGTTTCAATACACACGTTAGCATGTAGCCGTTTGGCTGCGGACCTGCTTGGCGGAGAGCCTGATATCACAGGAAAAGAACTATCTAATCATCCCTTTATTTGCCCGCTCATTCTGTCACTGATTGGAGAAAACGCATATTAATCCACTGATTCATTCATTCTGTTTGGTTCATTCAGAAACGGTTGACAATGTGCTGGTAAAACGAATCAGCACAATAATGCAATGCGAGGCATTCCTTGCCAATACTTTTTCCCACAAATGCTTATTTTTGTGCATTGGTATTAAAATGAAAATAATGGTAAAAACAGCAGTTTTAAGCAGCTACCTCCACACACTCACACACACACACACACGCGCGCGCGCGCGCAATCTTTCAATAAACTCAAAGTATAGTTCCTGGAGGGTTGTTTTTTGCTCTCTGGTTTATTAATTAAACATCCAGCACTATATATTTAATTTCCGCAAACAAGCCAATAAAACATTTCAAATAAAAAAATGATTTGCATGCTGAAATCGAGTGCTATGTTCTCCCTTTTCTTAATACACCTGCCAAGGCATTAGTGTGTGTGTGTGTGTGTGTGTTTGTGTGTGTGTGTGTTTGTGTCTCTCTCACACACACAGTTCCAAAATGGGGAAATTCATGGGCTGCACCTTCGAAGTGTCTAAGCAGTGGCAACACAAACAGCCCTTCAGCGGCAGCACAAAGCAGCAGCGGCCCAGAAGGCAGCCGTCCGCGGCCCCTGTGTTCCTCAGACTTCAGAGGAGGAATTGCCGTTTAGCCCCGACATCGATGCGCAGAGAAAATTCCCCATGTGACAGGGGACGCTCAATTATTGATGAATAAACAAAGAGAGTGGAGCTGATGGACTGTTGCCATGGCAGCCTCCCGCTTCCGAGCGGCCCGCTTAGAGCGTGAGAAGCCTGACACTGCAAAGCGACGGGAGCCCGTTAAAGGTCGGGGGGGGGGGGGGGGGGGGGGGGGGGTTGCGCGGAGAGCAGAAGTCGGGGACCTCTGGGCTCGACTTGCCCGCCACGGATCATTCCATCGCCCTCTTACCTGAAGTACCATCGGCCTGCATCTCGAAAGTCGCCGGGTGCTTGTGAACACCAGTTAGTTTATTTACGTCGCGAAACACTCAGCTGTCTCGCATCCAGGCTAAAAAGCTGCTTCTTGGGGGTGTCGGGGAAAATGAGCTAATCCATCAAATGTCAGGGAACGCCAAGCTCGGGGCCCTCAGAGCTTCTCGCGGTTTAATCAGAACTGCTCGGGCTCTGCTTACTTCCTTAATACACCGCCGTTAACGGATTTTCCTGTTATCTACTACCAATGGCGCCGAAGAATGTCCTTGCTTCATAGCTGCTGATAGGTCTGGTGCGGCACAATTCGACTGTGACTCACACCTGGGACACGCTCCTCTTCTGCTCTGACTCGGCTGGCACACCTAACTCAGGTGGATGCCATAGCAAAGGAGGGCCCTTTCTTCTCTTCTGCTTTGACTCACTTGGCACACCTCGTTTCTTTCAAGCTTGCAGCCCCGTAAAAAACTGGAACACAGAGAAATACGCATAAAAGACAGACACCCAAATGACTCCTGCCTCAATACACCCCCTTTAAAGTGGTATCTCAACAGTCTGCTCAGTTCCTATCTGCCCCTCGTGGAGGAAGCCCTGGGTAGAACCCTACCACTAACTGCCACAGGGGCAAAATTTTGAGGCCACGATCTGGAGCCCTTCTGAGGGAAAAGCGGTTGACGCTGTGCCCAGGCTGGCCCCGCACGCTGAGTCGATCCGCTTCCCCCTCTGCTGCCGTCTGCCTGTCACCTGGGAGCATGTGAACTATTCCATATGTCAGCGACGTCAATCTCCGGCAGGCACGGGAAGCAGCTCTGTTCCAAGCTCTCCCCTTCCTACTCGCTTATTTATTTTGTCATCATGGGTGGTTTCAAATCTCAAGACACGCCGGGACTGAGTCCAAATCAGCCCGGCAGAGAGGAATGTTAATTGTAATGTTTTTAAAATGTTTATTCGCTGTTTGATTAGTAGCGCGCCAGTGTAATCACAGACGCGGAGTGGTGCAATTCCACGTAAGGGGGGGTGGGGTGTTAGTCACTACACACGCGTCATAAATCACAGCACGTCGCAGTAATTAAAAATATTCACAATTCCAGTCATACGCAGATGACCTCAGACGCCCTCGACGAGTCACTCAGCTGTCGAACGCTCAGATTTCACACAGCCTCCATTTTTCATTGTTGCTTTCTCACTAAAATCGTCCTCATGTCTGGCATTTAGGAAGGAAATCCGAGCAATAATGTAAGTGGTGGCGAATTCCCTCGCATCATCGAGCCTCAGGACGGGAGGTCGCAGCCCTGCCCTGTCGTGTTCCTCTTTAACACTGACTCCCCCCCCCCCCCCCCCACAAAATCGCATGTAAATCTTCCCTGCCGAGGAAACCCGTGAAGTGATGAGTAGGTCTGTTTGCTGCACCTTCATCCCCCCCATCTTTGCAAACCTGCTGACACCATGTAAAGTTACCAGGAGGGCGGCGGCGTGGAGGTGAATGTAAAGGAGGCAGATTTCCGCCTCACTAAGCCCCCCCCCCCCCCCCCCCCCAGGCACTGTCCCCACCCTGCAGGACAGCGGCGGAGGCTTCATGGACTTATTAGCTGATCTGTAGGCTTCCAGACCTTATACCTCCAAGGTTACACGTCCCACAAAGTCACTGAGCTTGAGCATCATTGCCGGCGTCTTCATCATCCCTGCCCCGTTTAGTGCTCCTCGAAGAGTCTCTCTGTACTTTGAGGACAGCAAGCCCGATGACTGACACCATACTTTCCAGCAAAGTCATCAGTGATGGATCAGCTGGGGTGAGGTGGAGGGAGTGTCCTTATAATTCAAAATGGTTGAGGTCATCCAAGGCATTAGAGATGAAGTTGACATCCAGCTCCATCTTCAGAAAAGCATCTCTCCACGCCGTCATAAATAATAAATAATATGTTTCGATCTTTTTAAGTGATATGATATTGTGTGAGGGCTTTCATGGTAATTAATTCATTTTTCATAACCCGTGTGAATGGATAAATGGAGGATTCATCGAATGATTGATCTCGTTTGAGCGGACCGCCATTCGAGACACAAATCACACTAAAAGCATCTTCCAAAAAAAAAAAAAAAAAGTCAGTCCATGTTGAGGCTGAGAGATAAAAGCTTGAGCGAATTTTAACATGTGATCCTGGGTCGTGGAACGGCACTGCCCATCCCGGCTCTGTTTTTTAGCATCTTTCAACCGAGATCATGACACGTTTTTTTGTGATGTGGATCTGTGGTCTTAATGTGGCAAGAGAGACTCAGCGGGAAAGGAGCTCCGGCGAAAGTCATCGAGTCACACAAAACAGGCGGCTGAGTCTCCTGCATCCTATGCGCCTCTTTTAACAGCTTAATGCCAATTATAATGGATTTTAGCACACCGTCCTGTCAGCCAAAATGCTCAGGCTCTTATAAAAAGCGCAACACGCAAACGAGACAACACGCACCATTTGAAAAAGCAACATGACCGCTTGAAAGCCCACCGTGGATGTCATGAAGCTATCACACGTGTAGGACCACTTCTGCAGGCGCCCCCGCATGGTTGGCAAAGTAAAGGTGTCAGTGTTTTAAAAACTTATTAATAAAATTTAACTCAGCTGGCATTCCAGTAAAACTTTCATATACGTGTATGTATTTTTTACGTAACATGGTGTCTCGTTTAAGGGGAAAAGGGAAACTTAACCCTAGTCTTCTGGTCTTTGGTCAGCTCTTTGATTTACGGCCCTGCTCCCCCCAGAGACCTGCCCATCCCTAAGATGTCTGCCATCAATACCAGGGCTGACAGAGCCAGCTGTAGGTGGAGCCGCTGCCCTTGGCACTTTAATCACAGACGTGTTTCATTTTGGTGAAGGAGAGGCACCATCCAACCGACTCGTGCCCTGCTGGCTCTAATGACCCGGCGCAGACAGCAGTGACACCAAGGCCGACATCAGCCCCTTCCTCAGAGCAGGCTGACCGTAACGGCGAAGCGGTGGGTTAAACCCACCCGTGCCACCTGCTGATGGCACTGCTGTTTCCGTCTCGTGTCACCTTGAGCTAAAACTCCCGGCGAAAGTTTGGAAAACTTTTTTTTTTTTTTTTTTTTTTTTAAAGAACTCGGTCATCAAATACTTCAAGGGGATCCGCCTGAAAGCACAGGGAGCTCAGAGCTGGAACACTGGAGGATCATGTTTGAGGGTGCAACTTGAAAAAAACAAACTGAAGACAAAACAAACTATACACAATAAAAAAAAAAAAACAGTAGACAAAATAGACAAAATACAAAACAAACACCAGAGAAAATAGAAAAAAAAAAACAACCAGTGGACAAAATCAACAAAATACAAAACAAACAATAGATGAAACTGACAAAAGACAAAAGAAACAAAATGACACAAATGAAACAAAATGAAGTGACCTCACTCTACCACAGGTCATCCAGCTTGTGTAAAATATATAGAGTTCCCATCGCCCAGCCCGGCTCCCGTTGACTCCACATCATCCTCATTTTGTCGCATCTTTTTCATTCGAGGTGTCAGCCGCTGCAGCCCAGAACCGCTGACTAGCTGCGCAAACCCCCCAACACCCACCCACCCACCCACCACCGCATTAGCATGTCATTATCACCCCGTCTAATTTATTCATAGGGATAAGGAGAATTAAATAAAGAAATACAGTCAAATAAATAAATACTTTTAAGAATTGGGATAGGAATATTTTGCATCAACAATCCCCGCAAGCCTTGGAGAAACAATTTCTTCACAGTTTCCCCGTTTCGGATCTCCAGTTACATCGAAATGAAGAGCTTCACGGAGCTGTCATGTTACTGCGAGCCGTCATCGCCGCATCTGTCCCTAATGGGTAGTAAGTCAGAAAATGATTAAATGTTTTTTTAGTACGTGAAAGTAAGTCAGCACAAGTAACATTTAAATAAGGAACGACAGACATCTGAACTCCGTGAGACATTTGCACATTTGGCAGTCGGCAAAAAAATAACATTTATACTTTTAAACGTAGGTAATTTTCATACCTTTTTCATGTGATAGAGAACAAGGTGGCAGCTGACGATTAACAGCAAGCTCCTCATCAGAGATCTGACTCTTTCTAAATCAAATAGAAAAGTAAGAGACTTCAAAGGCCAAAGATTCAAAGATCTCCCTTACCAGTTCTGTTATTGTTACAGTTCAAAGCGACACTGTTTTCATTGTGTTTATTTCTTTGAGAAATTCCACTAATGTCCCCTTATGTTCTTGTCACCAAACATCTGCTTCAAAATTGGGAACGCAGTACAGGTAAACTCTGGTACCATTTCCAGCCTTAAAATTTCATAGGAAATTAACAGGCCAGATAGCTTGGCCTTGAAACTGACCACTCCCGCACCTTCTTCTCTACTCGAACATCCATGAATCATTCCCACAGATCAGAGCTCCCAGATTTACACAGCAGGGTGTCCGAAATAAAGCTATCAGATTAAGTGAGTCGCTCAAGGGGGACACAGCGGTTCTCTTCCTGGTCCAAGTCCAAACCCATCGGAACCATGCCACCTGCTGACAACAATGAAGCATGCCAAAGAAAACAAGATAGGCAGGATGAAAGAGTCTGACTCCAACAAAGGAAATCAATGAGTCACACCCGGCAAAGATCTGATCGTCTGCAATGATGCTCTGGTATATATGTCAGTATTTTACACTCCATGTTTCTGCTGCACTCGAGGTATCAGATTTCGACGAATCACATCCGTTACATGTGCAACCTTTTCAAAAAAAGCTGTCACAACGTAGTTTCAAGGTGACTGGAACGCCAAGACCAGCATGGATGGAGACCTGTGTAATTTTTATTAATAAACTCTGTGATCTGAAGGAAATGTGCAAAGCTGAAATTCCACAGCAGTAGGTTGACTGGACAGGTGAGGACAAGGCTGTGAATGACCTGAAGAACTTCCTACAGCAGAAACAGAGAAATGACTGAGACGTTATTGAACAGTTCAGATTCTGTCATGAACTCTCATAGATCAAGGAAGATCATCTTAAAGACCTATACTAGGGAAGACTTTCCTTGTTTTGAGGACCTGAAAGAGCTCTTGTTTAGGATAAACTAACTCCCCAAGAATCGGGGAGTTACGATGAGAGTGGTGAGTGGTGACTGAGCTCTGTGACTTACTGCCCACACGCATTAAAGGGTCATGTGCTTAATCCTCGTAGGACAGTTTCTCTGATTTCAGTTAAAGCACTAAAGTTTACCAACAGCAGTTATATTTTTTGAGTCAGAGGTGCATGTCTAGTCTGTTAAGTTGTATGTTACCTGGGTTTGGCCTTATCTCTTGCCTGTTTGAATGGCTGTGGGATTTTTAATGACCTCATCAGCATCTCCTTCAAAGACCATGAGCAAGCCACTTGGGCGAGCTCACATTCCCACAGCCAGTACTATGTCGCTTTTTTGGGCGGGTGGCGTTGGGGGGGGGTCCTCAAGCCTCTCTGATTAGTCATTTAACATCTGCAGTTTCGTTTTCTGACTGCACTTCATCATAGAAATGAAGCTGAATCGCAAGAAACAGGCCATTTCATCCGCCTCTGTTTGATGGATGGCTGTTTGCCGTCTCCCCAGTGTAGCAAACATTCCCACAATGCCGCAGTCTCCAAAGCAAACCTCGCACGTCTCTCCGGGAAATCCTACTTCCTGACACTTGTCAGCCTCTTAAAATACAAAACCGAGTGGGATAGCGAAGAATCATCATTTTATTTTTAATTTTATTAAAGTCACCAAACGAGGACATAATTTGATCATTTGCACACCGTTATGAAAAACCAAAGCCCTTTTTCGTAGGGCAATCGAAGAAATAAATTTTCATCAAGGCATAAATGTCTACCTTTGCAATTGTCATTAATTACGCTTCTTTTTCTCGGGCCGCGGCAATTTCCATTTCGCTCTGCGTCTCGTCCGCTTATTAGCATAATTGTGCCGGAGACAGCCGCACTGAACACATTCCTCTCAAAGCGAGATGTTACATAACAGCTCCGCAACATAACCCGGTTGGAGCTCCAGAGGGAGTCAGAGGAGGAGCAGTAGTGTAGGAACAGGACACGGAGGGAAGACGGGGGCCTTCACGGCCAGACGGGCACTTTAACGGCCGCCTGGAACTCAGCCCTGGGGCCTCAGTAGCCAGTCAGGCACCTTGAAAGGCACCTGAAACTCACCCCTCAGCAATATGTCATTTCCATTTATAAATCAGACTAGACTGTTTAACAACAACAATAATAAAAAGCTTTTTTGTCTAGAAAAACTAAGTGTGGCAGTTAAAGGAGAAAATAATTTGCCTTAAATTATAACTAAACTCACTGATCTCTTTGTGTTTTTGTTGTATAACCTGCAAAGATGTATAAGCAAAAGAAAACCTGAAAGAAAACTTGGTGAAACTGACACTGCCGTGCCGATTAGTCGCAGACCAGACAGGCTTCCACATGAAATGTGTATTCTGCAGTTTACTCTGCCCTGGTTTGACAAATATGACACAGTGTGCAGATTACAGCTGCGGAGAAACAGTGCAGTACGTTTCTGAAATGTTCTTACCTCCCCGAAAAAAAAGCAGCACTTCTTCGCAGTGGCGATGGGTGCACTGACAGAGAGAGAAAAACAGTGAGCTGAGAATCTGTTTTGCAGTGGGTTACATCCGTCCCCGGTATAAACAGCAATGGAAGGACACCTCCCTCCCACAGTTTAAATGTCATTTTAATCCGTGTCACTGGGCCTTTATCCCCACAGTCAGAAGCTGTGAATCAGAGTATATCGGGGCCGGTTGCTGTGTCACCAGTTTGATAGAGTACAATACAAACTCTATACACAACCTCTGACAGACAAACTTACAGTGTCATGTTTATTCAGAAGCACCTGAGGGGCAGATTCTGGGGACCCAGCGCTTGTCAAGGGCCCTTGAATATGTAAAATTATATGTAAAATTGGGTGGGGGGGGGAGCAGTAGACATTTGGTCAGGGGACCCAGAATGTCTAGCTACACCCCTGGATATAGTGGTCATATTTACAGAGGATATAAAGTTAAATTGTTTATCAACCAAAGCTTTATTTCCGATTTTTTCGTCTTGATTTTAATTACATGCATATTAGCGTTTATAACAGAGCATACACACATGCGATGGGTGAACGCACATTTTCACATGCGCACACATGCATGACGCCTTCGCAACATGTACTGCGACCGTCGCTGGCATCTCTTCCTTGCAGGACATACAGATGCAGACGCTTGACACTGAATTTTTAAGGTGCCTGCCATGAACCATCTTCATACACGTTCCCAGGCATGACGAATCACTCCGATACGGACTGAACAAAACCCACCATTAGTTTATACTTAAGGACTAGGGTATCGTTTTCTTTTGTTTAATTAGAATTTGTTTGCAGTTTAATTGATTGTTTCCAGGACATTTCATTCCATTAATTAGAAGCGACAAATGCGCTAATTGTAAAAAGTCTATACAAAGGCAATCGAAATATAATTAAGTCAATTAACCAGTAAGCAGGATGCTTGGTATCAAGCGCTTTGCATCGGCAATCTGTCAGTAGAGAGCATGTGTGATGATGTCACACCACATGACCTCTGACCTCAAGGCATGATCCTAATATCCACTTAGTCGTGACTAAATGTTAAAAGGACGTCAGATTAGCCCAAAGATCGGCACCCCAATTCCATGTAAATCCAAGAGCAGCCCAAACTCCTTCCCAGCATTCCCTGGTTGTGTGGTTTGCAGTCACTGATTGGACCCACCATCCTCCACATTAGCCTACCCCCCCCCCCAGAGGCAAGCAGCATTACAGCTGGCAGAGCTTAGCTTTCAATGTCGTGACAAGCTGAACGTCACCTGTGATAATTAAAACTCTGTTTAGTCTAGCAGTGTAGGTAAGGGAGACAATAACATCCAGGAGAAGGGAAAAAAAAGGATTAAAAGTTGTGATAGCAGGTTGGCGCTAGGGTTTAAAAACACTGCAGGTTGTGTTGCAACAGAGGAGTGTGAACTCACTGTACATCGGTTCATGTGCTTGGGAAAGTGTCTCTATATAAGTGAAAAAGGGCGAGAAGATTCACCTCCAAGTGTGAAAATGGATCAAAGACAAGCTGAAAGACAATACAACTGCTGAGGATCTGTGGGAAGCCAGAAAGCAGTTGGTGTCTACAGGTACCACGTCTCAGATCTCTGCCTGGCACAGACCACACTTTCGGTGTTGGAGTCCAGTCGGCTACGGAAACACCCGTTTGGGCTGGTGACCTCGGTCGTAACTCTGCCTCCGGGGTGACTGGACAGAAAGCGTGGAGGAATGGCACTAGCTGCCTGATCTTCTCCTACGCTAAAACCCCCCTTGTGATCTAGATCTTCCGGCCTCCTTGCTGTTCCTTTCTGGACGCCACAGCTTCTCCAGGGTGGCTCCCCATCTTCGCAATCCCCTTCCCTCTGATATCCGTAAATCCGCCCTCCCTCCAGGTCTTCAAATCTCGCCTTAAAGCCTTCTCCTTCTCTGCCACCCCTTTCCAGCTTCCTGCACTCTGCTCTCTTCACTTTGATCTCTCTGTGCCTCCCTGCTCGTCCTGATCTATCTCCCGTTCGCCGCAGCCCGCATCACTGCACTGCTCACTGCACTGCTCACTGCCGCGTGCTGCCTCTACTCATTTGTTTCCGTTCCTAATATTCCCTCACTGTGCTTCCCCATTATTGAATATTGTTACCATCTTTGGGTTTTAGAAAATGCTGTATAAATCTAATGTAAAACAATAATATAAAATATTATTATAGCTATTATTGTTATTATTAATAACAACAATAATGATAATAATAATTAATAATAACCACAGTATAATAAACTTATAATTATTATTATCATTATTATTATTAGGAAGGCTTCTGCTGCGGTAGACCTCAAGCCAGATGGTGAGGAAGATGATAGTATAAATGTAAAGAATATCTAAATCTCTCCAGTCTTCCTCATCCCTCACCAGTCCTTCACCAGTGAGCTGTGACGTTTCGGGTCTGTCCACACGATACATATATTTTTAAATATTTCATTTATATATTTCCTTCTGCAATTGCCATATCTATTTTATTCATTATTATATTTTGTGGTTTTAGCAATGTATTTATAACTGTGATAGTTTAGCATGCAGAACGTGCAGCTGACACACACAGATACAGTATGTTAAACACGTGCGTGTAACACGTATGACTAAATCAATCACTCCCGACACTCATACCCCCCCCCCACCAAACGCTCATCTTAAAACCTGTATTAATAGGATATTCTGTTCATTAAAAGTGACAAATATCTGATTTATAAAGCACTAATTGAAGGCAACGCGTGTGGCTAATGACAGCGCCAGTGACGGGGGGGGGGGGGGGGTTTAGACGGAGGGCCGCGAATGGTGCATTTATGCCAAAGCGCTTTGTTTTGACACGCTGGATGGGAGACGGGGCCGATCTCTCCCTGTGTTGCGTAGCTGAGCCGCCGTGTTGGTCCGGCACCCCCTTCAGGTGGCCTTGGGGGGGGCAGGACGTGCCCCGTCCTGCATTATCGCCACTTTACCGACGTCCTTATGATTTATTGATCCTCACGTCGCCTAATCTGTGCCTTTCGCTCTGGCAGCAACCTGCCCTGAAAAAACAGCAGCATTGTCACAATGTCCTCCTTTTACATACTCGCCGGCTGCGTTGATGCACGGGGGGGCACCGTTACGGTTCAGTTCCCCAGGCTGTGTTCACTGGGGCTACATGCCAACTCTCAGCATATGAGCGGTGAGTTCTCTGTCTTCAGGGGCAAATACAGGGGCGGAGCCAGAGACTCTGGACTCAGTTGAAAGCTGATTGGCCCCTCTTATGCCCCCACCTTAAAAAAATAATCCTAGAATTTTCCTTCTCTGTGTCCATTCCCATTTCGCTAAACAGGTAACTGTTTAAGTTTTAAGAAACAAAGAGCCTTATGACCTCCATACTGGTCTGGTCATACCCCTTTCAGGTCATGTGACCCAGAATATTGACCAATCAGCATCCTCCTGCCTTCATAAGCTCTACTGTGTCATCCCAGCCAGGCATACCTGACAGCATGTAGCGGTTCTGCAGTCACAATGGCAACAATGAAGGGTGAGTCTGTAAACCGCAGCTTCTCTAGCGTGAATCAGTGTCCTTGGGTCCTTCCACTCATTTCTGATGGACCAATATTACCTGATGGACTGATAATCCCGCTGTATTCAGCATTATTATCAGAATGACAGTAAACACCCAGATACTTAATTCCACCTCCTCTTAATTAATTGAACCAGTGTTTCTGAAATAGTGTCAAGTACGTCCCTCCGTCGGCCTTGGTGCTACTGACTGACTGACTGATCGACGGGAAAAGCGCTGACTCTCATAGGAAAAGTGAGTTTGAGGGGAAAAAAAACAATAAGCAGTGGAGAAAGTTCCTTGAAAAACTTTCTTTTCTTTATTATTTGTCATTTCAAATATAAATCCCATCAATCATGGCGCAGTTTTAGCACTGTTGTTTTACGCCTCTGGGACCAGGGTTCGAGTCTCCACCCGGCTCTACATGTGTGGGGTCTGCATGTGTTCCCCATGCCATCATGGGGTGTTCTCTGCCCCCCCCCCAGTCCAAAAGCACGCTAAGGTGGAGTCTGTAGGTGTGTGGGTGCCCTGTCCTGGGTCATTCCCTGCCTTGATTCAATCAGCAGCATAACGTACTCATGCCAATGCACAGTGACTAAGCAAAAGTGTGTGTGACGTGGCAGCTGAAGCTAAAAGCAAGGATGTGATCTCAGCACCATTCATAACCAGCCATGCTGAATGTAAGCAGGGTTAAGAGGGATTTCTCAACGAGGTCTAATAGCGAGTTGCGAGGAGGGGGGCACATTCGTGTGACCTCACTAACCCCCCCCCCCCCCCAACACATAGCGTTAATGTGCCCCCATGCCGAAAAATGGGCCCATGGGGGGCATCGGCAGGCCGGTACAGCGGGGCCGTGTGTCGACGTTGCTGTTTTAGCCACAGTTACGCTTTCAGCTCCGCTAGACGGCGTCCTTGGTGCACCTGGCTAGGGGCGGGCACTAACTCGCATCACCTGAAGTCACCCCCCCCACCACCCCGCTTCTGAACCCGTTAGTTCCCTCGTAGGCGCTCCCTCTGGCCACGTACACGAAGGCAGATCATGTGACTGAAAATCTGTCGCTTAATTATCAATTATGAGCCCAGCAGCCTGAACGTTACGCAGGGCTACTTTGCAGAGCTACTTTACAGAGCTACTTTACAGAGCTACTTTACAGGGCTACTTTAAAGGGCTACTTTACAGGGCTACTTTACAGAGCTACTTTACAGGGCTACTTTACAGAGCTACTTTACAGGGCTACTTTACAGAGCTACTTTACAGGGCTACTTTAAAGGGCTACTTTACAGAGCTACTTTACAGGGCTACTTTACAGGGCTACTTTTAATTATCTGTTCAGGGGTCTTTGAAGAACGGGGCTGCCCGGACCCCACGTCAGACTCATCCGTCACCCAAATCCCCGTCACGTCATCCCTCTATGGCCGGCTGTCACACTTCCACCGCCGGCCCATTATCCTCCCTTCCATCCTTTCTTCCAGTACAAAGATGCCCCCCCCCCCACCAGCTCACTGCTGTATCCACTTCTCGCACGTGGCACAGGATTGCCCCGGTAAAGGTATTTTCTGTTTCAATCTTACATTTTCCCAAGGGAGAACAAAGGGTACAAGCCTTGCGGGGCCCGTCTTGCTGAGAAAATTGTCCAGATTTGCCTCATTCCTCCGCAGATTAAGCCAGTGCACACAATCCCAAGCTAAGTGCTATTGTGCACCACAATTTGGCCATTATACTTTGTCTTTTCCATTTGGGAGCCCCCCCTTGCCAATTAAAGTAATACAGCCTCCCCCAGTACCTGCTCCCAATTAAAAGCGAGCGGTATTACCTGTGTGGGTGCAGCTGGGACAGAACTGCTGCCACTTACTCACGTTCATTAGGCCTATTCATGCTGAAGGAGTTGATGGCAGGTATTCAAGCAGCCCATTCTCCTCCCCGGTCTCTCTCACACCTCACACAGCTTGTCCCCCCCCCCCCCCCCCCCCCCCCCATTCACTACCTCCAGCTACAAGGAATGGGCTCCTTTCACTCAATGAGCCCCCCGAAAAAGCGAGGGATTAGCCGGAGGGAGTGTCAAACGGTGACACTCTTCCCTTTTTTCCTCTGTCCGTATTTTTTTTTTTTTTTTTTGCTTTCATTCACTCTTCCCGCCAGCCTCTTGGGTCGGCGGGTTTTTCCCGCTCATTGTGTCCTTCATTCGTCCTTCGCTTTAGCGGTTTCTGTCGGACAGTTTGAAGGCCACCCCTAGAAGCTGTCAGGCCTGCCGAGGGCTACGACCACCCCCTTGGGACACCCCAACCACTAGGAAAGTCTTATAAAAAAATGTTATCGATGCATTCTTTGCTGCTCTGAGGCTTGAAAAGTCCTGCTGCTCTTAAACTAAATCAGAAAGTAGACACTGAACGACAAAATAAATACCGTTTACTTTTTTTTTTTTACAACAACATTTCCTAGTAAATAAATATATCCTCCATTTCTCTGAGTTAAAATCATTTCTGTTAACTATTAAAATGTCCAGTTTCGGGTTGTTTCATTGATGAAAAGCTGCACTGAAAGAGGAAGAGAGACAAGTTTTAAAGATTCACTCCTCATTCAGTCTGCTAAGCTAATTCATTCTTAAGATTTTCTACCAATAGCTGCCGTGTGTCAATTCATTGCTTTACTGGGAAAACTAATAAGGTGGGAAACCTAAAAAAGTTACTTTTTACTGCTCTCTCTTTAAGAGGGATTAGCTATTTATTCATGGAAGTACAGAGTATTATAGCCCCACCACATGAGGGGGCTATTCCAGGAAAAGACTGGAGCTGATCAGATGTTTAATGGGCCACAGTGACAGGCCCAGAGCAGCCGGTCAGATCGGTGTTCACCCCTGCGGGAGACGCTGTGATCCGGTGCAGCTGGGAAACTTGCCACGCGGCCGGGGAGCCGGGGAAGACGGAACAGCTCAGCAGCTGCCGATTGATAGAGGCCCAGAGTGACGGCGATCAATGCTGAGAAGCGTAACGAAGTGACAGCACAAGAGGCGGCCTTCTGCCCGCCACAGCTGCTCCCAGCATCCCCGGGACGAGCGGCGCAGCCACTCAATGTCAGCTGACCCACAGCATCCCTGCTGGGCGACTGATGACACTGATAAGAAAGTAGTCGGCTTAAATGCCAACGGGCTAAGGGCTAATGCGTCAACACCAAACGGCTAACGGCTAAAATCCCAATATCAAAGAACTAAAACTCCCACACCGAAGGGCTAACATGAAACATCAGAAAGGCTAACATACCAAAGGGCTAAAGTGCCGACGATAACGTACCGGTGCCAAAGAGCTAGTACACCAGCGTCAGGCTGCTAACACATTGCGCAATGTCAGCACGCTAGCATGCAAATGCTAAAGGGTTAGTGTAGAGAAGCTAACATGTCAAAGGGGTGATATGCTAACAGGACAAAGCTACAGCAGGTTCTCTGTCAGGCTGCAACACCAGACCTAAATCCTGGGGGGCTTGTTTCTCCTACCCAGGACAGGCAAGCTCTAGGGCATCCAGTCATTTTGGATTGACCTTAGGAATCCGGAGAGTTCCCTTGTCTCCCTTCCTTAACCTAGAGCTTGGTACAGCCCGTTATCTGCAACTCTGACGCCCTCCGAAGCTGATTACATTTTCTTCCGCCGTTGCACAACTAGATTGCCTTTCTTGGGGGTGTTGCAGGTTAGGGGGTGGCGGGGGGTGGTGGTGTTCCAGACCCCTTCAACTCCAGGCCTCCCGACAGTGATCTTCCCCGAGATGAGATTCAAATGCATTTTTTTTTTTAATGCAGAAAATGCGCATTCAGAAAGTCCCAGCGACCCTACAGGAGCAGGGAGGAGGTGTGTGGATATATATGAAAAAAAAAAAGACAGGAGACAGAAGGGGAGTAAAAACTGCAAGGAAGACAGCAATAATAATGCTAATAGCAAAGGCAAAGCCGAGGTACGGCGCATTAGCATGAGCTACTCCGTAAGAACGGGAGCAACAAAAACATTCCACATTTTGCCAACGTGACACAACACAGGGAGCATTTCAGAGTGGGGACCTCCTAATGTCACAGATGTGTCTGGTGCAAGACGAGCCCGTGTGGAATGAAACGCAGAAGTGCTGGCACTGGAATTCAGTGCCACACAACCGGAAAAATTAATTACATACCGGTTATTTTTTTAATTTACTTTTCACCATCACGCACGGGCGCGTCCTGTCATTGCCGTCACGTGTAAACGAGTGGCATTTCTTAATGTTTTTTAATTACTTTTTTTTTTAATTCTGCTTTGTGTTCGAGATTTCGTTATTTGTTTGACTATTCAGTTTTGCCAAGGATTTTATTTTATGTTGGCACTGTGTTTGTGATAAAATATACGTACGTAATTTCAGTAACACATCATACGTGGTGTGAGTTTGGTTTTTGGTTTTGAATGATTGTGGTTTGAAAATATTTTAAAAACAGAGGTTTAGTTAGACCTGTGCATAATGTTGTTACGTTACTAAAGGATTCAGCAGTGGGTGAAGGAAAAAAAGAACTCTTGATGTTTAGTGTAGCACAATGTAGTGCTTTGATAGTTTTATATTGCGTTGTTTCGGGAAGGATCATCATACAGAACAGTACATTTACAATATTTTTTGTAATTTTTCTCTATACAATACATCATAACAACTACTGTACTGTTTTTACACAGAATTTACATTGTATATGTACAGTTCGGGAATCTAGGCATGACTTAAAGTATACGACAGGTTGGGAATATACAGTATGCAACATAAATAGGCACTTTTACATAAGGGTCCCGAACGTAACGCTGTTTTGGAATCAATTGATGAGATTCATTTACCATCCTTATACCTGGCAGTATTTGCAATACAGTAAATATGTATATACAGTATGTGCATGTGTGTGTATATTTATTTATTATTATTGTTTTAATTAATTAGTTATTTTTTTCATGTGTACTTGCTAAGCTTTTCTCCAGAATCATACTTGTTTTTTGGTGACTTGGTGAGTCTGGTGGCTGTCTGGTCATTACACAGCCCAGTCAGAGGTGACTGCAGCTTGTTCGGTGACCCCGCTCGCATCTCTTAATTAAAGTGCTAACGATAG
>JAODJU010000001.1:45840845-45852140 GCA_026776725.1 Gnathonemus echidnorhynchus
TGAGAGTACGGTGTGAGAGTACGGTGTGAGAGTACGGTGTGAGAGTACGGTGTGAGAGTACGGTGTGAGAGTACGGTGTGAGAGTACGGTCTGAGAGTACGGTCTGAGAGTACGGTCTGAGAGTACGGTGTGGGGCGGCTACTAATGTAGAGCTGCCGTCGTCAGGCTGCTGGGGTCAGTCGCTCTCCAGCTAGATGCCGCCATTTGCATCTATATGTTTTTTTTTTTATTTTTTCTTTTTTAACAATGGTTGTTGTTTAAACGTGCAGAGACTGTTTCTCTATTGCTGAGCTCATACTGCTCCCGCGCTACCAAACGCGGCGAAACCGGAAGTGACAAAACTTTTGGGCGTTAGCCCGAGCCCCCCCAGCTATGGGGATTAGGGTTAGGGCCGAGCTCACGTCTTTCAGGTTTCCACGTAGCCCATTAACCTCTGCACCCGTAGTGACATTCGTTGGTCACCACAGCGACATCTGTCGCCACAGCACGTTCCCGACCTACGGCGGGGGATCGATGGTAATTTTGAGGCTCTGCCGCGGTTGATCAGTCCCATGCCGGGCTCCAGAGGGGTTACGGAGGGATGGCAGACAGTGAGGGATGAGGGGAGTGAGGAATCCTGTACGGATGGGAAGCTGGCCAAAGAGGCGCCCCGTGAGGACATGGCAGCTGGTGACGCCCCCATCCCCCGACGGCACGCTGCCTGCCTGCCTGCTGCCTGCCTGCCTGCTGCCTGACCTATTTACAGTACGGAGGGTGCGGGCGAGGTTGTTGAATCTTGTACGGCAGTCCGTTCGCTGAGCTCCTCGTTCCGGAGTCTCCCGGCTGCGTTTCCGTCGCCTTGCCGCGAATAGGGTTCCTCTTGCCGTTCCTGGCGTGTCGCTGAGAGACGGGCTGTTCTCCGCCCACCCCTCAGGTAAGCGTCGTGCCCGCGAGTGGGGCGGGGGTCCGTCTCGGTGCTGCTAAAGCCCAGGAAAGCCGACCCCCCCCCCGACACGCTTGCCTTTGATCAGAAGGGTGTTTTTATCAGAATGGAGATTGGTCCTATTTTTAGGCAGCAAGCAGTGTGTAGCGAGAATGTCATCATCCCTCTATTCCCGTGTGCGTCTGTCTGTAAACATGTTTTGTGAAGCTTGAGTTTATTGCAAATTTTTCTCTTTCTAATGCAATATTTGCCTATAGTCTGAGTCACAAGGGTCTGGAGGTGGTTTTTGTAACCTCTCCTGTCAGCTGGGAAGGAGCATTTAGGAGAATTAATTAAATATACGGTAAAATATGTAGTTGGGTAATTATTCTCGGAACGGCTCCCAGCTTCATGTAACTGTTTTGGATACGGTGGTTATTTTAGCTCAGACTGGAGGGTTTGCAGAATCCTCCTGGCTGGAGTGTTTGAAGGAACTTTTAAGTGCTGTCCTCTCCCCCTCCAGTGCGCCATAAGCAGCCAGGGAATCAGCCCCTGCTCCACTCTGACCGGCAGCACCGCCTCCCCCAGCACCGATAGCCCCTGCTCCACCCTCAACAGTTGTGCGAGCAGAGCGCCCCCTAGCTGCCCCAGCCCCTGCGCGGCCATCACCAGTGCCAGCTCCACTCTCGAGAGCAAGGACAGCGGCATCATCGGTAGGTATCGCACGTCACACCTTCTCCTGCATCCCGTTCTCCGTGTGTCCCGATTCTGTGCCGTCGAGACCCGTAATTCCCCATGTTCCTCGGCACCGCCGCGTTCTGCCGTCTGTTCCGCACCCGGTACCCTGGTTGTGTAATTAAGGCTCTGTGCTCCTCTGAGCCTCCAAAGCTCGTGGTCCGTCTCGGTCCTGTGGTCTGTTCCGCGGCGCTCCGTCTGCCTCGCCGATGTCGCCGCTTTCTCCGCACTTGGACGGGACTGACGGAGATCTCCAGGGTTTATCCATTCTGGGCTCGGGAAGCACTTCACGCATTTGGATGTGGACCCGCATGGCAGTGCCGGCCTGCGTTTTCACAGGTTCGGTCGTGATTTAGCTTTCTGGCTGCTTTCTGACATACTGGCCGCACTGGAGACGCCGGTATTCCATCGCTATACTAGCTTTTCCAGTTAACTGGGAGCTGCGATCGGCCGCCGGGGGGCTCCTGCCAGCCGTCCCACTGCCCCCTCCATGCCATTCCTCCCGATTATCTGTCGACGCAATGAGTTACCGCCCCTCATCTATTTCACCCATTGAGCCGTGTCACAGGGGCTAAATTATTAATGGTAGGAACCAGTGGTGCTGGGGGGGGGGGGGGGGGGGGGTCTTTGCTGCTTGAGGGTGGGTCTTGAGTCCCTGGGGAAAAGGACGCTTTTTCTACACACACGCGGTCCAAAACCCAAACTGATCAACGCTGTCTGGAGGGATGGCCAGTGGGACGTCAGGTGATGCGGAAGCCTTTCCTCCGCCCCCCTTAAGCACCTCTGCTTCTAACAGCATTATGGGAAAGAAAGGAGCATGATGAGAAAGGATGTGTGGCAGGACGAGACGGGCAGCTGTTACATCACAAGGACAGAGGAGAACATAGACACACACCTTCAGAAAGCAGACAGGCGGCCATATAAGGAAACCAGGTTTAATTCACCTGTTTAATGAGCTCCGGAGCCCTGCCCTGTAACTGACGCTCTTTCATGAAAGCATCTCGATTACTGCTATTGTGCGAAACTGATTAAACGGCCCGCCCAGGGGATTTGTGTCAGTGTCGTTTGATTGTGTACCTTACACCCTAATGCCTCTCTGTGCTTTTAATACAAAGCCATTTACCATTATGACTCCGTAATGAATGCAGATTAAAATTATGTATTCAGTGTGATGCATTTGTGTGCCTGTGTTTTTAGGCTAACTGCCAGCGTCTGCCTCTTGCTGTCAGTTGTGTTTTGTGGCAGCTGGATTCATAAGAATAGTTGAAAGGATTAAAGGATTAACTATAATAGAAGTGTGCACCTGTCCAAATGCTAAAAATACATTTTTATTCTCTCTGCAGCATTTTTAATCATAACGTTGGGTCTGGTAGGGGAAAAATGTATGAGGGTATCATTGTTTAACCTCATTTCTCCAGTAATTAAAACCATTAATTAACAGTAACTAAAACTATCATTTACTTGTTACTCAGGCATAATTATATATCTTCCATAATACAGTTACAGGGTTAGACTTTAGTGTCTCTGTGACCCTGGAAGGCCAGTATACAAGACAGGGAGACACCAGGGATGAGGTGCCAGTCCATCACACACACACACACACACACACACGTTTGTATTCACATCTTTGTGGGGACTGTCCATTCATTTTTATAGGCACAACCCCAATCCCAACTGTGATTACCTTAACCTCTAACCAGCCCTAACCTTAACCATAAGTAACCAAACAAAAAAAAAAACAACAACTTTTGGTTATTTTAGTTCTTTGATTGCACTCACAGATTTTTATGAAATTGAGGTTATCCTTGTGGGGACTGAAAAAATGTCCCCACAAGGTAAAGGTTACATGATGGAAGTGGAAAAGGTTGCTGCATGCAGAAGAATGTCATATAGGTTGAGTAATAGGGGGCAAAAATTCATGCATAAGTGGGGTAGATACATTTGAAATGTTCTTAAGACACAAGTGAGGTTGGATCATGCTTTGTTTAACTTTTATATTATAATGTATGTCTGTTGTGTTTACAGAGATGTGGATTTTATTGGTCTTCAGGCTCTGTAGGTGTGGGGTGCAGCGATTCTAAATGCCAGACTTTTGTGACTGCACTGTAAGATTGTATTTTTGGTACTGAAAATTAATTTTAAAAATACAAGTTAAAAAAAGTAGCAGGTTCTATCACATTGTGGAGACATTTGGTCCCCACACTGTGGTAGATATGAACCCGCCAACTCAAGACTGGAAACTGGGGCACCTGGAGAAACCCAGTGTAACCAGAGAGAGCACATCCACAGAAGGGGAGGACAGTATGAATCCCTCTCCGATGGCGTGAGGCTACCATGCTAGCCACTATAAGTATACATATACAGATGCTAATTAGCGGCAGAACTTGCCAGATGGCCTTTGAGCATATCTGATGCAGACCGTACAGCCCCATCTGCCTGATAGATTTTTTCAGTGCTTCCTGATAAGTACCGATTCGTTAGAGACTTGATCAAAGGAAGCGGCTGGCTTTCCGGAATAACGTGGGGCGTTAATGAGAGGCCGAAATTCCTGCAGTGTTCGCGCTGATGCCGTTATGGTGATGAACCATATATATAGTAGTTCAGCTGGTGATCTGACCCCGCCCCCTTTTCTTGGCACAGCGACGATCACCAGCTCCTCGGAGAATGATGACCGCAGCGGGTCCAGCCTGGAGTGGAGCAGAGAGAGCAGCTTGAGGGACGGCGCCCCCCATGGGCCGGTGGGGGCAGCGCGGATGGATGCGTGCTCCCCCGTGGCCGAGGAGGACCCACCGGGGGCTGGGGGTGGTCCTTCGAGGGCGGAGCCTCTGGCAGGTGTGGGCGTGGTTGCCTTCCCCTCCCACATGTCCTCCAGCTCCCTCGTGATGCCACGCCCCAATTCAGTGGCAGGTGAGTGGAATGCTTAGTCACTGAGCCGCTTTTAGTTACAAAGAGACTAAACAAGGCAATATAGGTAGTGGAGAACAATGCAGGAAAGTACAAGACAATACAGGTAGGATAACAGTACCAGATTCTGCAAAACTGAATGCGGTCAGTGGCTGATAAAGTGCAGTAACAGATCTATGAACAGAATTTGCCACGGTGATGACTGTTCTGGGAAACACAGATGCTGGAAAGTCGAATCACCGCCCACCTGGCCTGCGACAGGCCTCCCTGCCGCGCCGTATTTTAATTTAACTTGCCGCTAACTGAATCATCGCGTTGCGCCTTCCGGAATGATCTGCATGGTGGCCCCTCTGGTTGGCCTGTTCACGGTGTTTATGTTGCGGTGGGCAGAGGTGGACATTTCAGGTGCAGAAAGTAAAAATCCAAACCAGGATTTTGTTTCAACCAACCAGTTGAGTACTCTGTGACTGTGACTCTTTATACTCAAATGGTTGGTTGAAACAAAGTCCTGGTTTGGATTTTTACTTTCTGGACCTGAAATGTCCACCTCTGGTGGTGGGTAACATGGCGTGTTGACGTGGAGGAGGCCTTCCTGTGAGGCTGGGGGCAGACGCCCCCCCTCCCCCCCCCCCGGTGGCGTGAGGGACAGTGACTGGCATGGGGACATTTCTGCCGGCAGTCACTGGGGCTTCATAGACTGCCGCGGAGGGTGGGCATACTTGCCTGGAACAGCTGGTAGTGCTGTCCTCCCCTCTGGAACAGCTGTGTCTGGGGTTGGGGAAGGGGGGAGCCAGCTCTTGTGGGGGAGGGGGCGGGTGTGGGGAATTTGGACCCAGCTGTTGTAGGGGTTTGTGTTTATATCATCTTGACCTGGGCAGCAACAAGCCCAATTTGTTCCATGTTCTTCCGGAGGAGTTAAAACCAGTCGTGTTTAACAACCTATGGTGAAGTGCTGACTCCCTTACTCCAACACGCACGTCATCTTTACGAAGTCGATCCAAATCAACGGCGACCTTGGCTGCGTCATGGTTGGTGTTTATGGTGGCATTTACGGCGTATTCGATGGCTCTGAGAGAGGAGCAGAGTTTTCTGAAGGCGTGTTATAATATAGCAGAGAGGACCAGGAGGCCAAGCAGAGACTCCTGCTGTATGTAACCATAATGACGTCATCAGTGCTGTGGTTTCTTGTTACTGGTTGGTGTAAAGCAGGGGAATGGGCATGAGCGCGGCTGTTTGCTCAGGAGCGTCTCCGCGTGATCGCATTGCTTGATAGTGCCACAGCCATCTTGAATTTTTAAGCATGCCATGGGGCTAAGCGAGCACCTGGTGCTGTGGGGGTAGAATCTTCCAGAAATGTCCCACCCAGCCGTTTCTTTAATATTGGCGCCCAGCTTGCTTGGCGTTTGCGAGGATGGCAGTGTCATTGTCACGTGGCGGTGTCCTTTAAGGGACCTGCTGGATTTGGGTGGTTGTGAGCAGGATGGTAGGAATGATCATCGAGGAACACAGCTCACCCCCCGCCCCTCCGAGTCACGAGAGCTTAACCTGCGTGGGCAAACATTCCGGGGATGCAGATCGGCAGCGCTGGTGGTGGCGTGTTTGTTTTGGCTGCGTGCACGAGTGCTCGTTAGCATTTAGATAAGAGTACAAAGGCAGCAGGCAGCTATTGATGCGACCCGTTCCCGGCTGTGGTCAGTCAGCATAACCTGTAAGGAATGTTTCCATTTACAGCTGCGTGTGGTTGTGTCTTTCGGTGATTTGTTGTTCCGCAGTCTGGCTTCTGTATTCCTGGGAAGAGTTCGGTTTATCTGTCGCTTTGGGACGCCAGGATGCGTAGCGCGCTGCCTGTCGCGTCGGTCCCGCCCCCTGTTTTCCCGTTGCGTGTGCCGATCCTCCTTGTGGATTGTGAATCTTCCATATCACTTATTCCGTGAGCTCGCTGCACTTGTTCATTGTTTACACTGATTGGCCGGGGTCGACTTTCTGCAGGCTCCCTTCTCCGCATCTCTGGTTTCTGCCCAAAAGTTGGCCTGTTCTGCCCTCCCTAGCGTCAGTGACTGCCTTTCCGTAGAGCCTTGGGGGGTGGGCATGGCACCGCTCTGGGTAATTACACCTCCCACCTGGACAGGAATAAAAAAGAGAAGCTGGATAATTAAGGCCAGCCTTGCTTTCAACTTGCAAAGTCAATAATTATTTCATCAGCGCCAGCCATGCCGCCCCACCCCTTATGAAGTATGAAGCCGACATTAGCCGGCTCTGAAAGCGGGGGGGGGGGGGGGCTTCCCAGCATACAGCTGATACTGTCAGTGGTGACAGCAGGCAGTGCTTACCTCCTTTGGGTCCCCTGTTTAATCTGGATTTCATGTATTCTGTGTTGTGTATATTTCATAGTTACTGGTTTGCAGACCCGCAAAGTTCTCAGCGTAACTTGGAAATGTATATAAACAAAAAGGCCCAATTCCTCGTTGACATGCCAACATCCGAGCAGAATTGCGATTCAGCATTTCAGGCCCTCTCATGTCCAAATGAGCTCTAAACACCTGTCGCATCTTTCTGTCTGTCTGTCATTGGTATCACTGGCGGCATCAATCAGTAAGCTGACACCTCAGTCGTTCCCAGGCTTGCGGAGGGACTGTCGGTCTACAACGCTTCATAACATGAAGCCCTCAGGTTGCTGTTAAATACTAACCACTGCATCAAAGTTTACCAGATTATACCCAGGAGGACGGTTACTTAGACATGCTTCTCTTATGGCTCCCCTAACTAAAACGCTAACTCTTTATTAGCACAGGCTGAGGACCTTTGCTAAGCTTGTAATTACGCCTTTTAAATATGGACAGAGGATGACGGCCGGTCATGGGGGCCCTGCCAGGTCCTTATCTGTGAGAGCCATGTAGCCGTGCAGGTAAATGCTGCCCTGGCGTGTAACAGACCGGCATCCCAGTCAGGGATCTGTCCGGAACATTTCAGAGCCAAAGCTGGATGCCCCTTTAAACAGACTGTCCCTGACTTATGACTAGTCCCCATTCATGCATCCAGTGGGCGGATACAGACTTAGAATAATCAGACTTTTAGGTGTGAGAATGAGACTGGGAGATGCATGTGAGACTGGGACGATCGTGCTGTCATGTAGTATTGTAACCGTTACAACTATCATACAGCACTCCGAAATTTAGTTTTAAACGCAGCTGCTTAATATTTTTTTGTAGTCGTCGTAAGTCGCTCGTAGGGTGGAGGACAGTCTGAATATGGCACATATTACTGTGTTGCTCAGTCTGTTTACACCAGAACAGAGGAAGGGGCGTGTCCCTCCATAAACTGAGGATCGGTGACATATTTGTGGTGCTTCATTATCTCTGGAATAGTGTGCAGATTTCAAAGGCTTATTTATGTCCCCAAGCCTTCTGCGTTTGCCCTTCAGCAGAAGATCACACACATTAAACAAAATGGCATGGCGGCCATATTCACTTCCTGTCTTCTGTGAATTGGATGTGCTTGATGCAAGCTGGGACTGCTTACTGATCTGGGAAGGGGGGGGGAAAGGCCTTGTCTATGCCTAAACCCTAAACAGAGCTGGGAAGCACATCAGCACACGCTCCTCCTCCCCCCCCCCCACCGGGCGATTCTCTGTGAATCTGCCAGGGAATCAGCCGTCTGGCCAGAAAGGGCCTTCAGAGGAGGGCTGTGGCTTTGGGGCTCTGCTTGGGGAGGCCGAGGTCTGCTAGGTGAGGGTGATGTGTTGTGTGTTGCGGTGATGTTCAGCCGTCAGCGTGCGAAGAGGGGGGTGGGGGGTGCAGCTGCATTATCTGCTTCCCGGGCCCGTGGCTTGGCTCTCTGGTGCCGTGCGAGTAATATGCTGAGCCTGTAACCAATCCAGCACCAACAAAACCCACTTCAGCATCCTGTGCTGTCAGCGTTTACTTTTCTCTTGCACCCATGTCTTGTCCCAGCAGTTCTGTAAATCCGCAGGAGCAGGTAAAGCAGTGAGACCTGCATCACAAGGCATGTGGCTTCCTGACTTCTCATGCTGGCTCTTGAGCTGTCCCTTGCCTTCCCATCTCAGCTTCACTGCCCTGTCAGCCATCTCCTCCAGAGCAATAAAGCAAATGTCTTCTCGCTGGGTAGGATCTTTCTGAGGATTGAGCAACGCTGTAACGCAAGCAGATGCTTTTCTTCCCAAGTCGCAACGGCGACCTTAATCACCGTCTAAACAACGTCCCCCCCGCTGTCTCTGGAACGTTCCGTACCGTCGGAGGTGACATCTGGGACCGGATAAGGGGTTTGCGCGAGTGGTGGTGCTGTGTGACCCGGTGGGCCAGTTTCTTGCCGTCGGCTTCGTCTCTGTGATGAGCGCCGGCCTAGAAGGATCCGGAAGGCTGCAGAGTGTCTCCCTGTCCGTGGTGTCGCCATCTGTCGCCGTTTGCCACGTTAGACTCGAGCGACGGGTTCAGGCTCGCCAGGCTGCCAAATAAGCTTGGGGGGGGCGGGGTGGCGCTGGAGGGCTTCCGTACCCCATTTGGCACTGCGTTTGCTGTTCCCGTGCAGTGGGGGCAAATGCCACCCCCAAGACGGGGAACTCGATAAGGAAATAACACGGTAATAATGTAATTTGAGGCGAAGTGTGAGATCTGAGACAGCTGGCACGCGCTGCCGTGGAGCGGCGATGACAGTTTACGGATGTAAATGTGATTTTCAGCCCAGCACTGGTGAGTCCAGGCCGCCAGGCGGCTTTTTGGGATTAGTTCTTTGCTTCGACTGAATTGATTTTAGTGAATAAATTATTCATTTCGGCTGCAAGAAAATGGTGATGTCTGCCAGGATTTGAAGCCTAGCTGAATGGACTGTAGGGGAGCACTCTAGCTCAGTGGGTCAGGACCCCAGTCGGGGCGAGCAGAGTGATGTCATCGGGTCCCTGAGCAAGGCACTCCAGGGACTGTCTGACCCTGCTTTCGCAAAAATATATGCCCCTTGCATATAAGCATTGGCTATGTAAACCAACATTGGCTTATGAGATTTCTGCACGGTGAGCTTTCAGTGCAGTTTCCGCACAAGCCAGCGCATTGTCATCTTGGCTTACTGTGGTGGTGAAGTTTCTGGAAGTGAATCCACACCCTACCCTCGCTGGCGGGGCATGGCTTTGGGGTGACCCTCTGCTTAGACCAGGGGTCGGCAACCTTTTTAAAGCAAAGAGCCATTTTTTCCTAAATATCTGAGCCAAGATTTACCATGAGCCGCAATGGGTAGAGAAGGGGGTTTGAGATACGATTTTTTAAATGTGATATGAGCATATATGCATTTAACACATAGTACTTACAAAAAATAAAGAGAACCAATTTCGGGGGGCATCTCAGTTTTAAATCACTCGGACGCATAACAGTGCAAAGGTGACTAATATTACAACATTGTTCAGTTCTGTAGTGATAGTCGTCACCCTAACCCCTTCTTTCGTTCAGCTCTGCTGTCCTCTGCCCTTCACTCTCCTCTTCACTGCTGTGCTGGCTATAATATGTAAATTGGAGGAAATATAATCATTTTTAGGAAGACCTGGGAAGGCGTGGTGACGATTTACTGCAAAAAGTACATGAAAGAATTAGGAATCCCAATAAATGTTAAAGCATACATACAATCTGATACTAAAGAAAACTCCGGAAAGCATCCCATTTGACCTGAGACGTACTCTCGTTGTGGAGAATGACTTTGAGGAAGATGTAAATGATGCCTTTAAAACATCACAGAGGCGTGCGACGGACCGCCTCATTCACATGTAGCTAAAGAAATATCTTAAATGACGCCTGGCTTAAACAGTCCCTTTGGTAAGATGGCCGGCTCTGGTCACATATACAGTGTCTTGTCTGTGGATGAGCAATAATAATAATAAATACAAAATACAATGCAGCTTCAAATTCAAACTTTTGGGTGCTGTATTTTTTTATCTTATTTTTTTTGGTTCCGCATGTAATCTGGTTTTCTGGTTTGTGGCTCGCTTACATAATGTTGCCCCTCAGAGTTGCATTTTGATCTCCCAAAGACAAAGAACAGAGGGCGAGATCCTGTAGTGCCATTCGGGAGGAAACATCTGTTCAGGGGTGATCTGGGAGAACGGAGAACCAGCCTGGACCTAAGCAGACTTTGGGCCTCTACTGAAACACTGAGGCTTTACCTCTGTTTGCCCCCCCCCCGGGGGCTAATTATCACAAAAGTCACTGAGCTGCTCCACCTGCCTCCCTCCCTTGTCCTGCTGGTTTTCCAGGGCTGATATCTATTTTTAAAAAACAGTAATATAATTTAAGGCAGAAGCACTTGGTCATAAAGTCACAGAGCAGGTGATGTGGTGAACATGGTAGTCCTGTGCCGTCCCCGGGGGGGGGGCCTTCCCTGTCAGCGTGGTGTGTGTGTCCGTGGGGGGGGGCGGCTCGGCACGCGCCCTTTCAGATCTACCCCCCACCCCCCGCCACTGCTTTTCATCCCTCTTTATCATTCCCATCTTCCCATCTCTTCTGTAACCCCCCCCTTCCGCACTTGATCCCACCTCTCTGTGGGGACGCTGCCTGTTCCTGCCTTAGCGCTCCATTCAGATTCTGCTCCTCCTGCCTACAAACCTCAGCCACGTTCCTGCCGCTTATTCATCTTTTTTTTTTTTTCTCCTTCCTTGTGCTTCCTATTCTCCTTAAAATCATAGGGCTCTCTCTCCCGCTCTCTCTCTCTCTCTCTCTCTCTCTCTCTCTCTCTCTCTCTCTCTCCCCCCTCTCCCTTCC
>JAODJU010000001.1:45852240-45881597 GCA_026776725.1 Gnathonemus echidnorhynchus
ATAATTTGAGAGTCACTCATGCTGCCATCTAAAAATGTCAGGTTACTTACCGCATCATAAACTGCCACAGTTTTATCCACCGAACTGCAGGGAGACAGGCTTTCAGTAGCGTGAAATGTACAGATTATGATACACAGGCCCGGGTAGCATCCGCATCTTTAATATGCATTTACTAAGCATTCCATATAAATCAAGGCAATAATCATCTGTAATTGATAATGACACTGTACTTGCTAAATTACACACCGCTTTTTTCCTAATACAAACACAAGCAATAATCATGGTAACATTACTGAAACAGGCCAATTACCAATATAATACAGACGTGACCTTTAAATCGCACGTATGGCTGAGAGCATAACCTGAAATGACACACACTCACTAAAAAATAGGCCAAATTCAATGAATTTCATGAACAAAATTTTCAAAGCCGACACTCAGAAGCCAAATCACCGATTCGGGCTCTGAAATAAGCAGGAGTGATTCAATCACATGCACAGACCTCATAATTTAACCAATCACAGCTACTTACCACACTTCCAACCATTTCAAAGCCATTCAAGTACACTTTCATACAGGCACTTTGAAGGGCAGTCACTGTCAGGCCCCTCACTCCGGAGACATTAGTACAGCGGTGCTCTCCCTCCTGTTTTCTGGACCAGCACGACATGCAGGACCTGCTTACCCCGACACAAGCAGCTGCCCGTCAGCAGAAAAGGCGCAGGACAGCACTGGTGCCGACTGCCCCGTCAGCGTGTGCAGGAGACCCAGCTTACAGCCTGCAAATCAATCCCACACATCAGCTCCCCAGACCTCAACCGACGTCCAATCAAATCCCTACGATCGGCCCCATTCCCTCACAAAGGATTCTGGACCAAACGAAATACATTTAAAGTCCTCGTTACTAAAAACCCCACATCTAATAATAATCAGTCAAACATTATGCTGCATCACAACGCCATGCAGTTCCATCGATATTTGTTTGTTATCCATGGTGACAGAAGCTCCCAACACAAACAATTCAAAACTTCTGAGCATCTTCAGCACCCATCTGCTCTTCATCATGTGTCTACAATCAGATCTGCTCCAAAAAACTCCAGCTGCTCTGACGACTGAAAGTAAATGTCTCGGTTGCACTTAGAGAAGCACAAGTACAACAGATATTAGCATCCTGCTGACAGAAAGAACAAAAATTCCCACACAGCTGCTAAAAAAATACACAAAGGCCATGTTGCACTGTCTACCAACATTTTCCGTCTTGGGGTTTGACGTGCAAGTCCATAGCCAACGGCAGAGAGCTGATACACCACCAAAACTCACACGGGAACTTGACACGGTATGTAAACCTAATACCTAAATATGTAGACAGGCAGTGCAGAAGTCGCTCTCAGAACTTCATTCACACATTACAGCACCTGCGACAGAAACTTCTGATGCATTTAAAGATAATATAAAGGCTAAACAAACTACTCTTAACATGGGTGATACCTCAGGAGGACACTACAAAGAGCTCTGGGTCTACATCCTTATCCATCACTCTACCCAAGGTCATGTGCTACCAACAGCAACATCGTTACTGCATTATTAAAAAGGCTTCATGAAGTGCTCATTAGATGATCCACACAAGGGCCAGACTAGCCTCACACAGTGACACCTGCATCGACGGTGGCGCCACCTACCTGCTGGTCTGTGCCACAATACGGCCCATATCTTCAGCAGGCTGTCCTGTCCACAGGATCCCAAACGAAAGTGCACAGATTGGCCATCTGAGGAGCAGGGGAACACGAAAAGAGCAAAAGAAATCTGTACTCTATATCTAAGCCAGACTAACTCCTACAGACACTGCTAAACTATAAAGCCTGCATTATAAAGGGGTGCAAAGCCAAATACGTTACACTACTGCACCCATTATCTATGCCATTAAAGTCTAACAAGGCAGGATTCCCATGCCCTGATCATGTTCTAACATTACACAGGCTACGCATTTCACCAAAAACTGATCGTTGTAAGCTACCCACTAGGATTGTAACAGTACACGTACTCATCGTGTACCATATGGTACATCGTTTTTGGATCGGCACAATGAAATTAAATTCAAAAGTAGACGTTCAACACAGAAAACATTATGCTAATTGCAGCTGTGACGTTGGCTTCGGATGGTGCTGGAGAGCCAACCATGTCACTCAAAAGTAGTTTGGGAACAGTTTTGCTTCCAAATAAACTACACCAGCACTGGAGAGAGAGTAACTGATAAGAATAATACTGTGTTCACTCCGTTATACCAAAATCTGATAGGTGGCTGGAAACGCATCAACAGGCAAACTCATCTGAGACAACATCTGAGCGCGTGCGCGACCGGAGCAAGGCAGAAAGAGCTGATCCAAGCTACTGTTACCATGGCATCTGAAGCATTTTTGCTGGGAAATTTAGACCAGGCTAAAAAATAATTACTTCTATAGTGGTGTTCACCAATACAGATATGCAACCATACTCTGTAGTAGAGGGGATTTAGATGGGATTTAGTTGATTATGATTCTATATTTGTACATTTATTTTACATACTTTAATCTACGATGTGCAAATAAGCATCTTTAGTTTTATTTAGACACGTCCACAGCTGCATTGCCATTTGTTTTCAACTTAATTCTGTTTGCATGCAGTTTTAATAACATTCGAAATAATTTGTTTTCCTTGCTGTACCAAAACCGCACCGAACTGTTGAACCCAAAACCAAGTTTGTATTGGACCGTGAGTTCTGTGTGCCGTTACATCCCTACCACACACATATACGGTCATGGTTCAAAAATAGCCCTCTGGGCATTGTCATGCACCACAGAAACAACTAAAAAACCTTATACAGGCACAGCCCCAAATTTAGCAGCCTTTTCAAATAAGGGTAGGTTCTTGGAGCAAGTATTCTGAATATTTATAAAAAGTTCTGCTTCACAGTTCAGGGAAAGAGGCAGGGGCAATCAACACAACACCAATTGCCTGACTGTTCCGTCTTGCTCCCTCTCTGCACAAATCCTGAATTTGTTCTTACAGGAACATGAGTCTTTGCCACAACATGTAGTAGGAGAACAACCTAGCTGCCATTTAATTTACTACATGCTGGGAGCAAAAAATTAGATTGTCTGGAGGGGTCCCTGAGAACTGGATTTAGAAACAATGCACTAAGACATAATAATCTCGATTATACTACTGAAGTGCAAAGTTACTGCTGGCAGAGGAACCCTGACCAGTACTACAGTATGTATGAATGGATGGATGGACCATCTTCAGTGTTCATTCTATATAAAAATTAGTAACACCAGGGGATGTCTTCCAAATATGCCAAACGTACCAGATTTAATGTCAGCACTGAAGTATAAAGGTGAGAGTAGCAGAAGCAAAGTGCGCTACTCTCTGCGCTATACTCACCACTCTGGATCTGAGGAGCAAAATGGCAGCAGGCTACCCCCAGGTCGTGGGCGTTCTTCACTACATGGAGCTGCTGGAGATACAGGTCCCACAGCCGGAGGTCCCCATAGGTGGACCCAGTAGCCAACATCTGGCCACACGGAGTGAAGCTGCAGGCCACCACAGCTGTCTCGCCCACAGTTGCTGTCCTGGGGACCATCACACATTCCTGCTTAGCTGGAGTCAGATCCCACCTTTCACACCCATGCTTAGTATTCATTTACACCCACAGGGTAAAATCCAAGGTGCAACTGATTTGAACTGGCATACACCTCCCAAGTACTACAATTCTCTTCCTAGAGTTCGAAAACATGCAAATGTCTCAATCGCCCAGAGTGTGTCTGTAGCCATCCAGCTGTTCATAACACAGAACTGGATGATTCTGACAGGCGGGGGAGTAGCCGGACATTCTGAGCCCCCTGACAAAATGTCACCTTGGGGCTCCCCACCCCCCCTATTTATTTACTCCACTTCCCCAGAGGTGCAGCAACAGGACCAGGCAGGGCAGGCAATGGCCTGGGGCCCCAAGTCGGGAAGGGGGCCCCCGAGGGCGGTCGATTACATAGCACATTGCACCGACAAATCTGCTTTATTTGTGTTCTGTTTTTCACACTAAAGTGAGAAAAAAGGATCTGTGTATTCAATTCTCTTTGCTGATATGATTAATTTACACTTCACAGTAAAATAAAGGGAATACATTTTACCATGCTGGGGAAGGGGGAGTTGGGGGGACCCATGGAGTTTTTTTTTTTTGCCTAGGGCCCCCAGAGTCCCTAGAAGCGCCTCTACACTTCCCTAAACTGAACTTGAACGATGACGACGTCATTGAAAAATCACCCGAATCTGCCTTTCTAAACGTCCAGCTACTTACTTGAGTAATGCCTTGGACTGAAAGTCCCAGAGCGCCAGTGATCCGTCCGAGGCGCCCGACACCAGGTACGAAGAGCCCGGGGCAAAAGCGCAAACCCTGACGGGACTGCGGCCGGGATGCTGGAGCACCGCGCTGATGTCGCCGCTCTCCATGCTCCACACCATGGTCGTGGCGTCCGTGGAGCAGGACGCCAGATAGCGGCCGCACGGGCTGAAGCAGCAGCAGTGCACGCCATAGCCATGGCCGGCGAGCGGAGAGAAGGGCAGCTCGGAGAAGTCGGCGGCCGAGTAAACGCGCACCGTCTTGTCCGTGGAGCAGGTGGCCAGGAGGCGGACGGAGAAGGCGCAGCAGTTCACGTCATCGCCGTGGCCCTGCAGCGTGCAGACCAGGGACACCATTTTCACGGCGCACCTCGGTCCCTAAAACACCGTAACAAGGAAGGACAGCGATAAACAAACGCACTTTTACGCAAGATGGCGCAGCTCGGCTGACAACAAACACAAGTTCACCGAAAAACTCCTTCTGCTCGTTCACAAAATTACTATAAATACTACAATTAACACAAACGTTTCATACGCTTCCAGCGCTAAGCTAATTTTTTTGCGTGGTACACAAACACGTACAACCCGGTAGCATATTTGCAAACTCAGAGCAATGGAGATATACGTGACCGCCGATTAACTGCGAACTGAAAACAAATACTCGTCATGCGCTCAGACTGGTAACAAAATAGCTTTTTCATAAAAGCGAGCCAACTGCCCACCTTTGCTCGCGGATCCCGGGTCGCCGGCTGAGTGTTTTGGTGAAGGATGGTCACGTGACGCCGCTCAGGGCCCCTGCGGGATGCCCACGCACTGCCGTTTAAGCTATTCATGTATTTACACAATACTGTAAAAATACTGCGTGAATATAACACATAACCTTATTTGTTTCACCTTGCAATTAAAAAGAAAACTTTTTTAATCTGATCATCTAAACGTTAGAAAGACGACTCAAGCTTTGTGTTATGGTGGGGATAGTCATGTGACAGGCAAGTTGTATTTGAAATCAGCCACAGTATTCAAAGGCTTATCAGGCCAAAGGCACATATGACTCTTAAAAATTGCGAGGAATTCACTTCTTCTGGTGTCTCACAATTGCAGGGTTGCCAGCTTTGGTCAGCTGGCTGGAGTGAGATTTTCAATTCTAGACAAGTCTGCCCACACATGCACACTCATGTATGTAACAGTTTTATTAACTTGTAAATATTCTGTAGGTTTCGCAAAGTACCCCAATGCGTTCAGTGGAGCTAATTTTAGGTTTATAATGGAATAATATAGATTTGCCCCAAGCTTTTTTGCGTATGCGTGAGAGTCTGAAAGAATAAGTGTCACTCCATATGTGTGAGAGTTGGCAACCCAGCAAATGATAAAATGTAGCATTGAGCTATGATTTATTAAAACTTCCACTGGTATCATTTCACATCAAAATCGACATCGTGAACACATAGTGACCGACAAATGTTTATGGGTTGAAAAACATCTCTTTATTAGATCCGAGCCACACACACTAGTGAAAAATAATGCTTCTACAAAAGGAATGCTAGCTTTCCGTTTTCCACAATATCTTTAAATAAAATAACTTCAAGTACTCTGACGTAGGTACAAAAAAATCTGCTCTAGCTGCCCCCAGTAGACCACGACACACAGCAAGATTCAAACACAGTGGTTACAAATGTCCTTGTGTCTGTGGCAAGGCAGATGGAGGGAAATGTTTTTTTTTTTTTATGAAAAATACTGTGCAACACGATATAATTCATATGGATAAGAAATGATTATGTCGGAATCCGAGGCCTGGGAGGGTTAAAATTATACAAAAATAGAAAAAAAATGGAGGGAAAAAAAACAAGTATCCCCTACACCCTGTTGAAAAGGCAGGCACTACCAAGATTAAGGAGACCACAGTGTTTGCAGAGGATAAGTACTGTACAAGCAATATATGTTTAATCACTTTAGGGCTAAAATAAAATGCTACAGTCATTCTAAGGCATAAACCATATCTGATGTCTCAAACAATATGTACACATCATACATATTCCAAACAAGACTTAATATTAACATTAATGAACAGTATATACACATGTGTCTCAGTTGCCTTAATGTCTTACACAGTTGAGTGATGCAAAAACATCTTTATATATAAATGCAGCTTTACAGTATTACCGTAATGGATCTTTCGGTGCCCTGGAGGCACTGAACAGTGTAAACAGTTTTTTTTAAATCTATTTTTTCCTTTATTCTTGGCTTTGTTTTTATAATTGAAAAACATTCCTTAAGATTTTAAAGCAGTTTTTGCTGTTTCTTCCTTTTCATAGAAAACGAAGACTGGACTTGTTAACTCATAAATAATTAACAAAATTAAATACATTCACTATAATATTAAGGGTAAAGTAAAAAAAAAATTATATATATAATATTTGTAAATATTATATATATTACATATAAGTAGTGGAAAGTGTTCTTTCCCAATTACAGCTCTGATGGTTGTAAATTCAGTGCAGTTTCTTATAGGAAATGGTATTGCACTAAAACACCCCTGTGTTGAACTCTATGGGGTTGTTTTCCCTGTTCTTGCCAAACCAGCGTCGTATATTAGTGACCAACATAATACAGGAACTCTCGTTTTTGAAAGAGAGATTACAGTTCCACGCTTTTAAGATACACCTCAGTACGACTCTCACAAGAGGTCTGCTCTGAAAACTGAATCAGAAACAGCTGGTCCCAGATAGTCAAGGTAAACAGGTTTAGGTTGTTTTTAATAGTTCAGTCCACCGTCTCTCGAAGAACTTCCTCATGTTGTGGCCGGCCCGGCCGATATCAGAATTATCTTCGTTGAACTTCTCACAGTTATCGAAAACCAGGTTCACGTCGATGATGAATGTTTCCAGATTCTGATACCTGCAATAGAATTTGAAGAGGAGACAATCACTGTTTTGCTATATAAACACAGACACACACGTTATCAAGCTAAAGCTTTTCAATATGTCTTACAACATTTGGACTGTAAGTCTTATACAGGCCAATTTCTTATGCGTCTCAATTAGGGAGGTACACACTGGTTGTTGCTGAGCTTCTCACGGATGGTGGAGAAGTCCATGGGCTTCTTGATCACCTTCTTGTAACCAGGAACTGACTTGGGGTTGACTGGAGTGAGGAAGGGCCAGGCGTCCTGGTGGCCCTCCAGCTCAGAGAGAAGAATGCTGTGGGCAGCAGGAGGCACTGTGCTGTGGCTAAACATGTTCATAAACACTGGGCACATTCCTGCTGTGTATCAGGTTACAGGTTCAGTGGGCAGAGGCCACAGTCCCTGCGTGTGGTTTTTGCATGTTGGGCCAATGTTCCAATCTAAGGTCATGCAGTTGGGCTGTCATCTCTAAACTGTAAATATAACTGGCACGTCTGTCTTTTTCCACTTGAACTCTAATTGCATGTGACCACTTTGTATTCTATTCATAAAAGTACACTGTATACTGTGTAGATTGTTGTATTGACAATAAGCCAATCTTGAATCTTATGTGTGATTGCGAGTGTGATTGAGAGTCAAATTGTGGATTGTTGATCAACCAATTAGACTTCAGATTTCCTAGACTTTACCTGCACAAGACCAGGTCCTTGCAATTGTCTCTGCCCGGTTTCATCTTCTTCACAGACGAAGGGCTTTCAGGTTTCTGGTTAGCGGATGGGCTCTCCTCCGCCTTCCTCTTCTTGGGGTCTTTTGTCCCTTTCTTCGGAGTTCCGCTTGCACTGGCAGCATCGTCCTCTGAGATCTCCCCCGCCACAGACAACTTCCTGTTCCGCTTCGCCTCGCAGCTTTTCTTACCCACCAGTGCCCGACACTGCAGCTTCTTGCTCTTCGGGGACTGCCCACTGGCCTAGGAGGACACCCAAAGGCTGGTATCACATACATGCCAAAGACCAAACATCTTTCTGGGAAGGTTCTACAATTGTACAGCAACACTACTCACAGAGTGACTTGTGTAATCTTCGAGAATGACATCTCATTCTACATTTCTCATACTTATAAATTCTTAAATGAAGCTTGCAGCAGTTTTCTTGCCTGGTATTTACTGTTTTTGATGTTAATTGTAGGTCTGGACTGAGGGCTGGTTACCTTGGATATGCAGGCGGGACAGAACCAATCGCCCTCAGGGATCGTGGTGATTTTGGGTCTATGGCAGTATGTGTGACATCCTTTGTCACAGCCATCGCAGAGCAAGAGGAGTTCCTCATTATCCCCCTTCCGGCAAATTTGGCAGTACTGCAACACATGTGAAAGTTCCCTCCGTGATTTCAAGATCACAAGCGGAAGCCAAGACTCCAGAGTGACGGTACCTGGAGCACGTCAGCTCTACTCACAACTTTCATGATGGACCTCTCCCAAGCGATAGACTTCTGCAGCTGCTGGATGCAGAGCGCCAGCTGGGCGGCACTGCGCACCTCACTCAGGGCCTTGCGCCACACCTTCATCCCCGGGGCGATGTCTTCCTCGCTTCTGTGGTGGAGGGGGAACAGAAAACAACGGTGAACCAGGGACACCAAGGGCACCATTCACCACACTAGTGAGACATCCAGGATCACCATCGGCAGCAGAGCACAGAGCCACGGGGGTGAGGGGGAGCAAAACATACAAAATAAAAAGGGGGTGGCAACATCAAAGCAGCCCGATTTTGGGGAGAAACCCCTCAGCACAACCAATGACATGCCTTTTAGGTTCAGGGGCGTGAGGATCAATAGCAGTAGCACCACCACCAACAGGGGTGGGTGGGTCGGTGTGGGGGAGGGGGGGGGTCCACAAAATACCACGGTCACCAAGACGAAGGACCATGCAGGCAACCAAGAACCAGTGGCAAACGACAACAGACAAGTACCAGTCCAGCGGGAGGAGGGGGATTATTGCCCAACTCGGGGGGGGATGACAATCGGGGGCCAAAAACAGGAAATAAAAAGCACAAAGCGGGCAGGGCCAGAAACAAGCAAACAACCATAAAGCTTCCAGTGAGCAGAGAAGCACAAAGAGCGTCCAAATGAATGTGGATGACCTACCCTTCACCATCACCACTACCGGATGGTGCAGGAGCAGGGACTGTGACTGTACCCACATTATCCAGTTTGATCTGAATGGTGGTGCTTAAGGGGCTCTTCAGATACCTTCTCTCTATGTTCTTCTCCAATTCAGCCAGTCTGGTTACAGCTATATCTAGAGGGTTGTTCACACGTCGGACAATGCCGCCGCCTCCTCCGTTCTCCTCCTGCTCCGCCCCGGTCTCCTTGTCTTCTGCCAGACTCCTCTTTGTGAAGGGCTTGTGTTCATGGTAGACCAGGTCTTCCCTCTCTGACTGAGGCTCGGGGTAGATCCATCCCTACACAGAACATGCGAGGTGATGAAAACGCACTGGACTGCACATCTCGTAGGAGTCAGCATCCTTGGCCGCCCGTTGACTTTACCTTAATCTGAAGGCTGGCCGAGGTCACTTTCCTCTCCAGCTCCTCCACCTGCTGCAGGACCGCTATGTCCATCTCCATGGCCTGTTCTTCTATGCACCAGCTTTCCAGAGTCTCCTCCGTTACTTGGTTCTCCTCGAGGTCAGTCACATCAATGACGGCAGCTAGGAACAAGTGATAATACCGAAATCGTACATCAATTATCCCATTAAAAATACTGAAGTGGTACTCTTGCACAATCTGTGGGACAGGAGATGATTCAACATCATACATCGTTATTTACATCCTAATCACAGAGGTAATGGTCCTCTTAAGCCTCCAGAAAACAAATATCTGAAGAATCACATTAGCCAGATGAACCCATGCTAATATGTTTGGACCGCCTTAACATTTTCTGCAGGGACATGGCTACTCTCAGCTGTCACAGCACATCAACCTTCAACACTAAAGCTATTGTGAAAGTCAGGACTGCTTGCTGGGGTGCTATTAACTTTGACAGACACTAAATCAAAACAGTTTATTCCTCTGCTGCAACTCAGTCATGCGCGGCTACGGGGATGGAAATGGCCACTTGTCCCGATAGCTATGAAGGATGAATGGCCGACACACCAACCTGCATCACAGTTTAGAGATGTTCACTACAGAGTCTCAAGCTCCTTCAGTTATTTTCAGTCAGCATGCATACTAAGCCATTGCTATCACACAGGAACAATGATGGTTAAATGCAAAATAAACAGACCAGCACTTTGGCCTCACACCCCAAAGGTTGTGTGTTCGATGCTCACCCTCATATTCAAGTGGGTTTCTTCCCACAATCCCTAGACTTCAGATAAAAACCAGTGACTGTAAGTCACCCATAGTGTTTGATTATGTGGATTATGGACTGGCAACAAATACCCAGAGCTTGTCCAGATGGGCTCCAAATTCTCCATGATGCCCAGATAAGCATATATAGATAAAGTGTGGATAGGGTAGACCGGTATGTAGGAAGACGCTCACCATCTCTGTTCTTGGCACAGGCCTGAGCGATGTACTCCATGTGTTTCTGGATCTGCTTCTGCAGGGCCTTCTCCCTGACGCCTCTGCTGTGCAGTGCCTTGGACAGGGCCCTCAGCTCCTCCATGTCTGACACTTTCCACCAGCCCGTCAGCATTTCTGCCCGCCAGACACACAAACAGCAGACATCTCTCACTGCACACCCACGGGGCATTGGCAGACAGCATTCTAATGAGGAGCTCCAAGAGTCAACAAGGGACCCGTGTCAGTATCCTCGACCAAAACAATGGGAAAATGCTTCAGGGTAGCATCCAACCGTGAGTAGAATGCAGAGATGCCAGTCAATATAGTCGAGAGTGTCGCCAACACAACTATTTATGATGATGTAACACTTCTATCCATATATAACAACGTGAAAAGGAGGAACATAGGGATCGGTTGTTAGTCGCACCAGCTCCGCCAGTTTCCTCACCTTCTGGTATGGGCTGGGGGGTTGGGTAGTCCTGGGGTTTGGCTACTTCCATGGCAGGGGAAGGGGCAGAGGAAGGCTTCTCGCTGGGGGGAACAGGGGACTCGCTCTTGCTAGTGGCCACGCTGGGTGCCAAGAAGGGGTTCCCGTTTCCATCGGCCCCTGGGTAGGACGCACCTGGTGTGGAGCTACCTGGGAAGGCCATGCTCGGGCTCATGATCCCGGCAGACCACGCGCAGTATTGGAGCCCCATTCCAGAGATCCCTGGCTTCACCTGCAATGTTGGATGAAGTTTATTTAAACAACTAAACTTTTAACAACAGCTTCAACAATCGTTGACCTGGTTATATAACATCAGATGTTTGTTTATATAATCGGATATAAGCAAAATAAAAACAGGATAGTCCGCACACCTGGAGAACAGACAATGCCATGCCACCCATCCCCACAGGAGTGTGGGGGCTGGTTCCTGCAGAAGCCCCAAGGGGGATTGGCAACGAGGAGGCCGGAGATTTAGGCTGGGTGGAGGAAGACTGGGGGGAGGCAGCCTGAGGCGTAGGGGCGGTGGTGAGGGAGGAGTCGTCACAAGGTGAACGGGGCAGGAGGCTAAACCAATGTCCGTTCCTCTCCGTCAGAGCCCGGAAGAGCTGGTCACCAGGCAAGAGCTGCTGGGGACTGCACAGACTCCCAGGAATGCCGAAGTGCAGGCTGAGCCTGGGGGCAGTGGGCTCCGGCTTGGCTTCCACGCACAAGGCACCGGGGCTGCCGCCGGTCACCGCGCCCTGAGAGCCGGCGTGTGGAGGAGATGGCGCCAACATGGGGACCGTCACCGGGCTACCGTTCTGCTTCTGGTGCTGGCCCTCTAATTCCGGGGACATCTTGGCCACCTCCAACAGCTTGCTAAGCTTGGAGAAGGAGCCTGGCTTCTGAAGGAAAAGGTTAGGCGAGTCCTTCTCGACGCCACTCTCCGGTGTTGCCCTGTTCCCCTGGAAGTTCATGTCCTGGCTGATGTCCAAGGGCTTCTCGTCCAGCACGTCTGGCGGCTCCTTCTTGATTTCAACAGCCACTGCGCTCTCCTGTTCTCTGTATCGTTCCCTTTCTCTCTCTGTCTCTTCTGGACCTGGAGGAGACCAAAAAACCCATCACCACCCAACATTAACAAACCAGCAGCCCCCCGGCAGGGTGGCCTAATTGGGCGGTGTATGTGTGTGCTGTTCCACAAGCTGTACCAGAACCAAAAATAAACAGGTAAAGAAGTGACCACTACCCTACATCAGACATCCTGATTTGGCAGTTTAACGTGTCACTGGGTCAACAAGGGAGAGGCTTGTATTTCACTTCTTTAACCAATCACAGTCTTAATCATATGATGTCACCACATTGGTCCATTTTTTTCTCATTTTCCAACTCAAAGCTTCCAGCCATCAAGCTAAGTGGGGGGGGTGTGTGTGGCTGTCACCAGAAGGTCACTGGTTCAAGCCTTTTTATTATTATTATTATTATTATTATTATTATTATTATTATTATAATTATTATTATTAATTATTATCATCATCATCACATGTCTCTGTACAGCCTTTGCAGGTAAATATATTCCTGTGTTGTATATCCTTTAACAAAAACACAATAAAATGATTAATTTACAAATCTATGCACCATGCCGCTTAGCAGATAATACTAGTTTCAATGAATGTGGTGATGTCGTACAACGAAGACTGTGATTGGTTAAAGAATTGAAATGCAAGTCCCTCCCTTGTTGACCCGGGCACACATCAAACTCGGCAAAATCAGGACGTGCGCCATACATCAATGTGTAGTGTCTGCGTTAATTTTTAAAAAGCAGGAAGAACAAACTCATGAAGGTAATCATTGACCAGACCTTCGCCGCTCTCCATGCCTTCCACGAAGACACCCCCACACTGTGGCAGCACCCAGTAGCGCCGCTTGTAGCGGTCTTGTCCAAACATCATGGAGCGCAGGGAATGCGACGCCTCAAAGAGCTTGCGCCTGATCTGGTTCTGTTGCTGGGGTGGGGGGACACATATCCACATCAGCTCTTCGTCCCTTTCTGGCCCCAATCCGCCCGTGGAGCAGTGCGATTTTTGTAATTTACCTTCGTCAGCTTATCGATCTGCTTCTCCAGCTCCTCCACACTAGCAACCTGGTAGCTCTCATCCTGGAACAAGAGCACAGTTAATACTCCCATTGAAAAGGGACGCAAAGCAGAAAAACACTTAGAACAAAATATATGTTAATAATTATGCTCAATCTGCACCGTAAGCATTTAACTGACCTTCAGCCGCTGCATTTTACTACTTCTGTTTACAACCTGCTTGCAATCTTTATCTGAGATAATTACACACTCCTGTTACGATACAGGGTAGAAAATTCTTCCTCCCACTCTCCTTCCTCGTCCCCCCCACCCCCCGACTTTTCCTCCCATACTAACCTCGTCCTCGCATGCCTCCACTTTCTTCCCTTTCTTGCATTCCTCCTCCTCTTCATCATCCTCGTCACCCTGGTCATCGCTGTCCTCGTCATCATCCTCGTCATCGTCACTGTCCCCGGTCTTCCGCTTGCGTTTGCGGCCCACCGTGGGCGTGCCCGGGGTCTGGGCCTCCTCGCCACCCACGCCGGACTCCCTCTTCCCCGTCTTTTTGGCATGAATGCTTCTCAACCTGGATGGACGAAGAAGACAGTGGAATAAACCAGACTGTGTTACACTGTTCTCCATTTTGCCATCTCTGTCAAGGCAGTTACAGGCAGAAACGGATCAATCTCTATGCGGCTACACAGTCTTCCTCTGCGTCAATGGTCGCACACTCACTTGCGAAGCTTGCCTTCAACCACCCACTTGTCCCGCCTTAGATTGGTCATGTGATCAATATTTTTGTCAATCTCGCTGTGAGGAAAGGGGAAGATCAAAGTCAGTTGAAAACAGCAACAAGTTACAGCTATAACCACCACCTAGAGCTCAGGTGAAACCATTTCCTTCATGCTACATGTGTTCACCAAGGCACTGGCCCCAGATGAAAGCTGATTGGCCCCCCTGAGTCACTCCCTTTTCTGTCATTGACCAATGAGAAGGCTGACCCCTCTTATGCCTCCCACATTAAAAAGTCCCCAGGACTGAAGGTGAGAACCACTCCTTTATTACTGGCTGATTGAGAGGTCATCCCAAATACCCGCACTGGCTCTCCATGGATCAGGTTCAATACCCCTGGTCCAGAGGTTGCCTCTACAAAGAAGTGACTGAAACACCTGGACCAAAAGACCACCTGTGGCCAGTGGGGCCGCCTACCTGACGACGCTCTTGCTGCAGGCTAGCTCGTTGACCAGGAAGGCCAGGATGGAGGCCTTCTGCGTAGGTGTGTGTGCCTGGAACGCTTTGGTCTTCAGGCTCTCCGAGAGCTCCGCCAGCTCCGTCTGCCCACAGTGCGCCTCCATGTAGATCTGCAAGATCTCCGACACGTTGTCCCGGTTGATGCCCACATTGGTCAGGTGGTCCCCCAGGGCCGTTTTGGTCTAGTTGGAAAGAGGAAAACATCTTCTGAGCAGACTTTACCAGACTGCAGGCCTCTTTTTAATGCCTTGTAATGGTTTTTAATCAGAGCCAGACAGAATTCCTGAGATAACACCTTACATGTGTGTTCTCATTACATCGGTATGCGCCAGTTTTTAACAGGGTACATGCCACATTTCAGCACATATATATATGGGTATATAATATCCATCCAGCTGCTTATATAAATGTAGACCACAGTATTTATGGCTACAAAACCTTGCATCCAATCAGGTTGCGAGCAGCACACAGGCTCCACTGGAGACTGTCCATGCTCCGCTCCTGTTTACGTTCTACACTTGATTACAAGAACTCCAACACATGTCTTCTGCAGACGTTCTCAGAGGACTCTGTCATTGTGGGGTGTATTAGTGATGGGAGAATGAGGAAGCCAAGAGCTTCATGACCAGCTTTGTTGGGATGGTGTCAGCTCAACCATCTCCAGCTCAATATCAGGAAGACTGAGGAGATGGTGACGGACTGCAAGTGATGGACTGCAGGATCTGCAGGACAAAGTCACCGAAGGTGTGGATGTTGAGATGGTACCGGCCTTCGAGTACCTAGGGGTAGTCAGGCACGGCAAACTGCAGTGGGCTGCAAACAGGAACATCCTGTACAAGAAGCCTAATAATTTCGTGAGGAGACTCAGGTTCTTTGGCGTAGGAGTTACACTGCTATAGACTTCGGATGAGTCAGAGGTGACAACAGCCATTGTGTATGCTGAGGAATGCTGAGCCAGCAGACCACAGGAGACTTTAAAGCTCCACAGGAAGGCAGCCTCATTGTTAAGGATCAACCCTGACCCCCTTGAGGAGGCACTAGAGGGGAGAATGCTGACCAAGCTCTCAGCCATCGTGAGCAACACCTCCCGTCCACTCCATGAGAGTTCTGGCACAGAGAAGTGCCTTAGGTGAAAGGCTCATTGCCCCAAGGTGTATGAGGGAACGGCTTTTGTGCTGCTTCATTCCTGCCTGCATCGGGGATTATAACATAGCCCTACACTGAGTCTGCTAGCCATTACAGTTTATCCGTGGACATCATTTTTCAAAATGTCAATCTTGTCAAGTTCTGTACATTGTTCCTTATAGGTTTGCCCATCTGTTCATTTTATCTATTCAAATCTGTGCCTAAGTACAGATCACATCTGCAGATTTCATTTTTAAACTGAACGTTTATTCATTTAAAAAAAAGTACCTTTATTTATTCTGTCCCTTTTTTGTCTGTCTGTTTTTGCCATCAGAATCTGAGCTGATGTAGAGTTCCAATTTCCCTCCAGAGATCAATAAAATTCCATCTCATCTTCCTCATCTTTCATAATATATACAGATAATTTACAGGCACAGATGCACAGGCAAATACAGGTATATAATATACTGTTTTAAAAAAGTGAGTGTGTGAGAGAGAGATAGAGAGAGAGAGAGAGATAGAATGAGTGAGTGAGTGAGTGTGAGTGTGTGTGTGTGGCTCAGGGTTAGAAGGTTGCTGGTTCAAATCCCACAGCTGACAGACTGTTTTCACTTTTGCATCTTTAACCCCAGTCGCTCTAGGCTTAGGCAGACCCGGCTTTCTCCGCTGTACGGAGTGGGTGCAGGTACGTCAAGGAGGCATGGGCTCCGACCGCAGACTCACCCGGTGGCCCGGGGGGAGGCCCGGATCGCACACCACGGCCGACACCATTCGCACCAGCAGGTCCTGCACGGCGCCCATGCTGTCGCCCACGTTCAGCAGGCCCTCCTGCAGCACGCCCAGGCTGGGCACGTCCATAGCTACGTCGAAGCCCAGAACCTTCCCGAAGCTTCGCAGGAACTGCATCGCCATCAGGCAGTCAGAGAAGGAGCTCCCAGGAAGCACGAGGCCTGCGATCCGTGACAACTCAGGGAGAGGCTGGATGACAAGAGATTGACAAACGCTGTCACCCACACTGCCCGTTAACCTTAATTACACCTGCCTGTGCTTCTTTCTTTAAATACTTTCCCACCAAGTGGGAAATTTACTTATAAATCTACCTTGAACTTATAAGGAATTTCCTAAACAAATGCCCTCTATAAAATCCCACGTTATTTCATAAAATTTTCAATTATTCAAGCCCCAGGACTCCTAAAAATGCAGAGGCCACAAAAGGACACTGTAAGCTCCAATCAGCTCAGTGCCAATGCTAGGATTTCACAACCATATTTATCGTACCACCTGCAGCCACTTGAGGGCAGTATTCCGTACAAATAGGCTGCATGTGTGTGAAGGCGAAGAGATGCCCTCTCGTAACAGTCTGTCAGAATGCAGCCCAGGAATGTGGCCTGGACATTAATACAGTATTCCTCGCATTCAGAACAGCATACAGCCCCATCTGGGAATCTCAGGAGCATCCCCAAAAAAGCCAGCATTCAGACGCTCGGTTATTGACCGACTATCTCTTCTGCGTAGAAGGGGGAGGTGGCGCCCTCTATTGGTCACAAACACCATTACCTTGTGGTCCGCCAGGCACAAATCCTCATTGGGCTTCTTCAGCTCCTTGGCCATTTCCAGTTCCAGCCTGCGGAGTTCCAGCTTCCGCTCTTTGTTGATCCGCTTTTCGTCCCGTTTCTCCTGCTTCAGGCGCTCGCGCTCCTGCGGGGACGGGGTGGGGGGCGGCCCAGGTTTACAGGGTGTGCCACCGTACGAGGACTTGCGTTATCACGGCTCAGCGGAATGCCGAGGGGCCTCCCGTGCGTTCAGAGGGAAATCGCTCGGGGCGCCGCATTCTTACGTTTCGTACGTTTAAATGAAAGGTGTGGGGAGGTGACAAAAAAAGGTAGGAGTCCCTGAGAGGGGGCAGTGGCTGACGCAGGAGTTACCTCTGCCTTCTTACGGGCCTCCATGGCCTTCATCAGCATCATGTGCTGCCGTCGCCTCTCCCGCTCCTGGGGGGGGGGGGGGGCAGGAGGACAAGCGTTAGGGGCTAAAGGGCTCAGGGGGAGGGAAAGGGTGTGATGTCACTGCAAAAGATGACAGCTTAATGTAGCACATTTAGCAATGGGGGAGTAGGGGCAGACAAGTCACATTGACAGCGGTCACGTTTATGTTTTTTAGTTGAAACTTAGAAGCTGATACAATGACAACCAATAAGCGAAAATAAGGGGGGGGGGGGGAGGAAGCAAGAGACATGTAGGAGAAGCATACTCTCGGAGACGGGATCAGTCATGATGCTTCTGGATAAGCTGCCAGGTAGGAAGCGGATAGGGCTGCTCGCTACAGACTGGTTAGCGTACGCTACCGAAAGGTCAGGGGGAAAACGTTATTTGCTGGTGCAGTTCGGCGACAGGCAGGGTGTCGCCTTCTAGTGGAACGATATGAAGCCAATGGAAATCGGAGAAAGTAATGAGAAAATATCAGCGTCCAATGGCCATCTCAAGGGCCAAGGGGTAAACGGGTTGGTGTCTGAAGGGGATTTTTCACTCAGCCATCAAGTCCATCACGTTAACTGGTACTTTTAATAGTTCAAGGTCGTCCGGGATGCCGCTATGATCTTATCCAGGATACTATTAGATCCAATATGGCATGGCTTCATGGCAATGCTGAAATAGCCCGTTTTCAACTATCGTGATAATCAAAAGAGGCCTCGACTGAAAACGGGCGGGGGGAGAGGCTGACAAAAATCTGATAAAAGAAAGAATGCTTCCTCGATCATATGATCTTTTTTTTTTTCTTTGGTAACGGGCCGAACAAGCAGGCGGGAGAGCAAGAGAGCTGCCGTGGGTGATGGACAAAAGGGGGGGGGGAACAGATGGGTACAAAGTGCAAATGCTCGGCCCCCCCCAGACTTCCAGAAAACAAGCACTTACAATCAGCAAAGAAACAAATACGAAACGTGATGAATGTTACATGTGCTTCCAGACTATGGGTGTCTGTATTATGGGCTTTGGCGCAAATCGCTAGCGAGTGAAGATGCCCAGCCTCTTGGCTTAAAAATTATTTTCTAGGGGGGTCCCTGAGGTCCCCCCCCCAGGAACACAGACAGCAGATGCAACTTTGCTGGAAAGCCATGCAGAGAAATGTAGTATGAGAGCAGCCAGTGCTAATGCTTCACGCATTGCTATGACAACCAGATCACAACCAGTTCACGATGCGGTGTTAGATGTACGAAAATAAACATACCCATACCATATCTAGTCTATGCCTCTCCAACTCCTGGTAGAAAGAGTTGGCAAAGTATTATGAAACAGAAATCACAGAGTCATAAGAACAGGGTTCATAAGAACAAAACAAAAAACAACCAATCCCAGAGGTAACCCAGTCCCCCAAAGCACAGAACATAAAAAAGGGAAACAAGAGATTTAATAAAGCACTGATAAGTAGTTAGAGAGCCCCCCTTTTTCCAAAAAAAAAAAAAAAAGGTTTAAACGGAATTAGAAAATCTGTTTCTTTAGCTCCATGCTACAGGTGCATCTGGAGTGGTTGGTCCTCACCTGATGTTTCAGGATGACAGCCTGCTGCCGTCGCATCTCCTTCTCCTTGAAGTAAAAACAGGAGAATGAAAAATCGCATCCTCAACGCAAACACACATTCATGTTCTCTCCTTTAAAAAAAAAAAAAAAAAAAAAAAGCTGATACAGGCAGTCAGTTCAATTCCTACATTCACGTCAGCTCAACCCGGAGGCGTACAGCTGAAATGGATCAAAGCTAATGTAACTGGAATTCGTCTCTTTCTCTCATTAAGACGGGGAAGGTCCATAGTTAAAATAAGTTATAAAATTTACATTTAAAAACCGATGAGCAAACAATAGACGTGCATGACAGAGGTTCATGAATCAGCACTAGGTGGGTATCAGTTCTCGTTCATACCGCTCAGTTGTCAGATCATTGCCCCAAGTCTTTACGGCCCATCTAAACCGACCTTTGTTCGCTTCTCAGCTTCCAAAATTTTGGCATTTGCTGCTTCTTCCTTCTTCTTCCGTTTAGCCTGTGCATGCAAAACAGGTCTTCAGGTCATGCAAAAGCAGTGAACTTCAAAACATCTCATTCGACGACGACAGACATCTCACAGACAGACACGGGAAACAGAATGACAGGAGACCACAGGGAATTGAGACCGAAACTCTATTACTGGGTTTACCTTAACATGTATATTAGATATGAGGATTTTCCTTTAAACTATTACATACTTTAAGGCTATACATATACAAAACTACAACTACTACTAATGTCATGGCAGAACATTTAAAACAAACCACAGGAAGAGCTTCACCACAATACATAAATCATTCTGCCCAAAATAAATTTGAAAAGACACGCCTGTACAGACACAGAGCCTGCACCACTTGTTAGGGACTGTATAGATATGGGATCTTTATAGCTATTTTAATGTCACTTAAAATGAATATGATACGTTAATGTTTAGTGGGATTCATGATATATTATTGTCTTCAGAGCAAAATGACAATGTAAAGACAGTCTGCAGTAAGACCCCTTTGGGATCCAGCACAGGATGTGAAACTTAACTAATGTCTTATGCTTTTCTTAAGATCTATTTTGATCCTTAAATGGGTGAGACAGGTCTGAGCGTTACCCCTAACCCCCAACCATTGGGTCATGAAATACCAAACTGAGAAACAGATAATATGCAATGCATTATGTGGAATTTAAATATGTAATTACAAACTGCAAGAAATCCTGTTAGGACTGGTTTGCCAGCCCTGTCAACTCCAATTTGATTTTGACCCACTAAAACACTTTGCCATGTTTATAACTTGTATATGTATGAAAACCAGCTTTTTATGCTAAACTATTACTGTCGTTCAATGGGGGGGCGGACAATCTCTTTTGCATAATATAAGCACGGTTTGATGGGGTAAAAGCAGAATTAATACTCATTGACAGCCCACAGAGAATATTTCGGCATTAGTCCCATGTAAAATAACGCAGAAGGCCTAACCCGAAACAGGACAAGGCGATATAAAAACGGCCGTATCCGAAAGTGCCCTCCACCCCTGTTTCATCTCCTGCAGAACCTACTTCGAGAATCTGCTGAGCGCGGAGCTCCTTCTCCATTCTGATCTGCTGAATCCGCTTGATTTTCTCCTTCAAAAAATAACATAAAATAAAAAGGAGCAGGAAAACTATCAGTCAGAAGTGTCATCAATCACATTATTCCAGTCCTGAATACGAGTGTCACACTGCATGAATAAGCGGGGGGGTGGGCAGCCACATGACACTGGAAGCATACATAAGAATAAAAACGTTCTATATACAAATTCTTTTTCACATCACCCTTTAGACAGCAATGCTGGTATGTGACTGTGTGTGTTCTTGTTCTGTGAATAATGCAGTTCCACCCTTAACATACCTGCACATGTGTTTAAATAATGTATATTATTTATGTACATACATCATATACTGTGTGCGTGCGTGTGTATGTATACACACACACACACACACACGTATAAAACAAAAAATGAAACATACAGAACTACAGCTTCCCAGGTGTACCTTATGCTTGTATATTTTATTTGTTTATCTGATGGTTTTATCCAAAGTGACTTACACTACAGGGAAGAGCTTACACTACAGGGAAGTTTATACACACTACCAGGGATTTGAACCCATGACCTTTGCGTTGCTAGCACAATGCTCTACATGTTGAGCATGCTCATGTCTTTACCTGCTGCTTCAGTATCTTGATCTGCTCCTTCTGCTTCCGCTTCTCCTCAGCAGCCATGATTGCTGAAAAAGAGCACAGAGCTGCCGGTCTGTGGCTTGGTGCACGGTCGGAGGGCGACATTTTCCTGGGCAAAGGGGGCGAACATACCTTGCTGCTTGCGAGCTTCTTTGGCCGCCCGTGCCAGTGCTTGCTTTTCAAGTTTGCGCATTAGTTTGATTTGAGCTGCTTGCCGGGCTATTTCTGTTGACAAAGCAGGAGAGGAATAGTTAGCTCAGCCATTGGCCGCAATTCACAGAGCATCCAAAAGGGCGGCGCCGTTCACCTTGGGCTTCCAGTTTCCGGAGGAGCTTGGCATCAGTGGAGCTGGGCACCTCGCCCTCCCCTACGTTGGGCGGCCGGCCTTTACGGCGTCTTGCCCGTGACCCTTCCGCCGACTGTTGTTGGTCATCCAGGGTTGGGGGGCGCCCACGGCGTCCCTCCATCGCCATGACGTGAGGGAGAAGTTCCTCCTCTGTCAGCAACGTCCACTGCAAGCCCTGAACCAAGAGACATGGGGGGGGGGGTTTGGGTTCACAATAAGGCCTTCATGGCCCACTCCAGCAACTGAAAGCTTACCCCCCTCCCTCCCTGACCAGGGGAGACGTCCAAGAGGAAGCACCTTTCAACAAGACACTATTCATCCAGGCTGAATCACCTATTATCCTCAATATACTTTACATCTATATTTCATTCTTTATACTGTTCTGCCAAGACACAAAAACAGTAACAGAGAAGAATAGAAAAATAAACTTTGACAGGCAGGCACTTTTATTTAACGTTCTGCCTGGTCTCTTCCGTTCCCAGTGCACGCTAAAGCTTCCCAGTCCAGAGCCTCTGAGTTCCACTCCCTCTCACCTTAGGACTGCATTACACAGTTTACCTGCAAAAGCAAACTGATCCAACCATCGCTGTACCGCAAATATGGGTCAGTACTAAAGGACGGGGCTTTCTGGAGTAGCGCTCCGCTTAATGGGGGAGAATAAAAAAAGAAACTGAGAATATATATAAAAACATTCACCTGGGGTCCATCTCTGGCTTCATAGAAGTCACCAACCCTTAATTTTGCAATGAAGCTAAAATTATCGCGTGTGATGTCAGTTATTCCATTTCTGGATAGATACTACAGAAGAGAGAATAATGGCTTTGGTGAGACAAAGATTTTCAGGGTTCAGGCAGAGTGTGACACTGAAAGCAACCTAGCAGGTTTTTAGGCCCAATTAAAATGGCACGGTAAGCTAGCAAGTTCCTCTAGTAACCCTACTGTAGCTACCCTTAACCAGTTCCGGTGCCAGTGGACGGGTCCTTCTTCGAGGTTACCTTTACAACATCTGGGTACTGACGTAGCTTCTTCCCACAGGGGGCGTAGTACGCCACATCGCCCTGGACGCGGCCGTTGAGGTTTCGGATTCGTGTTTCCCTCCGCCACCTGGGTGGAGATGCGCGAATGTCATACAACACTCTGGCAAGGAGGACTCTCCATTTCAGCTCGCTAGACAACTTCAGCCAGCCATGTTGAACTCTCAGTCTGACCCTGCACCTGTTTATCGATATTCCTTCAAGCTATCTAGCTTAAGTACCTGTCTGTTGGGTACAGGATGACTTTCTTTCTAAGCTGCAGGCGCACAAACTTATCTCCAAACCCACACAACAGCATCTACTAAGGCCTCCTTTGTAGAAGCCAGTTTTTAAGTAACATAAAATTTTCATAACAATACCTTTACATGAGAATACACCAACTAAAATTATACTTAAATATCAAGAACCTGTTTTTTGTTATTGTTAGCACAAGCCACGGTCACAAACTAGATATATTTCACTGATGAAGGCCTCGTCGCAAAATTCTTCGCTCTTTGGGTCTCTGGGACAATGTCAGTCAGAGTTTATCTTGGGGCACTTTACCTCCACCCAGATGTGATTCAAAACGCAACACCTGAGACCGTCTCCAAGCGACAAAAGACAGGCGTGCCTCCTGCCTCCCATTCTGGCAAAAACGACGGCCGATGACTCAGACGAATGGCCTTGATTCATGTGAGAACGAGCTCACTGGAAAGAGAGAACTACCAATCCCAGCAGAAGTCTTCACAGTGGCAGTGAATCGGTCAAAGACTGTATACTGTGTCTGTCCAATGGAAACCATGCATGTCTACGTTATGATAACTGCAACAGGACTACACCTATGCTGCTCTGTCTAATAATAGTGTTTGACATCTAAGTGTCCAATGAAAAGATGTTTTATGGAGTCATCTGTTTAACTCGTATTTATGTTTGCACTAGTTAATGTTTGTATCCACAATGGTCCTTTAAACAATTACTTTATATTGCTAATTTTAGCAACTCAATGCCATTGGCTAGATAACTAACATCACTGTTAATTGTGAATCGAAAGTGAGATTAGCTAGTGTGTTACTGACACTGATGAATCTGCCTCATCGACAACAATCCACAAAAGTCCATTTAAAACATTAAACCATTCGCTGACAGCTGCGTAACTATAGGTTTCTCTCTGTGGTGCTAACGGTGTCTCATTATGTAATTTTAGGTTAATTTTGTAAAGTAGTTTGAGAAAATGTGTTTTTTTCATGATCCTGAAATAATGGATTTTTGGAGACACATGTTTTTTCATTGGACAGCGGCGATATGCAGAACTGGAACATATTTCCCATCCGTGGTGATGGAATAGGATATTTATGGAAATAATACTGCCAGGCCCCAATTCTGAGAGCTGCCAGTGATTCGGTCCAGACAGGAAAGATCAAGAGGCTAGCTGTTTAAACTGACCGCAGCTGTGACTTCTGCTCCACCCAGCATTGCACCTGTTTGACCTGTAGTTCCACTGGTAATGAAACTCATCTGAGTGAAGGTCTGCAGAATCTCTTCTTCACCCAGCCCCCCCCCCCCCCCGGAAACTGAACATTGCCCAACATGAAAGGGTGCAGGTCTTCAAGGTGCTGAGATGCCGACTGAAAGCTTTCTGCTGCTTATTAAGAGACTGAGAAAAACAGGCTAACGCTAATGTCCTAGGCCCGCGCCGATTGATGCTGGCTGTAGAGTCTACAGCCGGCTTCCATGCTTCATGCATGACTTGCAAGATGTTCCTCAAAGCACCCGCAACCTACTTACGAGACATGATCGCAAGGAACTCTAAAATCCTGACCTCTGGAAAGTATTCCATCATCGGCCGGGGTGCCAGTGTCAAACCCTCACCACATCATCCGCTAGGCCATCGGACCCAGCCTGCAACTTCGACAGGTCATGGGGCAAGAAGGGATGGAGCTCCATGAGAACATACCCTAATTCAAGAGGTATCCGCAGCTCCTGCTCGTCCACTCGCCGTCGTTTTGAAGATCCTGTGGATGGGGGGGGGGGGGCACTGTTTAAGTCCAGGACATGGGCAAATGCAGGGAAAGCTTCACTAGCTCAATGAGATCTATGGGACCATTTTTAGAACAACTACTTGTGATATAGCTCAACCCCTGGTCGACAGAACCTTCCACCTCTATTTATACCCAAGCAGATCATCTCCAAATGAGAAAGGAATTTCAAATATAACTTCTTGGCATTTTTTGGTTTCTTTCTCACAAAACATGTATAGATTCCAAACTGACAGCCAATTATAGCTTAATCCATAATCCACATGGCGTTCAGAAGCCATGCAAAGAGGGTTTGGCTTGATTTATACGCTTATCCCATAAAGCATTCCAATGTGGCCCAGCACGGGAAAAAGGAATCAAGCACAATCTGTGGAGAGGATGAGCCCAAATGCCTCAAGTTTCAAAATCGGGGGATATGTCACAGGGTTGCTGGGAATTGCGATGGTGGCTTCAGTCATGGACTCATCACATCAATGACCCCAGAAGGAAAACACAGACGGCATGTGGCTCAGTGGGTTAGAACGCCATACCTGTGATCAGAAGGTCCCTGGTTCAAATCCCAAAGTCAGCAGAGTGACTTCATCATTGGGCCCCAGAGCAAGACCCATAATCCCCCCCTCTACTCCAGGGACACTGTCTAACCCTACTTTCAATTGCACGTCACTTTGGATAGGAGTGTCTGCTGAATAGATTAATTCAAAGTGGGTCAGTGGAAAAGCCCAGTTGGGTCCTGGTTTTTGCTGTGCTGAAAATGATGAGGGAGTTCTTCTGATTGCCAGAGGTGATTGCAAACCTACTCTTTTCAGTTGTGGAGATTCTAATAGGTACCAGCAGGTAAGCACATTGACTGGAGGAAAAGTGGAAAATCTGGCCAAAACGCTTCAGATTCAACTTATTTTTCTGACCAGAAATGTCACACATAAAGAGTTTTTTGAGAAAATAAGTATATAATCATTTTTTGCCAACCTACAACTCAGAAATTATCAATTAGCACTGAAATTATCAATTGATATGCAACATTTTTTCAACTGCTTGACCAAAAATATTGGTCAATTTCACCTTCAATTTTTTCGATGGAAGCCTACAAAAAAGCCCATAAATTAGTTACCAAAAAACGAGATATGCAGCAGAATCTCACAATCGCCAGCAGAAACCAGCTGTGGAAAAGAGTAACGTCCCCACTCATTGGGTCAGTGGGGGAGGGTTACCCCAGCAGTCATCTCTCAATAAGCACTAAAGCTATTGACTTGAAAACTTTGTCTTCATTTGGTATAAAAAAAAAAACATTCTGACTTATTAAATTTAACATGTTCCAGATTTCAGTTTTTACCTGTTGGGAGCTCATTCTAACCACAATCATCTCTTTGGATGAACTAGACGTGGAAAACAAACTTGCAAAACTTGCCAAACAGCAAAACTTGCCATTACCTGGAGGAGTACCAATAGCAAAAGATGAGGAGGGAGCTGTGTGATAGGCTGGAGCTCCAGAACCAGCCAATACAGTGGAAGCAATCATGTCGGGGGACTTGACGACTTGGAGGTTGAGGGGGGAGCTGTTGGCCGCAGAGTCGGCGGAGGCGTTCACTAAAGAGGTACTCTTGGTGAGCTTCAGAGGCATCTTCTCCCCTTCGGTGTCAGTCCCCGTCTCATTGCGCTCCTTCATGTCATCCTCGGAGCCTTCCGAGTCGCTTCCGAAGTTGCTTTCAGAGTCTGCACCGGGACATGATTTCACTTCATCGCACCATTTGTGATGATTGTGATAGTGTGATACTGCTAAACCAATCAGAACGAAGGAACGACTTATCATTTTGCTGAGGCAGACTCACCTGAGGGACTGTCGTCGGAATCCTCCTCGTCATCTTCCTCCTCCTCCTCCTCTTCCTCGTCGTCCTCATCCTCGACGGAGTCATCAGAATCCTTACTGCTGGGGATGTCAGACTCGGTGCCCTGGAAGAGGTCCACCAGGGACTGAACCAAGTGACTCTGGTTTGCCCCTCTACCTGTGGTTATTGATTTGGGGGCCCTGTTCTTCCCTTGCGCATGGGCCAGGCCAGGTGAGGTAGAAGGCCTTGTGGGCACCATCGAGACGGCCATGTGGCTCTTGGCGCCCATGCTCAGGTTGACGGGTGTGGAGAAGGGGGGCACGCCCGCGGCTGCGAGTGGGGGCTTGTCGGGGGTCTTGACCTGGCTGCGGGGTTTGGTGATGAGGGCCAGGGGGGCTTCCTGAATGGCGCTTTGGATGACACCGTTCGGGTGATGGTGTCCGAGGAGGGTACTGGAGAGGAATAGGTTGGAGTGGCTTCCGTGTTGGGGGGCCAGTTTGTGGCTGCTTGGGGCCTCAGGGGAGAGTTTGGGAGGGGGTAGCAATGACAATGATGACAATGGTACTGATGGCGCCGCCTTCTGGGTCTTGTAGGACTCCTGCTGCTTTTTCAGATGCACTGGGAATGTCGTCTTGAGATGCTCCTGGGAATGGAATGGCTGAAGCGGAAAGAGAAAAAGAAAAGGAGAAAATGGAAGAAAAAAAATATAATTACATTAGCTGTCATTTTACATTAATGCAGATGGCGAAAGCAGCTGGTAAAGTACAATACCAAGTAATTATGTCCAATTATTACCCCGAAATTGACTACAAAAGTAAAATAATAAATTCCAGACTCGAATTAACCAATACCGCATAAATTAGTTTATCTATGCAGTATATATTAAAAGTCAGATAACGACATTACATACAATTCCCATAGTTAATGAACAAAACAGTCATGCACTTAGGAGCTGAAGATCTTACGGACTATGCAGCTAAACGTAAATATCTGTTGTTTAAGAGAGTAGAATTAAGTGTTTAGAGAAAAAACCTTTATTAAATATAAAATAAAATAATATTAAATATCAGAATCGCACTGTTAATACTGTTCATTGTGATCATTAAGCACACAATTAAACTTGGACCTGCCCAATCCTGCAAGAATAAAATCAGTGGTGAGGCTCATGGTGGGGGAGTTGCGTTTATTTCCTTGTTGATAACTAGATTCCTGAAGCTTCACCAGAGGTAAGTGCTTGTCTGCTTGGGTGCAGTAATTACAATAACAGTGAACGCACTGTCACCTCCGCTGGTGTAGCCAGCCAGAGAAGGCCATCAACACCGTCAAGTGGCAGACAGAGGGACCCTCCAGACGTCTCGCTCCGCATCGAGAAATCTGACTGACCTTTTAAGATTTGTGTGTCAGAAACAATGTAGTCGTGGAGTAAGTCATTACAGACATAAAATATAAAAAGACAACAGCGAACTGTGAAAATATGCAAAGAGGGACTCCATGAGCAGCAATAACTAAATTATAAATACTAATTTTTTTCGACACAATAATTAAGATCCATGCAGGGTTTCCATTTGCATAAATTCAGCTCATCAAAATGGCAGGCGAGATTTTTAAATTCTCATCACTGTGAAATTTTATCCCGCATCTCTCTCCTCTTTTATTATAGAATTACTGCATGGCTTTGCATTCTTTGTAATGTTGAACTTTAAATGGACAGACATTTCATTTAGGCGACCCTATTGTATTTCACTTGTGACATCAGGGGAAAACATTTACCACAGTGGTCTAATCCAATTATAAACAGAATAGAGGAAGGTAAAGAAACATTATTTGTATTGATGTAACAAAAAATTTTCAGTATTTACTTTTAGTTTGAAGTATATTTTAAATGGACGTGAAGAGCTATTAATCTACAAAGGTTTGATGTTCTCATACTTAATACGGGTGACTGCTGTAACGCCCATCACAATGACAAGTCAAACCGTGTAATTTTGACATTCAACAATTAATTAGAACCAGCATAAATCATTAAAAAGCAGACCAATGTCACAAATAAACAAGAACCAAATTTAATCTGTAAAACATGAAGTGACAATTTAATGTCGTTTCAATTTATATTTGGCTGTACCGTTACACCGGGGTAGACAGGAATCCTTGTGTGTGTGTGTGTATTATATTATATTACATATATACACAGCCACTCACACATCCCCCACACACACACTTTTCAATTTTATTGTCCCCTTATTGAGATGAGAAGGGCTGATGGATTTTTCCCCTTATCATAGTAACTGGCATTATGAAAACATTTGCTATATATTAATATTTCAGGCATGAAAAGAGCTTAGTTTTGTTGACATGCCTAGATGCAATGACACACAAACGGCTGATGGGAGCCACATACCTGCTTTAGTCTGAATTCACTGATCTGTGAAGCTGAGTCTTCCATGAGGTTCCTTGGAGCCATCTTCATACCATCGGGGGAGAGAGTTGGTGGCTTTGGGGATGGGGCCAGTGGTTTGAGTTTGGGAGGGGGGGAGAGAGACAGAGGCCTGGGTGAGCTGGAAAGAGAGAGGGGCTTAGGTGAACTGGAGAGGGAGATGGGCTTTGGGGAGACCGTGAGTGGGAGGGGCTTTGGGGAGGACCTCAGTGGGAGGGG
>JAODJU010000001.1:45903604-45913851 GCA_026776725.1 Gnathonemus echidnorhynchus
GGGGGGGGGGTGGGGGGGGAAGCTCCTCTGCTGTCCTAATGGGATCTCCTGAAGGCACGCGTAATCGCACATGACCTCACGCGGCCGGCCTTGTTGTTAAACAATAGGAACAGATGCAACATGGCCCGGAACTTGCCGAGAAGGCGTGGTTTAACCCTGCCGCGGTCCAGACCGTCTTGGCTGAAGACCCAGTCCTGTTGCGGATCTGAGACTGAGCACTCCTTTTTCCACCCCCCACCCACAGAGATACAGTCACAAGGAAGGGGCGTCTATGACCAGCAAAATGCCTTCTCTTCTTCTGCAATCCCCAGCCCCACCCCAAAAAGTCCAGAGCAAGCAGGCGACCCTCTGTCCACCACTCCCTGCCAAAACCCCGCTCCTCCCCACGCACCCCCCCCCACTCCAAATCTCAATGGTCATCTAGCTCCCCTCCATAAAAAAATCATGAATGACTCTCTCTCCACACTCCACCAAGGGAAAAAAAAAAAAAAAAAAAAACATTCAAAATGACTCCTGTCCCCAAAAACGCATCCTTCTACTTGCTTCCTGTATCCAAAAATATCTGGTCACAGGAAAGGAAACACTTATCAAACAGTCTCCAACAAGTTTCATACAGTGACAAAAGTCAAATAACAACATTACTTCACAATATGCAAAGTGTAAATATTTTGTTGTCTAGCGATTTTCTATTTGAATACCCTCCCCAATCCAGGTACATGGAGTGATAGAGCCAATCAATGAGAAGTATCCCAATTTCCTTGACGAAATGGCAACAAACAGGGACATGCACGACCCTCCCTATTATCCTTGCAAGAGAGATGTAATATGATGTGCTGTTAAATACTGCAACGCCACAGCAATCCGTTAGTGATTCAGCCCTGGTCACAGAATCCACTCTTTGAAGGCACGCTGTTAACCATAGGAGGACATAAATATTTTAAAAAGAAGAAACAGGAAAACGACACTGACGTTTAAGAAGCAGCCCCGCTGAAGAAAGCAGTGTCGGGGGTGTGGTTGATGAGCGAGCGAGTCGATGCAGCGCATCCGTCATTAAGGTGGCGCGTAAAACATGGCGTCGGGAAGATGTTCCCGCTGACTGCTGGACTGAGGCATGCTTGCATGGCAGAAAGCATTAAAAAAATGAGTCTGGCAGGGCCAAAACGCACAGCGGCCGCATGCATTACACGCTGTCGCAGGGAAGCGCTAATTGCGTTTTGGTTTCTGCTAAGCGGCGTTAGCATCCATAATGAAAAGCTCACAGCCCTACGCCTCCGACTATTGTTGCTACACGTTAAACCTGAGTCTCTAAACAAAGATTCGAAACCAATTCTTTCCGAAGCTTTTGAAATCGTTCAGCAATTACTGTATCATCCCACGTTAGAATAGAGTTGAAACAGAGAAGGGCAAAAATGGCTGCATCCGTACCATTCGTGAGCCTTTACGAGAGGAGGTAAAAATCCAAAAATTCCAGGCTAACACTGATTTATCACCAGCATTTTTGTGCTAGGTATCCTTTGAAGACCCTTGCTATGCACTAATGAACCCCAGATACACCTTCCCAGCTATGCAACCAGGAACAAAAAAAAAAAAATTTAAATCACAGATAAGAAAACTAGTTGTGACGTTAGTTTATTGTCCAGTACCAGTGCCATGGTCCATCGCTGTAGATGCGTGATAACGAGCTCCTACTGGAGATCTCAGAAGTATCAATTTTTAAAAATGCTTTTGTCACAAACACCACTGTTTCTTTAGTCCTTCTGCTTCCTGTTTGTTTTTATTTGGGAGTTCAGCTAACATTTTTCACATCCCTTTTCATCTCGTCCCACGTTGTGTCAATCCCAAACAAAAGACTGAGGCCTGCTTATTTTTTTTTCTATCAGGTAGGCGTTTCACAGAGACTGATGCTGAAACTGAAAACAAAAAAAAAGTCTCTACTAACGGTTACCCGCAGACCCAGAGAGCTGCAAAAACTAGAATTTTCCACAGAAATCAGAAGTTGATTTTGTATCACATTTTCACTTCCTGTATTAATTGTTAGTGTACTACCGTAAAATAGAAATGGAAATTTAAAAAAATGAAAAGAAAAAAAAACCACACAAGAATTCAATAATCCTGAACCTGGCATGGATTAACTTGTGTTCGTTTGGAAATTTGTGGATTACGGCAAAAAAACAATGCCCTGAAACCTTCGCAGGGATATCACATGTGTACCACTAAACTTACGCCTTCCCCAAACCATCACGACAGGCAGGGATATGTATGAAGACTGTGCTGTAAACATGTGTTTTACATACTAGCTAATGAGCACCAGTTGTGCCATGTGGTAATAATTGGGGCTAAAAGAAAATCCTAAGTCTGAGAAGACTGGAACCAATGTTTAAAGCTTCCTTCCGGAATCGTCCGGGGGGGGCCACCGGGCCTTAAGGACCGCCAGGCATTCGCAAGCGCTGTTCAAACAGCTCCGTTTCTGGCTTAAATCAAAAGGAGGAGGAAAAACAAAATCCACCAATTACCCGAATGTCATGAATAATTAGTTATTTCCAAGAATCCTCAGACTTCAAAATTAAAGGGGCGGCCCACGGACCTCTACACCGGCACATCCTTTTGCAGGTGGTCATCCCAGTCCCGTTCTATGGCACCGACTATGCTATGTAATTGGCCGACAGCCTGTTGCTAAAGTGCCCTGGGGACTCATCCCTTTAAGGTCAGATGCCCGCGGTGCACGAGGCACTGCTCGTCCAATCCGGCACTGGAACCGGAGCCTGTGGGCAGAGCCACGGGCTTGTCGCTGCCGGATGAGTCCACACCTTTACTGAGCATGAGGGCATTTCATTGAGCCAAGTGTGACAGTCAGTTTGAAATCATTGGCCACACTGAACGAGTGACAAGCATACATATGTAAGCGTGTAATGTTATGTCATATGTCACACGTGTGCAGCTTTGGCTGCGCTCAGGCTCCGGGAACAGACACCTGAAGAACAGATCTGTCTGGCTAGAAACTGAAGTTTTATTTATATATTATTCTATGGACTGCATCTATCGTACTACAACTGGAATATATTGATATATTCTGTCAACTCATTTCAGATTATTTTGATTTAAATCAGCTGATCAACTTATTGGGACATTCTGTTATTTGGTTGTGAGTCACGCCGAGTGACTATCAGAAATCTCTAGACTCTTGCTTATTGAGGGGCACTAATTGGTAAGATATTGATTTAAAACATTTCTTCCGAATCGTCGGTAATTTTACTGACAGCAAAGGACTCGGCCGAATCCCATACGGAGCATGTAAACAGCAGCCAGGCTGTGTGTTACTCCGAGGCTGTTCACCCCCAAATACTCCCATCCTCGATTCCGCCGGGACACACAAGGAAGGAAGAAAACATATCAGGATCTAAAACCTGCATTTATTTACTTATTGACACTAATGTTTTCAAGGGGCCCGGGACCATAATCTTTTTGTTTTCTTAACAGAGGACGCAGGGTGAAGGATTTAGCTTGAGGGCATCCAATGTGAAATCGCAGATGAGAACTGCAACGCATATTAAACCACATGCATGGCTGCAAACTTCAGCCTTCTTAAAAACAACAAAAAAACTAATCATCTTATTTGAAAATTTTGTTTGAGTTCTAATTTGCACAAGGACAAATTAAAAAGAGTCTCAGGCAGTACTAATAGATGCTGAGCTTTTTAAAAAAAAACAAAAAAACAAAAAAAACATTGAAATTAAAATGAAGAAATACTCCAGCATCTTGTTTTCAGCGCTTGAGGAGGGGGGGTCAGTACAGCAGCACTGGCGGCTGCAGACAGCGAACGACGACAGCAGGCGATTAACATGCAGGGGGTACGACTCGAGGCTTACCGCTGTGGAGTGTCTTCAGCCCAGTGACATCACTTCCCTGCAAACTGAAACAGAGAAACAGGCAGCGGTCAGGTGAAGGGCTCAGCACCGACGGTCTTTTCATCCAGTGTCCCAGAAGCGCCACAGAAGCCTTTCTGGAAACCACAGCCCCCAGCGCGGGGGGCCGTAAAGGGAGGACAGGCGGGCCGTTCCGCAGCTCGGGGCAGGTTAAGAGCGGTCACATCCAGAATGATACGACCTGACCCACGCGTCGTCTGCGCTCTCAGTGATTTCGCTTTCAAACTTGCTAGAACTTGAGCAGCAAAACCGGAAGTAATACATAATGCATTTTTAGACTTGGGGTGGTTTCCAGTTTCCATGTTACTGTCCGCAGTTTTAGTCAAGTACCATTTTTTCTTTCCACCCCGCGACTTGACACAGCGCTACATAACCCTTCCCGACTGCCATGGAATAGAGGTCGGGAGAAACAGGACCAGCTCCGTAGGCAGGTACCTCTGGCGGGCCATTGGGTTTCCCTTATAGCCATTAAACGTTTCCGTTCTGGGGTTCGAGTCCCCAAGGCCACAGGTGGTTAACGCGAGTGTCAGCCACCAAACTTTAGCCTGGTGATTTACTGCCTGCTGTGCCCTGCTCACGACCTCCTGGGGGTCAAGTCGTCTCATTCTGGGACGACCACAGCGTCACAATGCGCATTTGCATAACCAGACATTTATTGTGAAATCATCATCATCAACCGGAACATTCTTATTCAAAATATTTACATTCATCTACAGTTTGATCCGAGTGTCATGGTACTATGACAGCAAACAGCAGCTGCAGTAAAGTGTAAAATCAGTAGCATGAAGCAATTCCAAGAAAAATGTGTTGCGGTGTTTAAAGACTAAAATCGACAAATTTTTCAATCCACATTACAATGACTAGTCTGACAGTATAAACAAATAAAACCTGATCATCAGGGGTAAATGCAAGGGTGGGGCCACAGGTGCACTGGCCTGAGCTGAAAGCTGATTGGCTCCAAGAGTGCCCTCTCCCCTGTCACTCAATGATTCGAAACATGTCATTGGCTAATAAGGTTATGGACCCTCTCATGGCCCACACCAAAAAAAAAAAAAAAACACAAATCCTAGAATTTCCACTGCTGATCGAAGTCAGCATCACCATCACACTGAATGATTGTTATTAATATTACATAAATAGAATCACAAAGTAACAAATTTATTCACCCATGCTAAGCAGACGTCAGCGCAGCTTGAAAATTAACCCTCGTTCAATCGCCGCACAGTCAGTCACGGCAAAGGGAGGCCTTAAGCACATAAGCCAGCCTACCCTTCAGACGGTTTCTGTTATTTTTTTGTAATAGCAGAAAGTTGCACCTTTGTCCTGGACCAAGCCAGCCTGCATATTTACCTTAAGTGGGGGAGGGGGGGGGGGGAATGGCAGTTGAAGCTGGAACAGCAAAGCTTGCAGAGTTCCCTGCCAGCACGCTTACACCTTTCTGTGAAACTTTAAACAGCTTGTATGCAACACACTGGCAGACCACAAACCTTAGACAAAAAAAAAAAAAAAAACAGTGAGAGACTTCAGGATAAGCAGGCAAGTCTTGACAATATCCCTCTGAGAACTATTGTACAATCCTTTCAGGAAGCAGAAAGAAAAATACCTGCGATTCCTCATCTCAGTGCACGCATGCACACACGCTGCCCTGCTTTCCTCCCTGCCTGCCCCCCTCCTGCTCCTTCCCCCCATACTGCTTTTCTTAAGCATTTTTCATTACTGTAAATTACTCCAAATTTGCAGCCAAAAAGGAATGTGCTGGGAAAACCAGCTGTGATTAAAAAAAAATCACTTTAAAAATACATATATCATTGGCTGATAGCAAAAAAAAAAAATGGTTAGATAAGATACGTTTCAAAATATTACAATAGTGATTTTTTTCCCAAAGAGAAAGAATGTGATTTTAAATGACAATTAAATTTTAGTAATGAGTTAATCGTTTCATAATTGAATTTAAGAAATAGAGGAGATTCCACCTACTCTACCACTAGGGACCAGCCATGTCTAATATATAATCTGTATCTGTGCCTAACTTAAATATTCCCTGATCTTTTGTAAAACAGGCCCCTGTTTGTCATTTGCCTAGGTTTGGATGTGAGAGGAGCCCCCGGATCACCTGGAATCTCTTAAAGGAAGGGGGCGTGCTATTGCCTCTACCAAAATGGCTCTGATCCAATGAATAGTAGCGCCAGTTTGTCTTCATCCGTACAGAGAACCGGCATCTCTCATTAATTAGAGTGACAGTCCTGAGCCCCCATGCTTTGCTCCGTAAGGGAACGATCCACAGTTATCATGAGAAATAAACAGTGGATGCATATATTCTTCCTAGCTCTTCTCGGGATTTCTCTTCTTTAACACGGCAAACAAAACTTAAAGCCGCGTGCAACGAGGGAGTCTTATTTTAGACCGCCGAGTGCCTGCTGGGGGGGATACATCCGTCTTGAAATGTTTGTTCTTACAAATTACTAATATTTACAAGGAAACGAGAGTACTGTTTCCACAACCAGCTCGAAATGTTCGGAAGCAACGGCGACTGAGGAAAACATCTGCTATTGTTTCTCCGAGTGAGGCCGTGATCGGCGTGACGTTACCGGCAGCGACCCTCCGTTCTCGGAGTTACGTCACTGCGGTGACGTCCTGGCTGGCGTATAAAGAGACACGCCCCGAATCGACCTCGCGCTTTTAATCTGGCACTGATAGGGGAATGTCACCGCTGAGGCAACGCGTCTATGTTCTGCCCCAGACACCTTGTTAGTACTAAGAGTTTGTAAACACTGGCAATAAAATAACAGCCAGTTAAAAGAGTGTAAACAGGTGGGGGAGTGAATGCAGCTGACGCCGGATCAGGGTGATTGAGAGAGAACGTCACCATTTTGGATGTATGGTGTTTTTACGCCAAAAGAAAAATAATATGTCTTTCTTCCATTTGCAACACTATGATATGAATTGACAGTGGAGTGGGGGTGTTTCATTTAAGCTTTTAGCAGAATAGGCCGGTTCTACTGAACCGGGACTGGTTGTGTGTGTTTAATAAAATAGAAACTCTAATAGCTAAACGAAAGAACTGCATCACGGAATGCTGGCTGTTAATATGCATTATGTATTTTTATACCGTCTCCGTTATTGACTGCAGTTTCAGGTGCCATGTCCCTTACATCCCCACCTAAATCATTCAAATGCTTGTTTTAAAAAAATTATTGTGGTTATATGGTAAAAAATAAGTTGCACACTTGTAAGCAATAACATAGCATAGCTTGAGAAGAAACAATTTTTAGAAGTGTAATAACCCAAAGCCAGACCATAGATATATTCCATCATTACAACGTTTCAATTAGTAATCCTATGTGACATTTTGTGTTTCATTTGAGTGCAAATGTCACATCCATAATTATGGACCTTTCTATCGACACATTTGGCGGAAGGAGGCATTTATCACAGACATATAGGCCAAGCTGAAATCAAAAACCAGGGATTTCACACACCATCTGGGCATCAAACACGCCCCACGCGTCTCTTAATGAAAATACAAGGTGCGTCATCCGATATTTAATAATAAAAAAAAAGCTTAGAAAAGCAGCAGACCATTAATCTGTAAACTCAAACCAGATATGGCCTAAGGAATTCATCTGGGCTTTTCCACTCCGCTCAGGCACTGACTGAGCAGCAGGCGAGAGTCCAGTGTCTTGGGGTTGATTCTGCGGAGCGAGGAGGCCCTCGGCTGCGGGTTCGGGAAACATCACAGAGGGACTTTCAAAGCCGCGGAAATCTTCGTGATTAAAAGGGCCTTGAAATTTCACCAGACACCACGTGGAGGTCAAAGCGGCAGCCGACACAGCTGTTGCCGCTTTCACGCAATGACAACCACGCTAATTTCCCCCCCCCCCCCAAAAAAAATTATAAAATCTCTCGGTTCTGACCAAACAGGCCTAAATGCACTCCACGGTTTGCCTGGATCTTTTTCTTTTTTTAATCTTCCCAAATCTCTGCCTCTCAAACATGCAGAATAGGAAAAAAAGTAGTTTATAAAAAACACATTCAATATAAAATTTTATTTAATGGCTGCGGTACAAAAAGCCATCAGGATTCAAATCGGAGTTGGGGGCAGTTAGAGGGATAATGCCAAATCCAGGTGACAAACTGCTTCCCTCCCACCCATATGCATCGCATCGGTGCCCAGTGACAACTCGTTGCCTGGACAGAGTCCACCACACGCTTAGATTACCTCCAAATATTTGGATTACAGCTAGTTATGCTTGCGGAGCGTTTACTGCAGCCTGGAGGGGATTGTGGGTACTTCTACCAGGGATGATGTTGACCCCTTCCTCCCCCCCATCCAGCGCCATTTGAATGTGCGCACGTTGAGAAGGAGACGATATTACTTGCTTTAATACTCAGACATTTAGCACATAGCGCCAAGCTACAAAAGAAGGGTCACTCCCTGGTCATAGATAAAAGGTCTTTCCCAGTAGCTGTTTGAACTCCAGTGTGGGCTGGGCCTTCTCGTATTTCCGCAGTCATCATTCAACAAAAAAAAAAAAAACGATAAATTTTAAAAGACAATAATCTGCAGCTGTCTCAAGAGAACAGCACGGAGAGTCATGAGTAACAAACAGTTATGCTACGGTAGGTCAGTCCAGCATTCGTTCCATCGCCTCAGACAGCTGGGAAACATTACTCACTCTTGCCGTTTCCTGGCAAGTATTGCCCGCCCCCCGTGATTAAAAGTCCACCTTAAATTTTCACTTCATTTCCACAACCCCGGACACCCGACGACCTACGGATCAATTTGCACAAAAGGTTCAACTCGGAAAAAATCCTGAGTGCTACGTGGAGAAGAGGACTACAGAGCACAAGCTAAACACAGGGCAGGAAGGTTAGAAAATCCTTCACTCTGCCACTAATCGATCTTTGTCTTTTGTTGTCCATAAAACTACGGGCCAGATTAACGAAACAAAACAAACACGTCTGGTCAAATTAGGAATGATACTCTAATATAATTCCAGGACCAACCTGTATCTTTTCTTCACGCTCATGTGAATACTCATATAAATATCCCCACGTGACCTCCCTCCCACAAAAACGGTAGGGGGCACTTTGCGAGATATCCCCACAGAATGCTGTTTAACGAAGTTTAACGAGAAAGTGAAGAGTCTCTGCTGCGGATCGCGTTAACGTTAAGCATCATTGGCGTCTTCTGATGGGCTACGGCCCATGAGGAAATTCACTGTTTTCGTAGCCAGATTTTTTTTTTTTTCTTTTAACGGGGGCAGGAGGTGACAGCAAAGCTCTGCACGAGCGCTAATGATGGTTTGGGACGAAGTGAGCCGCAAGGAGGCCTGTGACTGAGGCCGAAAGCCATCACAGGACCAACTGACCCTCAGCTCGCCTTCCGCTTGCCCTCGTTACGTGCATCTTAGCCGCACGAGCGACGGTCACATTCAAAGCCCCTGCTGATCCACACACGTGGGTTGCGAGAGGGACAGGCCCCCTTCCCTGCCCTTGTGGTTTTGCGAGGCATTCAGTTGAGATTAAATATTAAAAAAAAAAAAAAAAAAAAAAAGAGCGAGAGGCTACAGCAGGTTGCTAGCGCAGCTAAAATGTGAGGCCTTTGTAGCTGCAGCGAGCGGATTTTAAATGCATGAAGATCAATAAATAAAGGGGGGGGGTGGCAGCCTGAGTGCGATCTTGCCCGCCTGAGCCGCCGACACGCACAATAGCTACCGCCACATGTCCGTGCCCCTCCCGCAGCCCGCTGTCTTTGTGACCGACGGGCTCACACCCGCCGCCAGCGAAAGCGGCCAATAAATAGCTAAATAAATGAAATCCTGACAAGTTTGGCTGCACGGACGGCGCCGCGTCACTTAAAAACGGCAAGCGGAGGAAAGGAGGAGAACCACCGGCCACCATTATCACAGCGAGAGACTTTCCATCAGTGGCACGTTGCTGCCACAATGCAGGCGGCATGACAGTCATATCTGGCGGGGGGGGGGGGGAAGGAGAGAAAGAAATAAAGATGACAATGGGGACACTGGGGGGGGTGGGAGGGAATCGTAATCTCTACAACATATTCCTATTAAACCAGCCCTACAGTTCTCCAGCTCGTCCAATCAAGAGCTGTCATTCCTGACCTACTAAGGGACTCACAATGAGCCTCAAATATTTCAAAACATCAATCAGGAAAAACAAAGAGAGGACACTGAATTATACAGTATTAACCTCTGGGGTTTGCATACAAAGACTTCAGATTTATTTACGTCTGAGCACTAAGAGCCACCATTACCGCCATCCGGACCGCGAGCTGGCCGCCAATTTGACGACCCCCCCCCC
>JAODJU010000001.1:45920017-45930291 GCA_026776725.1 Gnathonemus echidnorhynchus
TACACCCCCCCCCCCCCCCCCCCCATCATCTCTTGGACAGACATATTAACAGACCAAAGGTACTCTCTACCTTCCACAGACTCCCATGGCTTTAAAATAGATTTAAAAACTAAATACAAAACATCTGAAACATGCAGACAGACAAACCGCGGAGACGGCGACATATATCCTGTACCTATATATTTAAAAATATTTTTGTTTTATTTTTAAAAGAGAAACAGTTCAACCGCAAGAGTGAGGGCACAAAAGACGAGCGATTTCGTCGCTATTGACTCTCGTAAACCCAAGTCGCCACCAGTGCGACCAAAAAAGCAACAAGCGCCGGTCCCTAGATGTATTTTAAAAAGAAAAAGTTTTTTTAATGCCCGTCTTTCTCCCGTTAAAAAAGTAACACCCGGCGAGTCGCTTTATTTTTTTAATTTCAGCGATCGACCGGTTTGTCCGAGCAAGTTTGAATCAACCTGCGCTTTTACATTGCGAGGAGAGGAAAGCACACGGACAAGACACCCAACGAAAAGAAACACACATATGCAGCGATCAAACCCCAGCGAAATTAAACGAGCCCCCATCCGCGGCACCCAACAGCCACCTTACATAAAACAACGATCATAATAAACTGATTAAAACTTACAGTAGTTTTTTTGCGCTGTTCGATGGGTCTCCGGCCGCGACTCGGCTTATTTCAAGTATTTATTTCAAGTAACGCGAAACGTTTCGCTTCCTTCTCCGATCGCGTTAGTGGAGGCCGGCAGCCAGAGATAAAGAAGGGAATTGGGCAGTAATTGAGTCTCGGTGAGAGTGAGTGAGTGAGTGCGTGTGCGTGCGTGCGTGCGTGCCAGAGAGTGTGAGTGTGTGTATGCGTGTGTGTCTGTGTGTGCATGTGTTAGTGTCTGTATGTAATGTATGAGTGTGTCAGCCACTAACAGCAAATTGACGGAGACTTTCATCTCACGGTTTTTTCGGCTTCTAGCCCCAAGTGACGTCAGCCTGCGAGCTCTTTAACGGCAAAAAAAAAAACTTATATTTCGTAATAACGCCAGGCGACAGTGGAGAATGACAAATAAAAGCCACTGATCAATACCAGCCTGGGCTGTTTCGTGCATCCCACCATCACCACCACCACGTTGTTCACAAAAATGATACCGACATTCAGCCAGTGTATCTTTCGTAGTCAAAGGTAACTTCTGAAAAATATGCATACTCTATAGTGTACATGTGGATGAAAGAAAAACAATATTAATTACATGTGGGTGGATATTGTCAACTATTCTAAATATGAATTAATAATTACATTTATCATATAATATGTTAGAGTGAGGTTTATTGTTACATTTAAAATTAAAGTCATTGTCTCATTAATGTGATATTCCAGGACTAAGTATGCACATGAATTAAAATAAATTACTTTGTGACATATACACATAGGCTACCTAAACACAAGGTATTTTAATGTATGCGAGTGTATTTTGTTCTGAACATATATATAGAGAGAAGTATATCAAACGTATAAGCAAATGTTTATCGTTAAATGTTTCAGTATAAAACACATGCTTGACATGCCAGTGAAGATTAGTATCTAACCACGAACAGTGTCATCACCCAAGAATACAATGAAACATGCCATGGCAAAGCAAATGTGGAAGCGAGGCAAAGACATATAACAGAAGGCTTAACACTTAGGGGTCATTAGAGAAATGTTGTCTATGCAGCCACGGTTTAGAAAAAATTAAGAAGTGGGGGGAAAAAATGAATTTTAAACTAAATGATATGTAGACTATAGCAGCGTTTTTTTAATAAGTTCTCAGTTCTCTGTTGCGTAAGTGCTAGCTTGTAACACCTTGGCATAGACTGCCATCTGTACCTAACTGTGTGTGTGTATCTCTTTCTCTCTCTCTCTCTCTCTCTCTCTCTCTCAGCAACAGGCTGAACGGGGACCTTGTGACCCAGTTTGACTTGAGACAAGGGGGTTAAGATTATCCCATTCTGCGATAAACAGTTCAATATTACAGGAGCTGTACAGTAAAGGATGTACTATATTACCGTGTCATATTATAAAAAACAAACTGTCAACAGAACAATTTTGTATGCTCTTGGGAAAAATTCATTTTCAGTTTTTTATACAGCCTACATTTGAGAAAAATCAGATTTCCTTCAGAAGACTAGTCTATAAATAACCCGCTATATAGCCAACATAATGACATTAGCATGTCGCTTCCACGCTAAATGTTTGTTAACGTGATGCTTTCAGTTTTAAACCTAAAATCAAAAGCCATGCTATGTAGGCTTTCAAACATGCGGAAACATCGGAAATTCTACTTTAATTACCTCAAAGTTCAAGGGAACAGCTCTGTAATTGTACCTTTCTTGATTGTAATAAACTATCCCTTTTCCAAATTAAATTGCATATACACCAGGCGTAATTGGATACAGCAGTGTTTAGAAACAGAACCGTTCCTGAATTAAATAGGGGCAAACCTTATTCAGCTATAGGTATTTTAAACAGGGCATGCACAGTGCTTGTGCGTTCATCGATTTCTTCCCTCTCCTATTCTCCTCCGATCTGCTTTGGATATGGACAAAACGACGCCTCGACGCAAAATGGCAGGAAAGGACAAACAATTTGATGCGTCTGTCACACCGACTGGCCGACGCGGCGAGTTGTTTTTTTTTTTTTTTAATCGTCCGGCGGAACTTCGTTAATAACAACCGGCGAGAAATTGCTCAAAGCCGCTTCATTAAAGAACATTTCTGCGCTTTGGGTCCTTTTCCCCGGGATGAGAATGTCAGCCTTAGCTCGGTCATTTGTAACATAATAAGTGTAAGTACAATGCCTGCAATGAAAGCACGTTGGGGGAAGGGTAAAGCAGTCTGTCTCTTTTAAAGGGATTTTTAAAGAGTCTTGATTAGAAAGTATAATGAGCTACCAAAAGAACTAGTAAAGATGATCCCTCCTGAGACTGATGGAAAACAAATTAATGTGGTGATTTGGTTTTAATTATTATTTTTCTATTAGTTTCGTGGCGAGCTCAGGATACCCATCACGCTGCGGAGCTGTGCTTGCAATTATTGATTTTTGCCCGACACATTCAGGGAATACAGATTTTAATCATCTCACTATACCACACTCTGTAATTCCATTAAAAACAAGAACCTTCCAGCGCCACAAAAGCATTTAATTTCAATGACACAAATTTCTCTCGGAGCTGCAGACGGTGCCTCGCCGGTGAAAGTGGCCTAAGGTTTTAACACGTAATTGAATTTGGGCTCCTTCATGGTATGTCTCTCTCAAAAGCTTTAAGTAAGAAGCTAATAACTGCAATAAAGACAATCGTCTCCTAATATTACGTCATTAACGTGCACTGAATTAAAAACTAATTAAGTCGAGTGCTTGTTTTAGTGTTTTAAATAACATTCAGATTTACACACAATCATATTATTAGAAAACGGGAAGGTCAGAATATATTATTGTCATACTTTACAATTCCATTCAGATGCTGTGTGGGATATATTTTATATGGAAAATACAAACGGCATTTCTTCCAAATTGGAACTGAAACTTCACCATTCACATAGTTTATCAATTTCGCTATTTGTATTTATTAATAAAAATGCGGCCTAAATGATTCCATAAATCAATTAATAATCCAAAAGGAAATAAACAGGCCGCGATCTTTATTTAGGATCAAAGTTGGATCGGTAGCGCCTCGAATAGATCCGTTCTTGCCTTAAAAGGCCCAGTATTTTAGCGGTTTGTACCGCGCATCAGAGCACTATATGCCAAGGGTTGATGCAGAAACGCGGAGCGCATAGCGGGATGCTGCGGATGTCTTCATCCGGTGGGATGGAATCTTTAACAAACCTTTCTTGATTGTTGATGAGCCTTGATATGCTCTGTTAAATACTGTGCATCATGAGAATCGCATTACCATATTTAACGGCGACAATGAAATACATGGCAAAGATAAACATTAACGTGCAACATTGTATCTTTCCAAGCCCAATGTAAGACCGTAGTCAAGCTTTACCGCCGGCGCCCCCTGTCTGAGACAAAGTGAAATGAGCTTGCTAAGTGGGCGCCCCTCAGAAGACGGTGCCCAGGGCGGTGCCTATGTCACCGGAAAGACTGAGCAATTTTCAAGGACATACATTTTTATAATATTGGAGCATGATGTTTACAAGCTCTGCATGTAAAACAACATTTCTCATGAAAACACTGCAGCAATTTTGCTCCTATAGCTGAGGCGCAGGTATATTCTGGTCCTCTGTGATGCCTTTTGAGATGTACATGTTCTTTTCAGCAGCAACTCGGCTTAACACGACAGTACACAATACAACTATCGATCAATATTACAAAAGCACCAAGCAAGAGACTTGCAACCACGTAACGGCCCCCAGCACACGGCCACCTGTAAATATTTCAGATGTTTTCCCAAAATCCACTCCCAAGAGCTACCTGGACACAGGCACCCTGGGAATTAACTGAAAATGAAGGATGTTTTATATTACCGAACCCGCACGCCCCCACCACCCCCATTCACAGCTCAAAATAATTCACAGTCGGCTGATCTGCGTGTGTTATGGGTGTTTTTAGTTATCCTGACACTTCAGTCATCTGTCATGCTGCCTGACGCCGGATGCTGTACAGGACCTAGAGGTCGTATGAGGAATTGGGGATTAATGTGGAGAAGCACAAAAATACGACAGCGTAGGTGTGAGGACAAACTGGTGCCAGAGAGGCGGTGACTCACTGGAGCCAGAGACAAATACACAGACAGAGAATCGACACAGTGCTCAAGAAGCAGAACTGAAAGCACCCAGACAAACATAAGACTCCCACAATGCATTTCTCTGCGGATTAGATCTTCAAATACCACTGCAGAATCAAATCCATCTATAATGTGTAACACAGGTTTTCTACTGCACTTATAACTTACTAATTTTTTGCCTTAGGGAATATGCATCTTTCCTTTCATATCACTTATGCGGCACAGAAATGCCGTGAGCGTGGAGGCCATTCCAGGAAGCGCAGGGCATTAGGACATTATTATCCATCTGTCTATCTTTCATAAGCACTTACCCAGTAAGGGTCTTAGTGAGCCTGGGGCTTATCCCCAGAAGCACGGGGCCACAGTGAGGGGGACACCACTGATGGGACGCCAGTCAGTCACAGCCAACACAGTCACACACTAAGCTTGGCTCAGAAACGGATTTTCAGCAGTAATGTTAGTAATGATTTGATAATACTGACATGAATACTGACCAAATACTAAACGTCACTGGTACAATCAAATAACAATTAAATACATCTTAAGTTGTTTAGCATACAGCCATACAAATAAACAGAATATGTAACCAGATAAATTCTGATTATGTATTTTATTCAAAGGTAAAACTGGGGCTTGAACCAAGAACTGTTGGTTTAACCACATTACCTGATACTCAGTCCTTTACGTATTATGTTGACCACCTTGATCCTATACTATGTACTTGAAAGATGGATGGATGCAAGGGCATAACTTTGGGTTGATCATTGGGGGGGGGGGGTTGAGGTCCCCACCAATTTAAGGGGGTCCAACGGGTTGTATTCACTTGAATCCAACAGTTCTGACATCATGTTCCGCAACCACCACTTACTGCATCTTCGTCTCCTTTACCGATCCCTACTGCAATAAGTTACATTTTTCTGGAGAGACGAATGTGCTGTCTTTTAAGTGTAAGTAATTGTATGTGTCCCCTATGAAATATATAAATAAATGGGAATGTGAGGTTTCCGCGGTCCACGCAAAGTCACCTTTCCGCCTCATTGAATCACGCTCCGTTCAAGACCGGGCCTCCCGCCGAATAACAGCGAGCCAGACCTTTCATCTGTGAGCCGAACAGAACGAGAGAAGCAACCGTCATTCATCTCCTGCTTAATGAAGGCTTCTGCGTGTGTGACGCTAGACAAGAAAAGAGGAATAGCATGTAAATGGAAAGGAATGCATTTGAGCTACCTTTGAGTAACACGAATAACATGAAAATAAACTTTCAAAAACGTATTGTCACCTAAGATGGAACTGGTTTCTTCCTGACCTGTGACTTAAGTCCTCTCGCTCAGATATTGATGATGGCATGTTTTTAGCAATGAATCTGCACGGATTACAAAACTCACCCTCACTTCCCCCTAAGACTGTAAACAGACTTTGCTTCACCTCCACCGATTGGCGACCGTTTTGTCTGTAACCATTGTTTTTTGTTTTGTTAATTGGAGCATGTTGCGGGACAAAGAAGGAAATCACAATAACGGCGGAGCTCTGAAACGTCCCCCGCCCCCCATCTACCTGACGCTACGCTCACAAAAGTGGCAACGGAGGCAGAGAGAGAAAAAAACAAGGATAGATATCAAATGCAACTGCAAACTAAAAAAACACCTGTTTAATGTTGCGGAAAATAATAGTTTTGCTGACGGTACCGTTTTACAGGTTAGGTAACATTGCTAAATGTCACGTTCGTTACTTTTTTTCCCTCAGTCTCTTTCTGGGGGCGTTGAAGTTTGGTTGTTTCGTCTTCGACGCATTGACCCGTTTTCTGGACGCCGGATATTTCTTTGCAATTTAAGCAAAAGTTGCACGATTCATATTTTTTTCACAGTAGCTAACCCCGCTTCGCATCGATTTTTAAAATTGTGGTAAAATAAACATATAATAAGAACAATATCAGGAAATCAACATATTAGTTCAAATCATGATGCTCGTGTCACACTAATGTGGGAGAATACATTTAGTCCTAGAATCTGGATGCACTTACAGAACAGATGCAATGTGTTCTGAATCAGCAACGCGTGAATTCAAAGAATACATATTGAACCACTAAAAAAAAATCACATATTTTCAATAAACAACACGTTCTGTTTATGGCTGTGTTTTAAAATTAAATCCATTGTTATTCACACATTCTGTAAACAGAAGCGGTCCGACACAGTCTGGTGCCAACTGTCGGGCTGTGTTACATCGTATTTATGCAAAACACTGTCCGTTTTAATTAGTCATTTCTGGTCACCGCAAGTGCCATCCTGCTCCAGATACTAGCGAGGCAGACGTGTGAAACGCCTTCGGCGGAGATCGGATCAGACATAGGCCATTAGCGCCTTAACCATAACGGGCGCCGGGATTTCCTTGCAACGCGCGCTCCCCAGAAGGAACCCATTTCGGGATAAAAATGCGTCCTGGAATTGAGGAGCCCATTGAAAAGCATGATGGGAAACTAATGTTACGGGAAAACAAAGCAATGTGATTATAATGTAAACAGGCTTTGGAAGACCTCAAGCAAGTCTTTTGTTTTCACACTGACACACGCATGAAGTATAATGGCTTCCATGTAAGAAATAAACACGCGTTCCTACAAATTAATATATTCTATTAGTGCAGTGGGACCGTAAAGTTTTTATTACAAGGTTCAGCACTAAATTGATAAAGCAGTGTAACAGTAACTTAGGGTTAGTATTCAGGAAGATATAATGGTGTTAACTCGATATGCAGCTATGTGAATGTTTATGGATTTTGTGCCAATACTTTTTACTATGTCATCTTTTTTCCAGGTGTCATCAATATGTAGAAATGGCAAAGTTGTTAATTTTATCGACAGTCGGCTGGGTGGAAATCAAAACATTGGCACTGAAGTGTGTCCTTATGGCACCTTCTAGTCAAACGGCACTTGTGTTCATTGTTTTGTCTTTGACTCTTAAATGTTTTGCTATCATCAGTACCACATGGCAGCAATTTGCCCTCACGCTTCCAGGGTTAGGGGTTCAAATCCTGCCCCTGATTCTGAGTTTGCCTGGATTTCATAAATCACAAGATGCGCAGTTAAGGTCAACTGGTGTCTCTTAATTGGCCGTAGAGTGTGAGTTTGTGGACCTTGATGGATCAGCATCCTATCCAGGATGCCCCCTGCCCTACACTTCCAGGATCAAGCTGCAGGCTCACCATGGCCTAAATCAGGAAAAGCAGTTAGGGAAGATGGGATAGAGGTGTCCTTTTCGCAAGTCGCTTGTAAAAATGTGACTAAGTAGAAAGAATTGTTTTAAAAAGAGCATGCGCTTTGAAAGACAATGAGCGGGCAAAATATTTTGATAAGAATTTGATATTACAGACAGAGACATTGAAGCAGTCTTTACTCGCGTTCCCCGAGTGTTTAGGTGCTGGTATCTAAAAGGTGTGCTCCGTTGCAAGCGCATGCTCCTGAAATGCAGAGCATGTGGCGCAGAGTCAGGCTTCCTGGGTCTGAGAGAAGCCTGGGAACAGTGGAGAAATATCAGAAGGCATTCCTCAGTGATTACCCAACCGGAGACGTGTGAGCAGGAGGCTATTCCAGAGCTCCCATACAAGGCTACTCATCTGCAGCTCACAACTTTGTTCAAAGTGGAAAATTAAGAAACTATTAAAATGTCAGTCTTTTTTTTCTGTTTGTCCATTGGCATTTTCCCACCACATCAGCAGTAATGGATTCTTAACCAACCCAAACGCAAGAAATTACAATAAAAACTATTTTACTAATATTTAATAATTACAAACACATCAATAAAAATAAACAGGGTATTAAAGGGAAACAAGTGTGCATATGCATCCACATTTGTTTTGAAAATTAAATGCAAAAAAAATCTTACAATATGCAAATTAATAGCATGGTGATAATTAACTTTCATTTAAATTCACATTCGATTGTACACCAGAAATATTAACTCAAATGCAGTATAAATACAGCAATTTACATTTAGTCGAACTGGATAATAAAGAGGATTTTTATCTGAATATCTTTTTCTGCATCGGGAAGTTTGCTTCTGCTCTAGTTATTATTCAAATGAATGTATAATTAGTGCTGTTTACAATGATCTTAATGATCTCACTGTATGACAAAACAAACAACGTGTAACATAAACATACTGCAAAAAAAGAGAAACAGCGCAACCTGTTTGAGAGAGAGAGAGATACTTGATGCAGTTTTTTTTAAGTCAGTGAAATGTAATCATTAGTGCCCCTAGTGGTCAAAGATGTCCTATTCACGCGGAAGTGTTGGACTGTGGGAGCAAGTGTCAAATGTGCCAGAGTATTGTTTGTAACCGGAATTTGAAAATGTTAGGGATAAAACATATATACAAATTGCAAGAAACTAAACATATTATCTAGATCAGCATTAAAAGTTCTGGTTTAAAAAGTTACTGACTGATCTGCTCACGAGACAGTTTTGTTTTTATAGCGCTCCTCATGTAATATTGTTTTATATTGGAAGTAAAATAAATTGAGTACATCAGAAACTTGCAGACCTTACCCAGGCTTGGTGACCCACCTGCTCTTTTCTGTCACACTTAATTCCTGGTGGACCAGCTGTCTGTGGATTCCAAACTATGAAACAGTTTCCATTAAATACAATAATATATTTTATACTTTGACTATTTTGTTGCAAAATATGGAAAAAATGATTGAAAAACAATGTAAATGAGCAAATTTACAGAGCAAATGGCAAGAGAGCTGTAAGCAGGTTCACAAGGGTGGGGTTTGTGAAAACAGCTAGCAAACAAAATGAACTTAATTTGTTGTCATCTTTATAGATCTAAGGGACAAGTTGTGGCAGCTGTTGTGGTTATAGGGTGTCCTACGCAAAATGTCAGCACAAGAAAAACCTCAAAAACTGCGGATTAGCAGGTCACCTCGGTAACACAAATCAGCAACAAGTTATATTTACAGTTTAGTTTCAAGTGTCTTGAGAACTAAGGGGAAATAAGATCAAGAATCTTATTAAATTCTCATTTTTAATGCCAATGAACAATTTATATTAACTGTGAAAATAATTAACAAGTTGTTGATTTTTATCAAATTGTTTGATAAGATTGAATACATCCAAGTAGCTTACCAAAAATGTAGACAGAGACAAAATCGAAGGGGGCACGACTAATGCATAGTAATATATATTAATGTCTGGGAGATAGAAACAGCACTGATTTGGCAGAATGGCCCATATACAGTGGGTACGGAAAGTATTCAGATCCCCTTCAATTTTACACTCTTATATTGCAGCCATTTGCTAAAATCATTTAAAATTATTATTTTTTCCCTCATTAATGTACACACAGTGCCCCATATTGACAGACAAAAAAAAAAATAATAATTTGAAATTGTTGCAGATCTTTAAAAAAGAAAAACTGAAATATCACATGGTCCCAAGTATTCAGACCCTTTGCTCAGTATTTAGTAGAAGCACCCTTTTGAGCTAATACAGCCATGAGTCTTCTTGGGAAA
>JAODJU010000001.1:45930391-45971054 GCA_026776725.1 Gnathonemus echidnorhynchus
AAAAATAATTTTAAATGATTTTAGCAAATGGCTGCAATATAACAAAGAGTGAAAAATTGAAGGGGGTCTGAATACTTCCTGTACCCACTGTATGTATGCATGTATGTATTTGCACATGTATGTATGTATATATGTTTTTATGTATGTGTGTAGGTGTGTATGTATGTATATGTGTATATATGTATTATGTATGTATGTATGTATGTGTGTAGGTGAGTATGTATGTATATATGTATATATTTATGTATGTATGCATATATGTATGTATGTATGTGTGTATGTATATATAGACTTAATGTTTTTTCTTTCATCAGGAGACTGATAGGATGAAAATTTCAAAGTCTCCATTTTGTGTATTTTCAATTGTAGGCTTAACCTTTCAGACTTTATAGTGATGTTAATTGTGCAGTGATGCTTAGAAGGACTAACTTAAAAAGTGAGAAATATTATAGCATCAGTCTTCTGTTACTCTATACACCAGGGGTGGCCAGTCTTATTCAGAATCGTTGATGTGCCAGTTTTCAATGCAACTCCTTAATTAGATTACTAAATAGAGGACTGATTGGCTGAAGAGTCCTTGCACCTGGGTCTGAATAGCTGACCTAAAGGTTATCACAAAAGCCTGCTTACACACTGGCCCTTTACGGATAGGATTGACCACCCCAATATTCATATTTTATGAATATTCTATTCTACACTAGGCTCTCATTGGTGCAGGTGCCCGACAATCACCAGAATGGGCGGTGCTTCGCACTCGCTGACGACAGGCATCACGTGACAGCACATGTCAACACAGCGTCTCCATTATTAATATTCGGCAAGAAGTGAATCAGGGGAAGTTGGAGGTGAGACACTACGTTTGCGTTCCTCCTTGGTTAAAAACTGAAAGTCTGCTATGACTAAATAATAACGTATTGCTTATTATCATTCGCGGTGACAGCAATAATGCCTAGATATTCAAAAGTCTGTTTTATTGCTGCCTAGCTTGCAAACTTGCTAAGCCTAAGGTGAAGAAATGTTGCCTAGAAAATGGCTAACTAGCTAGCTGGGAGTAGCTAATTCACTTGTACCTTGTCCTTTTCCTAACGTTAATATTTTTTTCTGCGGAGACGGAACTGACATATTGCTCAATTGACTATCAGCTTTACTTAGCCAACTAGCTAAGTTTGGTGCAGACTGCCTTTTAATTGTTAAGCTCGGTCATTAATGCGCTAATAGATGGTTACGTTTCCGTCGAACGGTGGTGACATTTGAAATAATGTGAATTAAGTCTGCGTGTAGTTCCTCGGACTGCTGTTCCGCCCGTATGCCGGGCACACAGCGTCTTTTATCTCAAAGAGGGTGACATTTTAAGTGTAAAAGGGACAGCCAAGCTTCCATCTTAGGTGCTGGTACAAAGTTTAATTTTGTTTCTCTGTGCTGGGGAACATGTTTCACCTCTGACTGCATTTCAGTGTTTCAAGTGAAACACGAACAAGTTGTTGTTTTTGTTATTATTATTATTATTAGTAGTAGTAGTAGAATTATTGGGCATTTTTTTCCTTTTTTGCACACCATCGTATTCCTGCTTGTTACGCACTGCATTATTGTATTCATAATTCATAATTGTCTTCCTTCAATAGTGCATTTACATGAAATTACTTTTCAGCATCAAGGAGACAAGTTAAAGAATCCCAAAGCAGAAATGCTTTTGCCATACATTATTATAAATGTCTTTTCAAAATTTGTAATTTATAATTCACCCTGATTAATTTGCTTAGCTGTAAACGCCTGATTAGTTAGCATGCATCTACAAACCTAGGAACAGAGTGTTAAAATTGGGAAATGCTATTTCCTTGACTGTAATTAATGTCTTTTGATATATTGTGTTCCCCTCTTTCTGTTGGCGTCAGAGATGGATTCCAAACCTCGTTGGCTGACGTGTACTCCCAAGTCCAATGCGATGTCCTCTTCCTCCTCGCCAACCAGTCAGCTCTACTGCCGAGATCGTGTGCTGGGTTGCGATCAGCATAGCAGAGGACATCCGTTTAAGCTGGACTCTGATTCTCAGGTATTTCATACGCTCTTGCAGACATCGTCTTTCGTTTAATCCACACTAGCATATTTTTTGTTGTTAATATGATGCCTCAAGGTTGGATCAGAACCTAACGCATTGCTTGTGTCAAGGAACCGTGTGTCTGAATTGAGTATTGATTAGTCTGTTTTACGGCTGTTACAGCTGTTCTTTCGTCATGATGCGTAATTTCAAGAATTAGGCCTGTGCATTTAAGAACTTAAAGTGTGCAAATTTAAAAAAGAATTACAGGGGTATCTAAAGAACTAGAAGACCACTGTTAAATATAGGACTTATTCAGATAGCGACTAATAGGAAACCGCTAAAGATATATCTTGGCAAGGTTGAGTGTGGCTCAAAGTTCTCACTCTGGTTTCTAGAATTAACTTGTTTTTTTGTGCCTGTGACTTCAGCGCAGCTTGTATCACTCAGAAGTAACAGACTGTCTGAAATGCACTTCTGGGTGTGTCCCTGTGTGTTTATTGTGTGCCAGCTTCCAGTCCTTTTCGGAGCCGCGGCTTTGCATGTACTCCTTCTCACGTTACCCTTTCTGTGCTTTTGAAAATGTATTATTTAAAGTCTGCTTGGGATCCCTGCCCATAATATGGTTGTTGTCCTGGATTGTTGCAGAAACCGAATCACTGTGGCACTGGGTGTTTGTAGCTGACAACGAGCAGTTACCATGTAGTATGAGAATAAATCCTAAATGGTTAAAAGACGGGTGAAAAAGCAGAGAATCAATACTTAGCTCCAGTAGGGTGATGCTTGAGGCTGCAGTGGCACGACATGACTCGCTTCTGCTCGGTTGTCTGCTTCATGACAGGTGGGGTGTGGCACTGAGCCACTGCGGGCTAACTAGTTACTACTTAAGATTAGCCGTCTATCGTGTTCCAAATGGATTTACTTTATCTGTGATTATCATCATTATCTAGGTTGGTGAATATTTAAACAAAGTTACCTTCCAATGATATTTAAATGGCTCAAACTGTAAGGTCAATTGCCAACCATGATGTGTGGAAACTGCAAAAATATGATATTGAGAAAATCGCATGTGGCTTTCAGCTCCTACTCACGCTTCCATATTATCTGCTCTTTACTTCCTGTGTCCGGGGTCTTGGAAAATGTGACAGTCTTCGTTGCCTTTCCCACAGAGTCCAAGATTTAATGACTCATCCAAAAACCAGGGTGGCCCCGAGGGCCGTCATCCTGCATGGAGACGCCCTTCACACCTTGGCCCCGCCTCTGCATCATGTGACGGCACATGGGCCGAGTCTGGGGGAAGCAGGAGCAAGCAGGTAAGGCACAAAAGCCTTTAGATCTCACAATTTGAATATCTGTCCTCCATCTTCATTGTACGGGCCGCTCCGTAGCCGGCTACGCTCCGTCTAACTTGGACACGACTCCTCGTCGTAGTGTTATCGTCAGAGGGGTTCTGAAACGCAGCAGGGGATGTACACCGAGCAAGATGCAGACCGCAAGAGATCCGCACTATCCGGCACCGGCAGGGCGTCGTGTTCCGGGGATTCCCGTTCATCCTTGGAGGGCGGCCATTACTCCAGTGCGGGTACTGTCCTAAGAACCGCCTGGATCTCCATCTACCATTGAAGCAGAACAGTCATTTTCATGTGGATCTGTTCTGGATTTCATGTAGAGTGACAGATAGCATGCCTGCTAGATAATAATCGGTAATCTTGAAGCAGATATTATACTTAAGTAATTTATGTATGCAGTGTAATTAGCCTTGACAGTTGAGTCACTGTTGGTTAAGCTGCAGTTTCTCGAACATGCAGTTGAATAACAGATTACCTCCTCCCGTGCAGATTCACCATGGCTGGCGCGCAGCCCTCCCTCCAGGTCGTCGACATCTTCGTCGTCGTCGTCGTCATCATCTTCCTCTGAGGGCTTCTGGTCTCGCCGAGAGCTTCACAAGAGATCGGATCGAAGCCTCTCTGGTCCGGGGGGCCACGCCGTGGGATTGTCGGAGAGCAGAACCGCTAGCCTGTTCACCTCTCAGAGTGCGTCTGTATGACACCCCTTGAGGGTTTGGCGCCGCCCTGCTGTTCTTTTTTTTATAGTAGAGAGATGTCTGGAGTTAGGCTCAGAGGCTCCAAGGGGCAGGCTGGGGCTAAGGCTAAGTCACAGCGTGTCGGGGGAGGGGGCAGCTTATATCAGGCTGGCCGTATCTCGGTGACCAGCCAATGGGCCTTCAGACGTCTCCCTGCCCCTCATCATTCCATTCCTCTGATAGCTGTAGACTTTTTGTGGTACTTCAATAATTTTGGGGCCCATGGTTATGTGTGTGTGTATGTGTGGGGGGGAGTTTCTATGAGATCGTGATTTGCAGCGACAGGAAAGAGGACAGGGTGCTGTGGGGGGGTGAATCAGGGGCATGTGCGTCAGTGGTCATCTGCTTCCTAGCTGGCAGGGGGAGGCTGTATACAGCCAAGCCTGACACACAAATGGACATGACTAACACTGGGGAGAGAATTGGCGTGGGGGTTGGGTGACATGTTATTCACGGTATTTTGTACGGTAAGATCACACTCTGGTTCACGTTGGTCTTATTTTGCACCGTTAAAGGTTTGAAGACGAGATTTAATTTTAAATTTTTTTACAATTTGAATATAAATTTGACAAATGATCTATAATATATGATAGGGAGAGAAAAACTAACACAAAAACCTGTAATGTATATTCTGCAGGATAATCCAGAACATTCACAAAGCCCTACAGCTGGTTACATACTGGCTAATAAATTTTTAAAGAAATTATTAAGTTATTCAGAAGTAAAGGGGTAAACTGTCACTTTTTCTTTCAGTTATGTATGCATGATGCTTTTGTGGGTTTGATGCTGTAATACTTTCTGAATGACGGACGTCAGTCAGAGCTGCTTACCGTTACTTAAATCATGAATTGCTTATTAGGCCGAACTCGACTTGCTCATGGTCCTTCCTGTATTTCCTGTGAATGTAAGATAGATGTCTGGAACAAAGTGTTCTGGTAGTTGTTTGACATTTGGCGATATTAAATATTAAGGGCCGATTCCTTTTATCTGTGGGTATTTCAGATCAGGAGCGAGTCACTTCCTGTTACGCACAAGGAGCGAGGCCCAAAGAGGGCGTCTCCTCCAGTCGAATGAGTGGTTCTTACCTTCACCGCCTGCCCTCCGACTATCAGCCATCTTGGCTCTCCCACGACTCGTGCAGCGACGCTTCTGAGCGACCCCGGGAACCATCAGTGGATCCTCGGGTACGAACTCAGACTTCTCGGTCTGGCGACTGGAGGGACAGTCTCCCTGAGAGGCCCCCCGGCGTCTCCCCGCTGTATCGCCCTCGTAGGCAGCCCAGCGACCTCGCGGAGCGCCACGGCGCGAAGCCGCTGCTGTCTCGCCTGGCCAGCAGCATGTCCTCCACCCTGTTCTCCAGACGCTCCTCCCAGGACTCTGGCGGGGCTGGCTCTGCCACCGTCCCCAATGAGGCTGGCAGCAGCTTCCAGAGAGGAGGGCTCGGGAGTCTGGACGACCCTTCACCTGGGCTGCCCTTCCTCCGCCGCAGACGCCAGAGCACGCCGCCTGTACCCTGGGGGAACAGCACAGAGTCCGAACCGGAGTCTCCACGGGCCTCCGGCTCCTGGCTGTCGTCATCTCTCAGGAACCGGTGCGCCCCGCTCTTCCCACGAAGGAGGAGGGAGGGCCGGGATGAGACGGCGCTCTCCATGTCTGCCGCGGCGCTCCCGAGCTCACGGCGCCCGCCATTGACGACGCGCGCCTCGGAAATCAACGTGACCGAGGAGGAGGACGAGGAAGAAGAGCCTCGAGGGGCAGGAGCAGCACCCGCTCACGCAGGGGGAGACCAAGATCTATCTGGAATCACCAGATCCTTGCTGCGACTTTCCATGCCTTCGCCACTGGAGGGCGCCAGTGGGAATGCGGCGCTTACCATCGACATGATGGCGCCTAGAAGGATCCCTGCTGAAGAGCAAAGGGAGGAGAAGCCCACCTCGTCCCGAGATCCAGAGAGAGTGAAGAAAATACAGGAGAGGTAACCAGCAAGACCACAGAGAGACCTGAGAGAGCTAACATACTTAAATTAATTATGCTGTCCTCAAATTTGTATTGTAATTAATCAGCCACCATTTAATTATGTACTGACAGGATTGTAGGTGTATGTAGATGTAATGAACAATGAGTTAGGCTAAATCTGAAGTAATTCACACCAAAAATTGCCCGACCCCCCCGTTTTCTTAGCCTGCTGTTGGAGGATTCTGATGAGGAGGAGGGGGAACTCTGCCGCATCTGTCAAATGGGACACAACTCCCCCCCCGACCCGCTGATCGAACCCTGCCGGTGTACAGGAAGCCTCCAGTATGTCCATCAGGAATGCATGAAGAAGTGGCTGCTTGCTAAAATCAGCTCAGGTATTGCAGGCGCCGGTAAACACTCACATTATCCCCGTTTCCATTCGTTTTGCGGAAATTATAAGCGAAGTTTTTTTACATGTCAGCAGAGTTAAATTGTGGATAGAGTGTATTTCCATTAATGGATGTCAGATGGATAATACTTTCTATTTATCACTCTGCGAGATTAAGATCCGTATCTCGTACTTCAACATGGAATGGACTTTCCATGAGTTAGCTCTATGAGAACTAATTATTTTGTCCTACGTATCTACTAATTTTTTCCTGAAATCTTGAGTGTTTCCTTTGACGGATTTTCAGTTTACGTCGTCAGAATGCACAGATCTAGCTGAGTGGAGATGCCAGTTTTGAGACGTAGCCTTAAGGTGACCGTCCACCCCCACCCAGGTTCTAGCCTGGAGGCCATCACCACCTGCGAGCTGTGCAGGGAGAAGCTGCAGCTCGACATCGAGGACTTTGACGTCAACGAGCTGCACAGGACCCACGAGAGGGTCAGCGAGTCGTTTCCGAGCCGCGCTTGGCACTCCTGAGACACTCTTACTCAGCACCAAAGCCGCCACACTGCTCAGCATATGTACAGCCAGATAACGCAACGGTCTGCTGTTGCAGGTTTAGGAAAGTTAGATTAGAAGGCATTTCTAAGCCTCCTTAATGCCACTTAAATGTAAGATTCCCATTGTGTTGTGTTTGAAGAACTTCGTAGACGGTGTCGGATCAGTGTACGATAAGCTTCATGTTCATTATTGTTAACCAGTTTCACCATGACGCACAATTGAGGTCATCTAACTGAATTTGCGTTTTACCCAACCGAAAACTGACAGATGACGTCACTTACAGGCCAGCTTAGAGCAATGTGTTAGTTATCTGAAGCTAGTGCCCCCCCCCCCACACAAACAGATTGCTCTTGGTTCCGCTCATTCCGGTCTGTGTGACATTCATATACAAAATCACAGCAACATATAAAATCTTCCCATTCACGAACACGTAAATCAGTGTTATCGTCCACGGTTCTGCCATTTTTATGACCCTTAAGAGATGGATGTAAGACGAATACCAATGAAGGCCTTTTTTTAGACTAGCGAGTGTAATACTTTTTCAAGATCCATATGTACCTTGTATAGTCCCTCCCCCCAGCCAAAAGGTAAAATCAGGTGTTTAGCCAATCGAACAGAAAATAAATGTGGACTAGTTGAGTCACATGATCTTATTGTGGCTCCTCCCCTGAACAGTCTGAGTACGAGTTCATCAGCTGCGGCCTCTACCTGGTGGTCCTGCTGCATCTGTGTGAGCAGCGGTTCTCCGACACGCTGGGCATCGCCAACGAAGTCGGGGTAAGGGCGGACCGGGCCGCGTCGCCCCGGAGATGCTGTGCTGCTTGTGTGACTATACCGCCGGAAACGTCGGTCTTAAGTGTGCTTGAGCTCCGTCTCCCCGTAAAATGTCTTCCTTCCCCCCCCCCCCCTCTCGCCCAGTTTTTCAACCTGGCGAGAACGCTGCGTGAGCACATGGACAGTCTCGAAAGTACGTTTCGACTCTCCGTCATTCGCTGTAATCTCAAAGTGGCTGGGGGGGGGGGGGGGTGGGCTTGTTGAAAAAGGAGTTATGTTTCACAAGATGTGCTTGGGAAAGTCACCTTTTAAGTGATGTGTCAACTGTTCAAAAATGATACAAAAGCATAAACTGGGTTTTCAGCCACTATGTTTCATGACGACGGCTTTATGTTGCAGCGTTTAACCAGGCCGGGGTGACAAAGGTGTCACGAAAGGCCTCCGTAACATGCCGTCGCTCTAATTTGGATGAGGGTCCATCCGGGTGCCATACATCAAGAATTTCAGTAAATAGCAAACTAGTGTTGTCCTACCTAATGTTCCTCTCTCTCGTTCAGGGGCTTACAGGGAGTCTGAGGAAGAGGAGGCACGGCAAAACAGTCCATCCGTCGACTTTGGTGACTCTGACGAGGAAGAGCGCTGCTGAGTAACGGCTGGTTAATCGGGACTGCATTTCACGCTGTGGTGATAAGCTTATATGTAAAGTCTATATAGGTGTTTTAGGGGAAACGGGCAAGAATTCGTTCAGAAGATTCTAGCCGTAATGAGTGTTTTATAAAGATAAGGAAATGCTTTTGGGAAATGTTTTAGTCGCTATTTTACCATTTATGTGAATTGTTTGTGTGACTTCTAAATGCCACAAGTGCTTTGAAACTACTACCGCAGTCAAAATCACTGTGCCCTGCGGCTGTCTCAGCCTAGGACCTGAGCACCCCCTCTCCTGCTCCAGCCCTCCGCAGGAGAAGCTGGCAGGAGAAGCTGGACCCTCCTCGAGGACACTTGATTACGTACGATGCATTCTTTCTCACAGTATGCACAGAGGAGGAAATGTGAGAACTCTCTACACTGTTCGACCCTGTATTTTTAACGAGATAATAAAAAATGAATTTCGTTCTTGTTCATTTACCCATCCTTTGACTTAACCTTTGTCCTCATGGTTTAATGATTAAGATGTGATAGATTTTTTTTTTTTTTTTAAAAGCTACACTTACACTTATTTTCTCGCCGGAATGAAAACTACTTGAAATGGATTTAGCTGCGTGGATCAACAGAAATGCAGAAGAAATTTAAAGGAGCAGTCTGATTACCACCCGGCAACCATTTATTAATAACTGCATACAGACTAAAAACAGTGACTGAACACAATCCAATCCCGCCTCAAAAACCATCAAACCGCTGACAGCCAAAGCTTCTCAGTCACGTGAATGTTAAATGTAAAACAGCACAAACACACCCTCCCGAGTGAGCCTGAATGCGGTATTCTGTGGCTTTACATTTCAAACGTGCTTAGCTGCTTCACTGCATTATCACAATTAAACGAGAACTGCAATCCAGGAATGTGACGCCACAGCGCCTCGAAGCAGGTTTGCGCGGTGCATTTTAACCGAAGAACCCAAAAAAAATCATCTCACAGCAGCGACTCGATGCTAAATCCCTAATAATATACTGTACAGTGGGCGCAGTGCACTTGGGTATACAGCATTTCAAACACTTAAGCTCCTTGATCTCTAGTACTGCTTCCAAGTCTAGTCTGACACAAAAACTTTTTTCACATTTTACAAAAAAAATCACCAGCTTTACCCGTAACAGTGCAAGAATACTGATCCTGAAGGGCACCTATTTTAAAGGGTAACAAGTCAAAATATGGCTTTGTAGCAAACATTGATGGCGAATACATATTTAAAATGCAGTGTCGTTTCTGAGAAAGCCAGCACTGCAAACAGGCCTCTTTAACACCCTGACAACCGCGAGGTGAGAGGGCAGTCCTTACCTGGTGCAGGATTTAACATCCTTTAGTTGTTACAAATAGGAGTTTGACCCCAACACACCCCCTACCCTGCTATATACCAGAAACAGAAATTTGAACCCAAATGCTTCTGAAAGCCAAATGTCACTTCCTGTGATGCAATAAGTTGCCGCCTACTTCCATTGGTCAGATGGGGATTTGGGGGAGGGGCTTCATTAGGGCAGGGGCCCTGTCTCCTCCACCTCCATGAGGCAGGCCTCATCGGGTGAGAGGGCCCGGAACGGCGGGTGGTACTCGAACGCCGTGAAGAGTACGGGGCCAAAACTGTGCCTCTGCTGCATGAACCAGATGACGGCTGAGATTCCCAAGATGACCACCACGCTGAGGATGACCAGAGCCGAGAGGAGCCAGCTGTTACCTTGGGAGGGAAGAGCAGCAGGAAAAGGGTGAAGGCCGAACTTACCAGGAAACTCCCTACGGGTAATTATACTGGCTACTTACTCTTTTTGGGCTTTTCTGGTGCTGAAAGAGGAAATGGAAAATATCAGTATTGGCAGCCAAAGGATCACGTTATGATGACCATTCTAACACAACAAGTCGATATTTTTCATTCCAAATGATGCCAATTTGTGAATTTCAATAGAATAGAATAATGATACTGCATGAATCTTTTTGTAGAAATTCCCTTTTTGCCTACGCCATCTTGATCTCCGTGAGTCATGGACACATAGAGGTGAGAGCAAGCTTTGAGGACACAGTGTTGGGTCAGCTAGCATGTGGCATCCTTGTAGCTCAAGGACACACGACTGCTCTGCTGAGGCCGAAGGTTGAGCCGGCAACCTTCCGATCACAGGCACAGAGACTCAGCCCATTAAGCCACACACCTGTATATATGTGTGTTTCGTTTTTACACATCTATTTCCACTTGTATTTTCCTTTTTTATTCCATTTATTATCTTTTGTATTTCTGTCTTGACTGTAGGTATAATTGTATATGACATGAATCAAAACAGACGGCTCGCACAAATAAAGGGATTCCGATTCCATCTCTGTGTGAGATGGATGCGCCCCCTGGTGGCAGCCCCTCACCCTGCAGTGTCTCGCACACCACGCCGTTCTCTGAGGTCTCCTCGCAGCTGACCGTGTCCCACATGCCGCTGGAGGCGTTCAGGGCGGCACACGTGTCCATGCTGACCAGTTCCTCCGAGTATGTGCCCCAGTTAGTGAAATCTATAGGCTCCTCCGTCTGCCACACCAGCTCTGCACCTGCAGTGAAGGAAGAGTGTACATGTGTAAACACCTCCATTTTTGATTCCCGGAAAAGCGGAATCATGACTCCATCAACAACACGGGCCCCGTGACGGGAGAGGGGGAGGGTCACGTCGAGATGATCACTTACAGTTTCCTGGCAAACTCCCCCAATAACCACAACATTAGGCAAGACTTTCTTCTTCAGATCAGTAAGTTGAAATAAAAATCATATCACAGAGAATTCCAGTCATTAACCTGCACTGATGCCTTCCTATACAACGAATAACCTTTCACAACCCTACAATTTATATATTCCTATATAACATATAGGAGTATTGCTTTTCATGAGACTCCTATGATAGTTTTTCTTTCATGGCTTGAACTTGATATCTGCTTCAACCTTAAATAATCCAGTAAAACTGCATGTATATCTCGAATCAGGAGAAATCATGGAAAGAAAATACTAGGTGCTCTCACGCACAAAGGGAGACTTTTAAGAACAAATATTACACCCCCCCCCCCCCACCACATTTACAAATAAACATCCTCTTTCTGTTCTGTGCATTACACAATGCTTAGTGAAGGAATGTGGCCAACAGAAAAATGCTTTGTTCAATAATCCACTCAAAGTATGTGATCACATGTAGTTACACTCACTCTCAGAATCATAGTAGATCCCCAGCCACACGTTTGTGTTGCCCTTCCAAACTTCAGAGCTGTACTTGATGACAAACGTGTTCTCCTCCATGCTGTTTACAGTCAGCAGGCCTGTTGAGAAGAGGAAGACACAATCAATATGGCAACACTGTTCAAAATAATGCCAGATAGGAGGGTATGTGTGTTAGAATTGGTTGACTAACGGCAGTATCACGCTACCATATCCATGGCAGAGGTCTTTCGCCCCCTCGATGCTGTAGCTCTTGAAGACGTCTTCTTTCCCATGCACGAAATGGTAACAGCTGTTCCCAAAAGGTACCCACATGCGCCCGTCAGCAGGACACTCTGAGGAGAGAACCAGCCGGGAGTCAGGGACGAAAGTTACCCCTGACTCGATGGCTTTAAAAAGGCTAGGCAAGATTCGCTGTTTCCTGTCAAGGTGACAGCTGTGTCACATGTACCCTGGGCGCCCCGCTCAACAGGCGCAGGGCTCATTGAAGGAAACCCACCCTTTACTCTTTACGACTTTTGGCATTTTTGCTTTTTTGGTTGCATTCACAGTTCTCTGTGAGGACCTGAAAAACGGTCCCCACAATGTCAATAATAGGTTTTATGGGGACCAAATGTTCCCCATAATGTAATATAAACATAATCCACACACACACACAAGTTGGTCTTCCTATCTAAATGGGGAGTGTACATTCATTTCTATGGGAAAAACCATAATCCCAATCACGACACCCTTAACCCCTACCCATCCCGAACCTTAACCATAAGTAACCAACCCAAATACAAGACTTTTGGCATTTTTACTTTTTTGATTGCATTCGCAGATTTTTATAAGACTGAGGTTATCCAAATGGGGACCTCAAAAGATGTCCCCAAAAATAGGGAAATTTCAGGTTTTACTACACTTTGGGGACAATTTGGTCCTCAAATGTGATCTATGCAAACCCACCCCCACCCACACACACACACACACACACACACACACAGTTGCCAGTTCACCCCAGAAACGCGATTTGCTAATTCCACAAAGACTACAGTTGGTCTATTTCAGTCTCACCCTAACATGTTTAACTAAAATGCACGAAAACTTAAAAGTAAAACTACTTATAATACGTATAAGTAATGTGAACATTCAGCCTTGAATAAATTTCAAGCAAAACAATTTTTCGAAAACGTAATAATAAAAATCAATAATACACAGCATATATTAATTTGTCAACTTAGTACTTGAAAAGCCTGTTCTCAGCCGCATCAGCTAAAACGCCGAGTCTCCTGATCAGACCGATTATTATTACATAATTATTATTACTATTTACCAGACCGATTCATGACTGGTGACGTCGCTCATTTTAAAACGTATCCTGAAATAAAATGTCGTAATACCTGTGTTCTTATATATAATTCCATTTTTCAAACATGACTAACTAACATGTTACACAACTTACCAATACCAGTGACATTTTATTCAGATTCTGCGAAAAATTTCGTACTACCGAAAGAAAAAAACGGCCTTCAGATTAATTGTTAACTATATATAAAAAAGATTAGCTGGCAAAACGTTTGTATTGTGAGAGTTGAGTAAATGTTTAGCTGCCTTGCGATTTTTTTTTTCTATTTCAGCTTTATTTGCCAAACCAAGATGGTTTATGAAATATGCAAGAACTTCACTTGAGTTCGATATAAAACAGAAGCTACTTCTTTTTTTCTAACCCGGTTACATCAAACCAGCTGTTTAAACGTCACAAGCAATGACAACTAAACAACAAGCCTACTGACCGCCAAACTTCTATTACTTCAAAACACCACATATTGATATATTGAACAACGCAGTATTAAACTTTTGGCCAGTATTTCTACAATTATAGGCGCAATGGATAAAAATTGTAGACATAAGCCGAGTAACGGGTCACATTTTACATACGAGACGGGTATGTTTATGCTACGCCAAGGACACAGTAACCCTACATTATCAAATACAATGTATAATACAAAATATAAGTTAACGTTGAGTAGTTATTTTACGAACGTCTTGTAATTCAGTAACTTTTCTCCAATCATTCTACAAAATGCGTAAAAGCATGCTTGACCCCCCCGCGCCGCCGCCATCACATATGCAAGTTTACTTAGCTATCGATCTACATTCCTGACTTTGCCATAGCCTTTAAAAAGTTAAGACAATAACGTTACTGGGGTAAAAAAAACAACTTCCCCGTCAGCCTACGTGACCGGACCGTAGTGTGCAAACCGCATTAAAAAGAAACGAATAAACAAATGATTAATCCGAATTATCCCCGCACGCAATAATAAAATTGCGATATATAAGGTGATTAAGTAATTGTGAAATAAGTAAGATAAATGACTTACCGCCGCCAAAACAGCAACAACAACAGAGCGCAAGAGCAACGAGTTTGCATAAGAAGGACGGGCGACATCGTCTTGAGGAGCCCATGTTTTCAGCGGAGGGGAAACTAAGAACTGAGAACAAACTTTTTCCTCGTTCGACCAACAAGGCCGAAATGTAATAACGCGTCATGCACCGTCCACCCAGCCTCCGGGACTGGGAAGCGCCGCTTTGCTTCACACCCCGGTAACATTTTGTTACGGGCAGTCTTTTATATTACTGAAAAAACGGGAGTATCTTTATCTTCAGCCTACGAATATTTGAAAACAAGGCAAAGATAACGAGGGTTAATAATACAACAGAAATGTATAGAGCAGAAATATAGAAGACCAGTTTATTCCTCAGTGTTTTATTAAGTTGATACAGGAAAATAAAGAACATTATTTACAGTCAGAGAAATGCTTCCAGTGTTAATAACCAGTCGAAGGTATGGTCGTCGCTTAAATATTTACAAAATGTACAAAAGGAAAACAAACAGCTCGACAATAGTGCAATTTAAGTGCAATTCGATGCAATTCACAGATAAAATTTTAACAGATAGACATAAAGGTAAACACATAAAAAGGTACGAAAAATACATTTCAGCTTTGACATTCATTTAGAAATCAGCTTTCAGTTTTATCACGCTTGAACGCGAACCCACTTGATTATATCCCACGTTCTTTTTTAGGCTAAATGATTAAACGGGGATCAGGATTTAGACAACCGATGGAGACAATCAGCCATGTTTGTTTTGATAGGGGGAGGGGTCTTTGACATTATTAAAGATGAAAGCATTGCGAACAGAAAAACCAGCACGAACAATACGCAATTTTTTTCCAAACACCATGCATTTACACTTGATTTTGATCTTGACTTTAAAATCTAGAGTTTGCAGTATTTGCCAGTTACTCCACAGCACACAAGAAATATTGATTGCATAGTAAGACCAGATATTGTCAAGAACTGACCATTATTATTTTTTTTGTTAGGAGTGGACATACCAAAAAAGTTTTGTAGTCTTTCTGCTTTATGGTGCTTTTGAAACTGAGTTTTCACCTTGATCGATTGCAAAAATCACTGCTTACTCCAATTGTGTTACAATGCTGGTGCAGTCGGCTCTGTCAAATTGCCTTTGGTAACGCACCGTGGAAAAAAACCGTGACCTGTTCCTCCTGAACAGCAGGATGAGCAGAGCGGTGACCAGCGTTATAAAAATGATGAGGAAGAAGGCAAGGACTACCTTTGTTCTTTCTGACCCTTTGGGGGAGAGAGAGAGAGAGAGAGAGAGAGAGACAATAGGAGTAAGTAAGGGTGTATCTCTGAGGCAGAGCAATGTTAAAAGATCTTCAGCATTGAGCCACAAAAACTTGAAATATCTCTTTATTTCTCCCGGCAAATCTCACCCTTAGTTATGATCGCTTTGTACCAGCCTGGTACCTGTCATGGCCCCGTAACACAGTATTATAATACTTGATTTCTTATTTTGGGTTTGTCATGAAGGTCAACACTCACAGCTGGGCATCTTGCAGACGATGCGACTGTGCGTGTCCTTGCAGCCGACGAGTCTCCAGGCCCCTTGTTTTCCTGGCAAAAGGACCGCGCAGCGTTCTTTCAGGTGCGTGTGTGCTTCACCCGTTAGATCCCAGTTAGAGAACTGCAGGCTGGAGCCATCCGACCAGCTGACCGGCTCACCTGAGGAGCCAAGAAAGGAGGTGGAGAGAGATGGAGCGATTGAAGTGCTAGGGTGAGTGGAGCCGTTCACTGTGCAGTCAGTGGCGGAGGCAGCAGGGATGCTAATCACCCATAGCGCATTTCCAAGCTGGAGAACCCCAAACAGCATGCTTCAGGCACTCATTTATAATGGGCTCCTAGCATCACTGTCATCAGAAATTGTACTAAAGCACAATCATGTGGTCAAGGAACTCCCCATAACTTTGGTTCATCCATGACACCTTTATGGACTGAACTGGACTGGACTGGACTGAATTGAATTGAACAGATTTGAACTTTATTGTCAATTTGTCATCAGTCCCAGCTCCATGGGGGGGGGGGGTGGTTTAGGGTAGGCTTGCCCCATCCAATCATAAGCTTGGCACGCCCTGGGGCCAAATACATGACACTGCAATTTTCAGCAAATTGGTATTTCGAAAGTTTTAATACCCCTTTGGTCACTATTAAAAAAAAAAAAAAAAAAACGTTTAGCGGCTATGCTTTTGGTAGACTCAAAGCAATTTCCCTGAGACTCAGTGTCTGTCAAAAGCTCATTAGAAAAGCTGATTTCTATGCAAGCCTTACAAACAGAAAGAGACAGAGCATCAGGAACCACCAAACGCACATCTGAAACACAAATCAAATGCACATGAGCGAGAGCATGCGCCCAACTACATCCCCTCCACCCTTCTTAGATAATCCTGTGGCCCATCGAACAAAGCTGGAGCAGTGCCTGATGGTCATTATATAATGCAGAGCATGTGTACAACAAAGTAAAGGCCTTTACCAAAGACTATATGTGACCATAATACTAGTTAGGGTCAAGGTTAGCATAAAGCATATCCCACAGAGGTAGTAAGTCTTAAACATTTACCGTTGGGGTCTACATCCATGCCGAGCCAGACTCTGCTGGTGAGGACGGGGTTCTCTGACAGGTACTTGGAGATGAAGTCATTCTCCTCCCTGTCCTGTATGGTGAGGAGCTGAGACGAGGCACCTGCGGCGACAAAAACGGCAATTTTCAGTTTACGTCTGTTTAAGATGAATGTTATGCTGATTCGTCAACGCCAGGCCTTGGAAACGAAAATCACACACACCCAGACTCTGACACATTCTCTTGGCACTGTCCATCGTGTAGATGCTGTAGTTGAAGAACGTCATATCGAATGCGTAGCAGTGGTCCCTGTACTCAATCCACCGAGATGCATTGTTTCCCTCTGGGCATCTATGTGACGCAGAGATGGGTTGGGGGTCTGACCCTGTAAATAAGAAATAAAAACTATCCATCTTTCCCGCCACCGGTGGCCAGATTATGGCTGTAAGGCACACTTTTAACCTTTTATGAATATCGTTTAATTATGAAGCCCTACCAGATTCTACTGAATTCTAGAATTGATTAGATGCTCACTCTGAATGTTGTTGATGTAGCAGATCGCTCCTTCTTGCTGAGACTGACAGTCTCTTGGTATCCATGAGCCGTTCATGTTTATCGACACGCAGCTGCTATTTGTGTCTGAGTCGAAGAACTCAGTTGGAATGTAGTTGTATGCGGATCCATCAGACCATTCATACATCATGTAGCCATTGATCTAAGAAAACAGGGAGACTTCTGTCATTAATACAGAACTTCTTCTAAGATTGTAATGATCAATACTGATGAATTACAGGATGAATTTTATATGTGAAACTGACATGGGTTGCGTGACCATTCATTTTACATTCATCATAGGGCCACATGTAGAGAGTTTTATGTAATAAAAAAATTAAAAAAAATCCTGAATGGGATGCCAGTCCATTGTAGGGCACACATTTAGAAGTAATAACTTAACAGCTATAAAGCAAATGTTTTCAGTGCTCAGAAGCACCTAAGAATTGCAGTGCAAATGCATGGATATGCTCCGCTAAGCACATAAGCTGTCATTATAAGGATTCTGTGAGCAGCATTTGGGTAGTTAAACGCTCGAGTTGGTTCACTCTGCAGTAGGTGTCTGTTATTCATTATGTCTATGCTTTTAGTCATTAATGCAACTCTGAGAGTGTTGTCTGTGCATCGAATCACATTGCTTACAATGTGTTACCATATGTTTCATAAGGACTGCACTGTATTACTTAAATAAATACCTTACTGACATGCTTGCCTATTCTACTCATACATCAGAGAGAGCAGAAGCGAAGTCACAGATGTTAATCCATCGACAAGAGGATTTTGAGAGGTTCCAATGCATAAATTGCAAATTACTTATTGACCATATCAGAAAATGGAATTCTGGGAAACGGTAAGAGCATCTTAAATAGGGATTCCCCGACAAGGATGTACCTGCTGTCTGGACAGGCCAATCCACAGCGGGAAGCCATCGACTGTGGAGATCTGTTCCAGATGTCTATTGTGGGTGGAGTCATGGATGCTGGCCAGGTGGGCTCCGGTTTTCTGGCACTCGCGCAAAGCCTCAAACCAGGTCAGCTTCTTCTGGATGATGGTGTAACTCAGGTTGCCATAGGTCCCCAGGTCTTCTAGAGATGTCCTATATTGTTCTTTCGGGTCTGACGAAAAAAAAAAGAAGACAAAAACAGCATTAATTTTAATGACAGTGTTTCGATAATTAAGACATTTAAATGTATTGCTTGTTTAGGTACATCCATCTTCCAACCACTCTTGTCTCTGGGGGCCCATTCAAAAAGTAACTTTGGTACCCCCCCCCCCACCCCCTCCCCAGTGTGGTGACTGCTTGACGCCAACAGGGGGCCCCCTAATCTTGGGGTCCCATGTAAATACAGGATTTGAGTGGTGGCAAACACCACCACTGGGCAAGATACCAGTTCTTCAGAGGACACACTGACGGATAGAGACAATGAGCAATTCAGAGACGCTGATTCTCCAAACCACAGGAGGAAACTGAGTTATCTGGTAAGAAGGAAAATGGGAAGAACATGCACACTGCAAGCACGGAAAGGCAGAGCAGAGAAGAATGAGTGTGACCCTCTGAGTCCCTGTACTGAACAACTGAAGCAACCCAGAGCAATTTTACTGGCCTGAGTGGTCATTAAAAAAAAAAAGCCTTCTTTCAATTAATAACAAATGTATAGTAAAATCTGACAAATCTATTGTGGTTTTCATGAGACATGAAAAATGCTCAGATTTGGCCCTCCACAGAAAATATTTGCCCAAGATCTAGATACATCAGGAAAACATCAGGTCAGTTACAAAAGGTCGCTTAGTACAAAATATCTGTCATTATTTTCTTTTTGTTCGGTAAAAAAATAAGACGTACCGTTGTCAATTTTACAGACCACAATGCTTCTTTGCTTGAATTGAGGAAAGAACGATTCTGTGACCACTTCCCAGGCCCCATAGAGGTTGAGGCCCACCATGAAGTCTCCTGTCATGTTTGGTCTTCCGTTCGGCCAATTAGAATACTGGACATTGGTGCCATCATGCCACTTCAACCTGTTGTCTACAGAATGAAATACGAAGACACACGTTTTTATTACAGGTGACGATACATCACAATACCATCACTGCTAAAGTGACTTTAAGACCAGAAATGATTATTACTTACTTACTTATTATTATTATTTATTTAAATGACTAACCTGTAACACACCAGTAACATTTTTTTTTTTTTTTGGGGGGGTGGGGTCTATGGAAGCAAAGTAACTTATATTTGGAAAATACAATGGGTTTCAAAAAAAGAAAACACTACTGTGTATACCATTTTCGTCTTTGAAAAGTCCAAGCCAAACAAACTGGGCGAGATCTTTGAAAGGCAGGAGTTGTTCCTTCACAAACTCGTTCTCCGTTTCATCTCGAATGGTTAAAATCTCTGCGTTCTTGTCTGTGAAAACAGAATCGACGACTCGAGCTGTTAGCGTCACTCCTACAGTTTACAAACATCACTCGGATCAAGTTCCTATCATAGACGACAAATAACCTGAGGTACCTAGTGTCTTGCATCTTTGGCGGACGTCCATCCTTGCAGTGTCGTACCATCTGGAAGAACCCACCCGTAACGTATAGCAGTTGTTCCGGAATGGGATCCATGTGGGCCCACCACTGACATGGGGACATTTCACAGGTGACTTATCCTGTTCTGGAGTGACCACAGCTGTAAAAAAAATGACATGGGGACAAAGGAACAATGAGGATAAGATTGAAAACATGAATATGAGCAAGTCGAAGGAGACCGAAGACATCCAACCGGCCCAATTATGTTGGTAAGTGAAAACATATTTAGTTTTAATTCCAGGATAATTTCATTTGTTACTTTGTTGTCAGTGTTTCTGCTAGACACTCTAATGGCTCTCAATAAATACAAAAAGACTATGGTTGTATCGCTGCTAGTCATATGTCTTTCCAACTAACTACCAAACTATAACTAGGTAAAGAACAAATTGCTGATAATATAGCCTCCGTGAAATTAACAAGGCTTAAAATTTGATAACTTAAAGACTTTATGCGTCATGAAATACTATAGTGCCTGTTCAAATGACTTGCATACTTCATATGGGTTTCCAACTTCACGGAGGCAAGTTATTAGCTAACTAGCAATGCCACAGTGGTACCATCCAAATACTGTTATATCACAGCTGATAACCTTACAAACTGCAAATACAATGTAGCCTATCAATGTAAAGCTGGGTATGTGTAAATCAAGCAAAATAACCTGCTTCTTGAACAAACAGCATGACTGATAGGCCCATGAGGTGGTGTACAGTAGGCCAGGTTGGATGTCCTTCCTGCAGGTCGCAGCGAGACATACTTGGAGACAACGTGAATTTGGCTGGCTAAGTTGGCGCCCCTCAGAAATGGCACCCTAGGTGTCTGTCTGTGTCACTCAGTGGGTTTGACTGGCACTGTAACTGGCAGCCATTTCTAAAAAAAATCCTCTAAAAAAACGCACTGCAACAACTGCTAGGAGTTAATTTTAAGTTGACATTCCTCTTCCAACCATTAATCAATTAATCAAATACAGGGTCATTGATGGGGGGGGGGGCATGAGGCACAAAACTCCTCATATATACAGTTTATATTTATGTGTGTATATGTGTACACACACACACACACACACACATATAACTGGACTGCGGAAAAATTAAGAGACCACAGCACAATTTTTTGTTTCACTCATTTCTCAATTTTTAGGTTTCCATCTGTGAATAAAATGCTTTTTTTGCAAACTGCAGCCTGGTTCTCTGTTTCTCATCAATGAAGGGCTTCTTCTTGGCTTTATGGGACTTCAGTCCTACTTCTAGGAGCCTAATATGAACTGTCCTAGCAGTGCACTTCACACCTGCACTTAATGTTTCCCATTCTTTTTGAAGGTCACTTGATGTCATCCTACGATTCATGAGAAACTGTTGGATAAGTTAATATCATCTTTGGCATTATAAAGTCACTTCTTCCCTTTACCTGGCTGGTTTTTGGTCATTCCCAGTGTCTCCTACTTCACCTTATTCTTGTGTACTGTGTTCTTAGAAATTTTGAGCCTGGAAGCAGCCTGGCTCACAGTGTAGCCTTCTGCCAGCAGAACCAGGATTAAACCAGGATTTAAAAACACAGATTTAAGAATATAGTTTGTCTCTTAATTTTTTCCGTGGCTGTATATACACACACACCAATCCCAGCTCTTCACCCCATGACTATAAGCCACAGTCAGCTGTATTGTTTCTGTCGTCGGTCCCTCGAACCCGAGCCTCACCTTGCGGGATGTGACAGATGGCACCTGGCAGCTCTGCTTCGCAATCCACGGCCTTCCAGAAACCGTCGGTATCCAGGTAGACACATCGCCCGTTCGTGGCTTCGGGAGACCAGCGGCTGAAGGTCACGTGACTGTTGTCTGTCCATCTGTAATTGTAATTCTGGAGTGGGGTGGGAACAGGAGAGCAGTTAATTCAGAAGCATTGTTCACAAATATTTAAGGATCCAAGGAGGCAGACATTGATGCCTCTTTCGGCATACTAATAATAATACTAATAATAATAATAATAATATGATAATACTAATACAAATACTACTACTACTAATAATATAATAATAATACTACTACTACTAATAATAATAATAATAATTGATACATGTTACTAATTTAAAAAATACAAATGATCTCTTACATCTGCACTGTACAGGCCGATCCAGAGCGACATGTTGGCTCTGCTGGCAGTCACACTAAGGCTGGCCTGCTGGAAGGGCTCCGTCACACTGGCCAGGTTCATGCCCAGTTCTTTGCACTGTTCCATTGCCTTAGACCAGGTCAGTTTCCCCTGCAGGATTCTGTAGGTATGGTTGCCAACCTTAAACTGATCCGTGGGAACCTGAACGCTCTCCGGTTTGTCTGGAAAAGGGATTGAGACCTGGATTCATTTGTGCCATGGCCATACAATGCTGTCTGACTCACCACTCCAATGGGTGATATGATCTAGACCAGTGTTTTCCAATCTGTTCCTCGGGGACCCACAGTCGGTCCATGTTTTTGCTTCCTCTGAGCTCCCTGCTAGACAGTCCACATTGTTGCTCCCTCCCAGCTCCCTACCAGGCTGGGAGGGAGCAAAAACATGGACTGTCTGTGGGTCCTTGAAGACTGGATTGGGAAACACTGATCTACACTCACCAAACCCATTCATGCTGTAACAGTTTGGCACGCCATGTCTTATCTTAACTGCCTGGAAGTTAACTAGCTTGTTTACCTGTGTAATGTTGGCAGATGGAGACATACTGATAGTCTGTACAAGGTACATAGTTCCAGGTGCCCATAATTTCCGGATGAGGATCACGGATTATGTAGGAGCAATATTCCATACCCCATGGATTTAGAAGCTGAGAGAAAACAAGGAAATGTCATGAGTCAGCGCTGAAGACCAAACAAAGTGTGGCTACAGATGTCAGGCAGCAGGTGGCACTTGCATCTCTTCCCAGAGGTCTGTATTGTCCATCCAACAGGGGGTTAAAGTTGATAAATTTGACTGGAGACTTGTCGACCCATTCCAAGCCCGTTAACTTATTCAGTTTGAGGCCTAACCAGAACTTCATGGGCTGGTCAGGAAGGAGGGATGTGATGAAATCTGAGGGGGAAAGAAAACAGATGGGAAAAGATTTGTCGAGATGTGTGGCCTTGTGCGTTTGTCATGCGGAATCCCGAGGTCGCCACTGGGGAGTCCCACTGACCTTGCTCTAGTTGGCTGGAGATGACAGGAAGGGTGCCCTTCAGTGAATGGCAGTAATCACTGGCCCGTTCAAATGACAGATACAGTGGTTTGATCACCGTGTAGCACTGCAGAAACAGACAAGATCCCTTCATGCTCTGACCCATCTGCTCTGTCATATCACTTAAATCTACATTACAAGTCACTAGCTTTCCGTTCCCACCAACCCACACATTCATACATGTAAAACTTCATCAAACAAAATGAGGATCTCTGTGCTGTGTGCAGTTAATAGGTTTTACACAAGTGTGATTGAGTAACTGCATTTCCAGGGTATCCCCTGCCTTGTGTCCACTGCTTCCCAAGTTCACCACAATCCTGAACCAGACTGTAAGAAAGTTGGATGGATCATTTTCTACATTTAATGTAATCATTTATGCAGTAGTGTGAAGTCAGAGCATATGTCCCATGCAACTAAGGAGCAACATAAAGGAAATATTGGGAACTACAAAGGTGCTTCCTATACAAAGACTACGTACGCACATATACACACACACACAGGTTTGCTGACGGTGGATTATGCCGGATTCTTAGTGGGCATGTGGGCAGAAAACTAAAAGAGCATCAGCGACAAACTCATGTGCCGGAAATAGGAGAGCATGTCCAAGCATCTGATGCCAAACCTTGTCTCCAAAGGTCAAGGAGCCGTTGATACAGGGCGTGCCGGCTGGGTGTGGCTCTGGAGGAAGCTTCTCCACAGACGTGACGTTCATCCTTTCACACACGAACGGAAGGCGTTTCTCGCAGTACTTCATTAAGTCTGAGTGAAAGGTGTTGGGGGGGGGGGAGATTTTTTGGCAACTGTTGCATTACGACATGTCTCAGTTTATGACGCTCCAGTTCAGCTCAGGGTGACGATAACTTACCCGGACGCATTAATGAATTTATAGCACTGCAGCCTTCATGATAATGGTAGAAATTAAATCTGTAGGGAGAAAAAATTATGCATTTTCACATAGGTGCAGATTTCATATTGCATATGGAAGCCTCTGTAACGTGTTGTTCTATGTTTGTCACGTGTAGAATGTCTGAATGTCTCATGTACGTCATCAATGCAGACATGACGATGACTCAAATAGGCAACAGGATCTTTTATTTTTAATTAATAGGAACTGTCATGTTTAATATGCAGTCCTTCTCAGTCATGGGGTATTACTCCAGGAATATGCCGGAACACTGTACAGACAAATTCAGAAAGAGACTAACTGACCTGAAGGGGTAATGGTGCATGCCGCTTTTCAAGTCCACCCACCAAAATAAGTTTCGATCGTCTGAAATCTGAAACAAGTCACAGATTTGGCAACGTGAAAAGGAGACCCCAAAACATCCATTTCCAACTATTTCAATCCAGTATTTCACTGAACATTTACTTACAGACTGAATGAATGTGAACATGAAGTCTCCCAGCCTAAATCCTAAAGTCTTGGCCTTCATTACTCTAAGGGTCATAATTCTGGGATCCCTGATACTTATCATAAACATTGGAAATGGCTGAAACTACAACAGCAAAGATGAAATGATGCTTTACCTGCACTTGCACAAGTAATGCTACACTGGAATGCCCTTTTCACATATCCCATCATGCTCTCCTCCGAGACACACACTCACACATATAGGCGAGAGCAAAGCCTGAGGTCTGAGTGCATGATCAGCAATTTATCAGGTGCCACTGAAGCATTTTGAGAGGTTAAGGGTCCATCAAATACATGATTCTTCTACCAAGGAATAGTTTGGAACTGGTCACCTTCTGATGAGAGGCACAGAGGCCAAATCAGTTGAGTCACACATGAGACTTTTCTTGAAAGGCTGTACCTGAGAGATTTTCTGCACAATCTGCCTCATTATGTGGTACGACGTGGGAACAGCCAGCTTGCTCCCATTGTTCCAGCAGTATTCGCCAGCCTCCTCATTGGTGAGCCTCGTGTCGCCCACGAACCAGAATTCTCTCCCACCCACGAATATTGACGTCTCGTGATGGCCTTCTGTGTAGGGGGACAGAGGAAGGGCTGCTTTGAAAGACTTTGGGACGGCTTTCTGAATTTGTTGCCTTACCAAGAGGACAAAACGTAGTGTGTCGAAGTCCAACTTTCACCTTAGCAAAGTACCCATTGTTAAAAAAAATGTAGGTGTATAAAAGAAAAACTATGCTTAGCTAAATAGTAGTGTTTTCTGTGCTGCTATAATAAATAAATCAAGATAAGTAAATTACATATAACAGAATTGCATGGTCACTCACTTGGGTTATACCATTCGGGAATTCTTTCGCTCTTGCCTGGAGGTACAAAGATGCAAGAAGCAAATATAAAAAAGAAACTCCTTTACATTTTTTTTTAGGATATCAAGGAAAACACAATGAAGTCACTGATATAGATCCGACCACATCATATATATTTTGATACCAGTTCTCTAGGTCACATTCAGTCAATCAGAATTTACCAAATAGATATTTCTAAATGCTAATTGCTCTGGATCCCAGGTTTATAAATGTACTCCACTGGCAGATATAAGGTTTACCTCTGGGGATCTGGCAGACCCATTCCAGCTGAGCATCACAGTGAAATGGGGTTAGGTTGGCTGGCTCTTCCTGGTAGTGGTAGTAGTCGGAGATCCAGTGATATCGGCTGGACTGTCTCCTGCGGATCTGTTTTGGCACACGGGGAGAAACCCAGTGACTTACACATCAAGTGTCAAACTCAGTGACATGCAGAAAAGCGAAATCGATGCGACTCAGTAAACCACGCAATACGGAGCAGGATCTGTTATGTGATAGACGACACAGGCATCGCTGCTCAATTAGCGTCTTGGCTTAGCATGTCAAGACGCAAAAATAGCCTTATGAGGAAGCCCATCGCAACATTGTTCAACGAAAACAGGACGGGGAATCCTCTTTCTTTGCACGTTCTCGTCAAACCAAGTGCGAAATGCACTCCCAAGTCCCATTGCTACCGTTGCTAACATGGGGGATTTTTCCTCACAGACTATATACGTATTTATTATATGTATATTTGTACAAACAAACCACGGTAATATACCTTGAAAGCTGCACAATCCCTGTTGAACTCATCACCCTCCTGAAGTTTTTCGGAGAAAATTGAAACCTAAAGCACAGAAATAACCACATCAGCTGGAATTCCTCAATAAATGCTGTATCGGTCTCCTGAGATGTCCTTAATTCTTACTTACCAGCCAATCCAAAAATACTTTCGAATAGAAGAAATAAAATGTACCAGTTGCAGAATAGCGAATGAACATTTCCGGACAATTGTTAAGAATTAGCCAGACATTGCTGGAGTTCAAAGCCCACATCTTTGACCACGTCCTAACCTTTATCCTTTTCAGATAAATGGTGCCTGATGATGCATAAGCTTTATGATATATTCTCTTTCAGTTTTCATCACTCTCCAAGTTGTCCTCCACTTACTGGTCTTCCGTTGCTCCACTCCCATGAATTTTCGGACTTGGCACTTCGCCTGTTTAGCCCGCTCCAGAAATAGTGGTCCTGATCTTGGCTGGAGGGAGGGAAAGGTCAAAACAATCGCCTGTCAAATCGCCATCTTGCAAATGATAAGCAAAAGATCAATAGTGAAAAGGTCAGAGTTCATGCTGTTTACAAATATACCCAGACTCCTTTTAGAGGGTAATCTCTTAGGCAGACACTGTTGGGCGCTAAGCTAAGACAGCACAGAGTTAGCCATGCGCTAACAGAGGGGCTGGATGGAAAGGCCTGCTCGGTAGGGTGACACTACTGCCATACAGGATGGGTAACAAACTGGGACAGTCGTAGCATTGCCTCATAAACCAGCGGCATTGTGAAGCTGCTTTGGAGAAGCAGAAAAGGGCAATGAGGAAGTGCCTTAAGTGGCAGTTCAAACGCACTTTAGAGTCAGCAGCTGAGTAACTACCACAAGTTACTACCACACAGACCATTTCTATACCCATCCCAGTCCTTCTGCAAAGCTGCTTCTTAGCCAATAAGTAAATGTCACCAGACCACTTCTGTGGTTTAATGCCAGCCAGGGACCAGGAAGTTAAAGAGCAAGAGACTCTACAGCATTTTCCTTTTTCTCTGCATGTGACTAAGATCATCAGACTAGTCCAAACATGTTCTAACAATTAAGGCGGTGTTTCAGTTCCAGTTATTGGGACTGGTTAGCGTGCAGGGATGATTTCAGTAAGTGTGATGTCACTGACCCGTGACTGTCACCTTGCTACAGGCAGTAAACAAGCGAAACAAGGGTGAGACCTGATGGAGTCTTTCAAGATGGCTTGAATAGTCCTCATCTCCTGCAGGTGGCTGAAGCTAACCAAGTGAGCTCCCAGGGCCTTGCAGAAGCGCTCGGCCTCCTCCCAGGACCGCTTGCGACTCAGCCGCACTTTATCGAACACCTGTCAGGTAACGTCACAGAAGATAACCTACCAGCAGATGGCAGCAGAGCACCCTCAAGTTACTGGAATACAATAGTGCTGCATATCCATCCTAACAGACCCTCCTCTCTACTGCCCACCTCTGGTTCTCAGAAGCTGTTTGTTCTTCTCACCTTGTAGCAGTATGGAAAATAAGGCCTTGAAGTCCACCCGGAAGGGCAGGGGAGACTAAGGTCTGGCTCTGGTTCCTCCTGATGGCTGACGTCCTTCTTGCACACTGAGCCAGCTTTGAACAGGTTACAGTCCTTCACCTCCCACTTACCCAGTGCTTTGGTGGACATGGCGACACACCCGCTGGCTAGAGCTGTAATTGGAACCTTGAAATCAATGTTAATTGTCTTTAACAAAGTAGCCCTAATTACAACAGTCAAGCTAATGCTTCCCCTAAAGTGTTGGTCAAATTGCCAACCAATTCCCAGGTATTCCCAGTGAAATTAGGTCAATATCTAATTTCAAAAACATGACCCATGACAGACAGGCACAATAAACACATCCATCCATCCATCCATCCACTTTCCATAACCATGTATGCAGTGGAAATTCTGAATGTGATGATCTCAGTACATGCTTTGGCACACAGTGTGGGCACTCAATGCACCTTATCTCACTGCATACCACTGGACTGCAGAAGGGAGTCTGAGTACCCAGAGGAAACCCACACAAACCAGTGGAGAACATGGTGACTCCACACACAGAGAGCCAGGGTTAAGAATTGAACCCACAACCTACAGTGACACAGTGCTGCCTACTGAGCTACTGTATCACCAGTTACCAGAAAGTAATATCCCACTGATTTTCGCACACATTGTGTACCTGGCTCAAAAGCATTCCAGTTGCTGTAGGTCATATCTTTATGACGGCCATCTTGGGTAATCCACTGGAATTCTCCAGTGTCATTAACATTTTGAAGCCCAGTCCAAAAGTATTTCGATTCAGGAGTTACGTGCTCTTTGATAAGGGTGTTGATGAACATCTGCTCAAACCTGTGAAAGACACAATGCAGACTGGTTTAACAGAAAGGTATCCTTATGGAAAAAGCTTCCTGGCTTTCATGATTTTATTACAGTGTTTCATTACCTGTTCGTAATGGTCAGGTCACACCTGTCCTTGAACAAAACGGCATTGGTGTCCACCTTGTAACACGCATTACCGTGTCTCTTCCAATCCTAGGAGATAAGAGACGGTATGAGTTGCCTGCCTATGAGGTATGAGCACAACAATGGATAAACATTTGTAACAAGGGAAGTCGACAGTAGCTTTTTACAAACTGTAATTGTAGTACTCACGCCATCTTCAGGACACCCTGCTTTTTCAGTAGATTCCTTTACTTCCCCTTTCTTCTTGCACACAAAGGGCAGTTTAACGTCACATTGAGTCACTTTCCACAAGTGGGACTGTGCCGTAAACAGAAAAAGAAAACTCCATTATGCTACATCACATTGCATGATATTTGCCAAAATTTTGGTACATTTTTTGCTAGAACCCAATCATTTCAGAAATGATGCACGTCAGTTTTGCAGATCTTTTATTCTTTTTATTTATGATTCGTCCATGAATCCGTAACCAGTCATCCAGTACTGGGGTGCTTTAAGCCTAGAGCCTATCCTTAGGAGTACGGGTATAATGCAGAGGACAGTCCGGATAATCAGGTGACACACACTCACACACTACAGGCAATTCAGAGGCACCAATTCACATAGATGCATGGAGGAAATCGGAATACCTGGAGAAGAACCACACAAACATGGAGGGCACATACATGCAACCCAGTCTGGAGCCTACAGAGCTTCCTGTGGGGCTACCATGCCACTTTTACTAAGGTCTTCATCAAAGTTCAAACCTTCTAACATAAAGTACCTCTTCAAAGTAGGAGACACAGGCGGGTTTGCCTTCATCGGGGAACTGGGGCTGATCCCTGCTCCAGTATGTGAAAGACACTGGAGATCTGTCGGTCCAGCTGAAAAGGTACGGGCTCGCTTCACTTCTTAGGCCGGTCCACACCTCAAACACATCACCTGAGGAGACCATAACCAAACGCATTACTCACTCTGCCCTGGTCTGCAGATTTACTGGTACATGAACATGCAGGGGCTTAGTTTGACATCAATGGATTGGGCGCCTGAGTCTTTATTGGGGGGAGGGGGCGGGGGTGATGACAAACTGATATATAAAAAAACTATCCATAACTTAAGCACACATTTATTTTGGGGGGCTAAAAAAACACTAAAATAGACCTATTGATGCTAAACATCAGGTTAGCTGTGATTTTATCGTATTACTATGACAAGCTATTTAATGTGAATAACTAGGTACTGTTTACAGGAAGAACACAATATTTTGGTAGTTTTCACCAATTTCTAGCTGCAGCACTGAGTAAAACATCTCATCTGCGAACTGACAGATGTGGTAGGTCTTCATATCCTTCCATGTCTGCATTTGGGGTCCCATAATGACTGGATGAAATGGCTTTAAAGATTATTATGATCAGGTGTTGCCTAGCAGATGTTCACGACCAGTGATCATGCAGACAGCATTTCCCCAGAATGACCCCCCTAGGGTGTGGGTCTCCAAGCTTCCCATTGGTTTAAGATTGAAAGATGGCATTTTTTTTCGGCCAATCACAACAAAGCAGGTGGCCTCCATAAATGATTGCGAATCTTCTCACAGACATGCAGTGTTGGGATGGGTGGGGGGTAGGGGCGTGACACCTGTGTGGAGCTCCGTGCTGAGCCCCTCTACATCGCTCAGGCTGTGTAGGCTCAGGAGGTCCGCCCCGCTCCTCTCGCAGTACTGTTGGGCCTCGGTCATGGTCTGGGGCTCGTCCTTCACCAGGTTGATGCAGAAGTCGTCCCAAGGTTTCCAGTTTGGCTCACAGGAGGTGGTCTTGTCCAATGGTGGCACTGATGGAAAGGTCCAGGTATATTAAGCACCACCCACCATTCCCCATCCAATCAATTAAAGGAAACTAACTAAAGAAATAAATCCTGCCCCTAACAGCATGACGGCCTGCAGCTCTCACCCGCTGGTTCAGGCTGAGTGCGTTTGAGGGGTTTTTTGCAGATGTAGGGCAGCCTCATGCTACACGCCTCGCTCACCCAGAAGCCCCGGGGGGTCATCACTGCGCAATCTGCCTCCCGCAAGATGGAGGTAAATGGCATCCCTGTGAAAGTGTAGATGACAGATTGACAGCACATATTAAATAATGCTCTCCAATAGCATATTACACAGCCAGTCAAACAGCTCATAGCATATTACACAGCCAATCGCAGGCCCATAACATATTTTACAGAAGCATCAAATCTTGAGAGTGGAAATTGAATGCAAATGTGTTTACAAATGAAGAAGTACTCCATAATGACCTACTACAATGTTTCAACGTGCCTATGCTGGTATTTAAGGGACATCTGTGAGGAAAAGACCAGTTAAAGCTCATTTTTACCATCATCCCATTTGACGAAATTGAGCGGGGTGCTGTCTGACCACTGCCAGCCTTGAGACATGTCCAGCTGATTCAGTCCAATCCACATCTGCTCAGGCAAACTAACATTGGCTGGAGCTGATAGGACAAATAAGATGTACAAACCAGTCAGCTGACCAAGCTGCTGTTCAGAGCCTGCTCAGGTGCCTTAAATGAAAAGGCCACAATCAGCCCCGTAGCAGAGAGAGCACCCACTTGGTTCATTTATTTCGCAATTTTATCCAAAGCGATATATAATTAAAGAAACAGTCAGTCACTCCCTGGAACAATTGGGGGTTAGGGTTTTGCTGAAGGACTCTTCCAACACTGGGATTTGAACCGGGTCCCTTTCAATCACAAGTAGAACATTCTAACCCGCCAGGCCACGCACCACCCTGCTGCTGGATTTCTGCCCTCTGCTTTCATTCGTGCAATTCCATGACTGAATGTGTGAATCTCTTCCTCGATCTCTTCTTGGAGACTGAGAGTGGAAAGCAGCAGAGTGTCTCTCACCAGACACGTTGGAGAGTTCCTTGGGGCCGGAGACGCTGAGCAGGTCCCCGCCTTGGCTGCGACAGGAAGCCCGCGCCTCGTGCCAGGACAGGGCTGCCTGCAGGTTGTACTGGTAGCAACTTCCGGAACCAGGGTTCTTCCACAGGACATCACAGGATTGTTCTAGAAGGAATGAAAAGTTGAAGGCCAGTAAGTACCAACAGACAAGACCAGAGGAACACAAAATATGCGACCCAGTAAGATGGCTCTGAATTTTCCGTTAACTAAATGGGAATTCCAGCAAAATTCCAGTTATTTCATATGTTAATACAATCAGCTTCATTATATTTGGCATCCTCAATAAAAGAGGGTAATATAAAATAAACAATGTAGTCTACAGAAGAATCAAAACTACTTTCAAAATGTGTAGGAAAATTGCTTACCATTTACCTAATAAAAATAATCCCTTCAAGAACATTATATTATATTCACAATTGAGAAATCTTTTAAGATCATGTGGAGTAAAATTGTTGGCACCACTGAAGAATAACTTAAATTAGGAAAGAATATTTGCATCTTTGGTGAAAAAATGTGTTTTTATTCTGCTGCTATTGTATCGGAAGTCACATGCTTCCTATATCCTGATTCTCAGTGATACAAACATAACATCACACACAAACAAAAGCCCTTTGTCAACACGGGGAAATCCAAAGAGCATTCATCTGAAATGAGATAAAAGGCTGCTAACCAGTACAAATTAGCTAAAGAATATAGAAAGATGTTAAAAATATCATTGAGCATAATCAGAGCAATTACTGAAGATTTTAATTAGGGTTGAACAGTGGAAAATTTATCAGGAATTGGATACTTCAATATACTGCCCCCACGCACAATGAGATTCATGCTGGGAGGTGAGAGCAGACCTGGAAAATCACAGTTTCTGAAATCGATTTCTTTAAAATCAATTGTCCAATGCCACCAGGATCGCCAGCTTTTTGGAAGAGTTTCTCGAAAGAAGTTGTTCCTGACACAATACCACTAAATGCATCACATGAAGTTGGTTAAATATCACTGGAATTACAATCACAATTATGTGTCGTGATCAGATGAGACAATGGTTGAACTTCTTGATCCTGCACACCACTGACATGTTGGGTGAACAAAGGGCAGCGGATACAAGGAAAAGTATCAGGTTCCCACTGTCAGATACAGTGGAGGATCATTGATACTTTGTGGCTGATTTACTGCAAATGGTCCAGTGGCTCTTTTGAACATAAATGGCGCCATGAATTCCATGATAAACCAGGACATTTTAGTAAGAAATCTAGATGCCTGTGCCAGAAAGTTGAAAGAGCACAAAATCACTGTTTTGCAATGGCCATCTCAGTCTCCAAATCTGAAGCCACACTTCTGAAAGCACACTTCCTGGGGTTTCCCCACAAGTAAAAATAGGGACTTTAAATGTTTGGGCCATTCCAAAGTGGTAGTGATTCGCTCAAATGGTGAGAGGGACAATGCTCACCCGGACTGAGACAGTAGCCCCACTTCTGGTCGGCGTCGTAGTTGCCAGTGGTGGAGCACCAGCTGAGGTCTTCCTCCTGGCCATGTGACAGGCAGCCATGATGCCAGCTGCCATTGTAGTAAAAGGGAAATTCGCAGGCTGCCCCGAAGGAATTTCCCATGGTGCTGTACAAGACTGATCGTGCAAATGCAGTGAGATAAAAACCATATTGGGGAAATGAGAACAATCCAACTGAAGTAAACATAAATCTAATTCCATTAGTAAAGGATTCTTTTATAGTGAACAGGTGTAAGAACATGCTTATTTTTACCACGTGTTTTAATTTACTTAAAATTTAAAATAGAATTAAAATTTAAACTTAATTCATCTCTGAACACTTCTAAGGGCAGTTCAGATCTTGCGTTCAGGCAGATTCATCGAGTAAACAAAGGTCTATAAACAGTTCCCATGGTTATATAAAGATTTGTGCTGTTGTTTCCCAGGAAACAAAATGATTTTTTCCCAAAACAATCTCTTTCACCATATTTAACGGTTTGTTTTTTCAAAAATACCCAGGGGGCATTTAAATTCTACATGCAGTGAAGCTTGACAAATTAAAAAAAAACACACGTACATATGTACATCTATTTGATACAAATACAGGTGATATCAGCTTCTTGTAAAAATAGTCCATCCATCCATATTTTCAATTCAGCATCACAGGGAGCTTATCCCTTATTAGCACAAGCCAGAGGATATCATTCTGGATGAGTTGTCAGCCCATCAAAGGGATAAAAAAATCATTGGTATCTATTTACTACCATTTTATCACACCAAATCTTGAGCTGCGAAGGATAAAACTATTCTCATTATCATACGGAATTCCCCCTAAAATCCAAGAAGGTCACACACAAAGAAGTGCAACCAAACGCTGTACAGAAAAATCCCCAATCGACTTGCGGAACAGCATGGGATTTCTCTTTGCGGTTAAACTGCCATTTCAGCTGTTGAAGTAAGGCGGTGTGGGGCTATAGACACGTGTCCAAAGCAGGGCATTCCCAAACACAGTCGCTGACAGCCAGGCACTAATAGAAACTAAATTAACCAAACACGGACGGTGACATGAAACCTACGAGATGATGGGACACTATGTTTAATTTTAACCTGCTGTTGTTCCTCTACAACATAAAACAGAACCATGGATCATCTAGATCCTTGAATTCTTTGTGGGAACGTTTATTACACAGATTTGACAATTGAAATAAAAGCAAACTATTTCCAACTTTATTTTCTGATGAACACACTCTAGCTATAGTTAAGGTGCAGCCCTACCCTGTACTCTGTTGTACTCTGGATAGATGGATGGACATTGCAAAGCTAATCTTACTTGGTGATGGACCACTGAAGGTGGAGAGTGAGGTTCTCACAACCTTACCCTGATACTGTCTCTGGCAAATGTTTTCTGACGAGTTGTCTCTCATCCACTGGTCGCCAAATCCCTTCTTGACAGCGACAGTGTCATTGATCACGAACAGGGACACCTGGGACGCTGTGTGGATGACGTCTCCACTGCAGCGCCACCAGAGCATGTCCCCTACAGAGTCACAGCTGAGCAGCGCCAGGGTCTTGGAGTCCGCGTCAAGGCCCAGGCAGCGGCCCGTGGCCACGTGGAAGAGCCGGTGGCCCGAGCCCCACTTCCAGCGCTGCTGGTCAAAGTCGGTGCAGTGTGCCACGCCCACGCGCCGGTCCTCACCCTGGAGGCACCTGCGCGTGCTCACGTGGCTGATGCTGAAGGAATCGTCCCCTGCGCAAAAGCCTAATCTTAAACACATACTTGTACAATCTATATTTTCAAGCTTCCTTTCATTAATTAATCGTGCGTTTTACGTGAATCGAGCTGATACTGCATTTCAAACGAAAAGTCAGCTGACTACGGAGGTACAGCCGGAAAGTCCCCAGGATTTTAATTTCACTTTCATTTCTTCAATTTACAACCTTAATTGCCGCCTCACTTTACTCGTTTTTATATAGGCTATTTTTAAAATTTAGGTTCACACAAATAGCTAACTTCCCGCGTTATACTTACCTATTCTATTAAGTTAAGATTTTAATAGGACAATCATCTTCTAGCCGTTAAATTAAAACTAATAACAATGCTTGAAGTAATATCCAAATATACGCTTGAGTCATTTTTGTTACAATAAGGTTACATTGTGGCAGTAAACAAAAACCTGTTCTTTTAATACAATTTTTTTCTTACCTGAATACACGTGTTGTGCGATTGTCCCGCAATAAATAAAGCTGTATCCAACAAGAAGGATTAAATATCGGTACATCGCAGCTTCCAGTGTGGCATGCATGGTTATAAGGTTCCTCTCATCATAAAAAAACTAGAAGCGGTTGTCATTTCAGTTTTGCTTTTATCCCTTGCAGGAGATCTGCGTCACAATATGCCACCCTAAACGTAGGCGTCAAGCGTACGGACAGAAGTGAGCAGCTAGCAACTTATTTAAGAGGACAGGCCGGACAGGAGGGAATTTCATACTGGAAACCGCACTCACCGGTCAACTATATGGAAGTGACACGTCATTCACGGTAATAATAATAAAAATCCCCACGATCACAATGTATTGTCTTGTTACTGAAATTATGCAGCAACAGCAAGATTTTTCTACATTTTTGTAACTTTACACACACACACACACACACACACACACACACACACACACACACTTTAACTACAGTTAAATCTGAAACACAACAATAAAAAATTTACCAGTTGACAACTGGTAAAATATTTCGCGAATGCTTACGATTTGTCACAGACACCAGTCCCCGAGGGATACACCTTTTATTTAGTAAACTTTGAGCATACCCTGTGGGAAAACACAAATATAAATATTTCATTGGAAACGTATAATTGATAACAACAAGTAACGTCTGTAAAAATAAAAAAAAGTTTTAGTTGCTGCCAAATACACACAAATTATTTCAGAACCAACCAGATGTATCAAGTTTCAGTTTAAGCAGTGTTCAATGTTCAATTAATAATTACATTGTTTTAAATACAAGGATGTAAACTATGACGTGCGCAACAAAAGGATACAACGTAATTATAGTTCTCTGTACATGTTGAAAAACTAGAACGTACCTTAATATATGCACAACAAACACAGTATTAAAATAAAATTCAACCTAGTCTACCTTTTGTTGTTTTTACATTCTTTGCATATTATAGGATATTTACCAATTAAGCAAAACCGCCTGGTATTCTTTACCAATAATGTCCTGCATTAAAAAAACACCACACGTCTGTATCTTTTTAAGGAAATTTCTGTCTAAATCACAAGTTCCCACAGTCAGAATGAGACGTGCCTGTGGAGGATAACCTGAGTCGACAGGACTCCAACTCAGCAGCCGCTTCGCGCACTGGGGTTCACTGCGATTATGCAGATGTGTTCGTCCATGTTTGTGTTTGACGAGACGGTAATAACACTGTTAAGCAAACAAGAGCGAAAAGATACAGGTGCATGCGCACCACACACACACACACACACAAACATCTTTATCCTAATGCCAGGCTCTCCGGTAATATATATTCTACGCATACTCATATTCTTGGCATTAAAACATTGTTACCAAAAAACGAAACACGTAATAAAATAAACGGAAATTCCACACGCGGCAGTCCCTTCCCCGTTTCTGTATGCGCAAATATGCAAGTAAACAACTTGTTAATACATCCTTCAGCTGAGTATTAATCCCCTCTGGAGGGTTCTGAAGTCCCTTGTGCTCCCCTCATGCCGGGTACAGGGGTCTCTGAGATGAACCCCTATTCGCCGGCGTTGCCTTCAAGGTCTGTTATGAGCACGTCAGAGTCCACGGCCTGCGAGCTGGCTTGCCGGTAATATGCGCTCCCGAGGAATGGGAATCTGCGGAAGCGCGCCCCATTCCTCTTGTACACGCACCACAGCGATACAACAAGGAGGGCAAATATCAAGATGGCCACCAGGGCGGCGGCAGGAATAACACCATGGTGCAGCCCTGGAACGAAGAAGATGGGGCAGGGTCACGTTAATGAAGGTCCCACTACTGAAATTTAAAAAAATTACTATGACTAAGTGAATTTTAGTAAAAGAGCATTATGAAATAGTCGAAGAAGGGAAGGAGGAATTCAAAGCCAAAAAAAGGCAATCCATGCAAGTGTCCTACCCAGTTAAGGTCATTCACCATAACCAGTTTTCATTAAAATACATCTCTAAGAACCAAATGATCAAATAAATAAATGTCTCACATTTCTTACCATTAAGTGGTTCAACTTCTACTTCATTAACTGCATCTGAAACAAGTAAATAAAATAATCTGCACAGCTTCCTATGTTATGCTAACATTTAGCTACACTACACTTATGGCGCCATTCCACTGTTACCAGGAACCAAGCTGTACCTGATACGTACCGCAAACGGATGGTTTTCCATTGCGAAGTATGAGAGCAGTACCCAACTCATTCCCATGCTGACGTGGCCCTGCTTACTAATAGGGTCAAAAGTGTGAAAAAACTGAGCTGCACGGAGATACCAGTGATCTGTGTTGATATGCATGGATTATCTGAAGGAAAAAAACAATGTATTCTACATATTCTTTATATTCTATATTAATTATTAGTAGTATAGCCCATCGCGTTGTATTAATGTATTCCCATTAACTTGAAACCTGAAAAGTTCCAATCTCCTACTTAAAAATGTACTACAGAATAGCTGAAGGGGAACGGATTCATTATGCAAATGTACACAAGCGAATGCGAATTCCGCTAGCGTTTGATGCTAACATAACATGGTTGTTCTCACAGATGTGCTAGCAGAATTTAGCACATAGCAAATCATGATGTCCACCGTGTGATCAGTAAATAAGCGTCTCTTTGGTTTTTTTTCGTTACTGTTGCGTCCAAACCTGGCAACCAGGGGCGGATTAAGGTGTACAGAGGCCCCTATGCTACAGTAGTCTGTGGGCCCCCCAACCCCGCCCCCCTATATTTTTTACTGGCCAATGGGGGCCCCCTTGCAGGCTGGCACACGTGGGGCCCCTAGGCTTAAGCCATATCTAGCCTGTGCGTTAATCCGCCCCTGCTGGCAACCCTTCAGCAGTGGAAAACCAAAGCGAGCTGGAACCGTGCTCTCTTCGTGGCATGGCTCAGGTACGGCTCAGTTCCTGTATGCCAGTGGAAAACCAAAGCAAGCTGGAACCGTGCTCTCTTCGTGGCATGGCTCAGGTACGGCTCAGTTCCTCTATGCCAGTGGAAAAAGCCATAACAGTCTAACTACCTCAAGTTCATATTTGGCAGCCGCAACCACCAAGAAACAGTAATATTTTGTGGGGGCGACATGTGGCTCTGTGTTAAGATCCTGTACACTCATGGCCAAAAGTTCTGAGAATGACACGTATTGGTTTTCAAGTCTGCTGCCTCAGTTTTTATGATGCCAATTTGCAGATACTGCAGAATGTTGTCCCTCTTTACCATGAAAATAAACTTAATGCCAAAAACCAATTTCCACTGCATTTCAGCTCTGGCACAAAGGCTGACATCATTTCAGTGATTCTCTCGTTAACAGAGGTGACAGTGTTGATGAGGACAAGGCTGGAGATCACTCTGTCATGCTGATTGAGTTAGAATAGCAAACTGGATGATTTAAAAGGAGGGTGATGCTTAAAGTCATTGTTCTTCCTCTGTTAACCATGGTTACCTGCAAGGAAACATGTGTGGTCATCACTGCTTTGCATAAAAAGGGCTTCATAGGCAAGGATATTGCTGCTAGTAAGATTGCACCTAAATCAGCCATTTGTCAAATCATCGAGACCTTCAAGGAGAGAGGTTCAATTGTTGCGAAGAAGGCTTCAGGGCGCCCAAGAAAGTCCAGCAAACACCAGGACTGTCTCCTAAACTTGATTCAGGATTGGGGCACCACCAGTGCAGAGCTCAGGAATGGCAGCAGGCAGGTGTGAGTGTATCTGCATGCACAGTGAGGCGAAGGCTTTTGGAGGATGGCCTGGTGTCAAGAAGGGCAGCAAAGAAGCCACTTCTCTTCAAGAAAAACATCAGGGACACACTGATATTCTGCAAAACATACAGGGATTGGACTCCTCCAAGAGCAACTTCTCCCAACCATCCAAGAACAGTTTGGTGATGAACATGCCTCTTCCAGCATGATGGAGCACCGAGCCATAAGGCAAAAGTGATAACTAAGCAGCTTGGAGAACAAAACATCGACATTCTGGGTCCATGGCCAGGAAACTCCCCAGACCTTAATCCCTTTGGGAACTTGTGGTCAATCCTCAAGAGTTGGGTGGCCAAACAAAAACCCACAAATTCTGACAAACTCCAAGCATTGATTATGCAAGAATGGGCTGCCAACAGTCATGGAATTTGCCCAGAAGTTCATTGACAGCATGGCAGGGCGAATTGCAGAGGTCTTGAAGAAGAAGGGCCAACACTGCAAATATCGACTCTTTATATAAACTTAATGTAACTGTCAATAAAAGCCTTTGACACTTATGAAATAGTTGTAATTATACTTCAATATACCATATAAACATCTGACAAAAAGATCTACACACACTGAAGCAGCAAACTTTGTGAAAAACCAATACTTATGTCATTCTCAAAACTTTTGGCCACTACTGTATTTGTAAGGGTGAAAGGTCACCGGTTAGAGTACATTGGTTGGCAGATGAATGTCACCTCTGGGCTCTTAAACAAGGCCCTTCACCCCCAACTGCTCCAGGGACTGGCTGCCCCTGCTTTCACCTGCGATTTGTCACTTAGGATAAAAGCGTCTGCTAATTGTAAGTGCAATGCGTAGCGGCAAGGCGTACCTGCCGTGATTTTGCAGACGAAGCCCAGCTTGTCACCGCAGTGGGACAGATGCCAGACACTGTCAGACGCCCTCATGGAGACGCAAGTGTCAGAGGAGAGCTGCTCGACACTGGGGGCTTTGAAGTGCCAGTTTGAGTACAGGATGGCGGAGCCATCAAACCATGAGAGGGCAGGGACTGCGGGAAGAGGGAGTGCAGACAGCTAACGAACCAATCAGAGGGCAGGGAGTGTGGGAAGAAGGAGCGCAGACAGCTAACGAACCAATCAGAGGGTAAGGACTAGTAAGGAGGCTAAAGAACATTCTAGCAATGTTGTTACATACACTCTCCCTCATTTTAGAAACAAAATATGCACCTAAGTATTAAAAAACAGAATGGGGAGGTATAAGAACAGCACTTAGCAATAGTGCAGATGCTTAATCAGTATAATTGCACATTTTTGTGCACAAGGAAGGAGTTGGAAGCAAATGAAATATTGCAGAGACAGGCTTCTGCAAACTTTATTCAGAAGAGGAAAAACTTTTTAGCTCGATAAACTTTCGGGTTTGCTATGCCAACGGTGAGGAACTGACGCACACGAAATGCAGCTGTGTGAATCAGCAGAAGAGTGGCCATTTGGTCAAACATGGGTCTGCTTCAAAATTAGCTGAACAAGGGCAGAGATTTGGGAACCATCTGCACCAGTACTATAGGAGTACTGTGAGTGTTTACAGGAACCATCTGCACCAGTACTGTAGGAGTACTGTGAGTGTTTGGGAACCATCTGCACCAGTACTGTAGAAGTACTGTGTGTGTTTACAGGAACCATCTGCACCAGTACTGTAGGAGTACTGTGTGTGTTTACAGGAACCATCTGCACCAGTACAGTAGGAGTACTGTGTGTGTTTACAGGAACCATCTGCACCAGTACTGTAGGAGTACTGTGTGTGTTTACAGGAACCATCTGCA
>JAODJU010000001.1:45989707-46001638 GCA_026776725.1 Gnathonemus echidnorhynchus
CCCCCCCCCCCCCCCCCCCAAATAAATGTAAACTAAGTAGCAGGTCCTCCAACTTACAGGGAAATTTGGGGGTTGGTGGTAGGATTGGTAGCAAGAACCGATGGCTTCGTCCAATTTGCCCCACTGAGTACACACTTAGACACACTGAGTACCAATGATTTGCCTCACTGAGTACACACTTAGACACACCACACTTGGTGGGCGCGTTCACACGCTTTCCTCAAGTATCCAAGAGTGTCCTGTCCCTCAAGTGAGCCAAGTGCAACGTTCTTAATGTGCACTTTATCCACACTTTGCCAAATACTGCATGAAAGCAGTCTTTGGCTAAGCATACAGACCACAATAGACTACATCTACGACTACTAATGTTTATGTCAAACACGAGGAAGTCTGTTGGTGTATCAGAGCGCAACGTGCCTCCTAAGAAGTTTCACTTTAATTGTGCAAAGTTGTATAACGAGTGTTTACATACCTTGTCTCTCGTTCACCTCTTCAGATATCATGTGTCCCATTATTTTCAAGAAACGCCTGGCCACTTGAGCTCTTTACGTCTTACTCCAACATACGACAAGTGTGTAGTGTCTCAGCGCAAGTGGGGTGAATGGGATGAAGCTGATAATGATGTTATACATCTCACTGGTGGCTAAAGCCCACTAAGGATCACATCCTAGAATCTCCCAAGGGTGTCTGATGTACTGCCGGTCCCCAGGCCAACGAAAAGGTCCTCAAGCAGAAGAGGTTACCTTCCGTGAAGTTGACCAATGCCAAGGGAGCGCCATCGGACCAGTTCCAGCCGGCGTTCTCGTCTAGGTGATTCAGGCCGATCCACACCACCACGCCCACATCGTTCAGCCTGTCTGCAAAGCAGACCACAGGTTGGACGGCCGGGCGTCTGCGTACCCGGTGCAACTCGGGGGTGGTTGTGGGGTCCATACCTCTGACGTATTTCTGCTCTGTGAGATCCGTGATGCTGAGGAGGCCCCCACCCTGTGCCCGGCAGGATGAGTGTGCCTGCCCCCATGTCATGATGCTGTACAGGTTGAACTGATAGCACGCCCGTGTCTCTGCATTCTGGTCCCAGAACGTGTCGCAGCCCGACTCTGAAAATACAGAGTAACATACTATCCGGCCCGTCAATCGAGAAGCTCCGGGATTCCAAGTCTATTCCCGGAACCACAGGGCGTAGGCAGGGTACACCCTAGATGAGACACCAGTACGTAATTAAGAACAATTTAAAAGTCACTAATTTCCACTGGGAAGAAACAGCGGACTGAGATGGCATTGACACAGAGGACAGCACATGGACCGGACCTGGCCCAAAATTTGGCAGCTAGAGAAACTTGCCATTGAGCTGCGGCGCCACCTGCTGGTCAACATGCATGTTAATATGGATATCCATGAAAGGGCGGCAGAGGGACATGTGGTACCTGTACTTGGGCAGAACCCCCACTTCTCATCCTGGTCGTATCTGCTAGTGGTAGCACACCAGCGGTGGTGATCCTCACGGCCCTCGCTGGTGCATTCTGGGTACCACTTGCTGTTGTACTTGAATGGCAGGGCACAGGGCATCCCCTGGGCATTGCCCAACAACGTGTGGATCTCTGTGGCAAAGACAGCAAAAGTTTATTCCCAGAACTACTGCAGCGGTGCACATTTTCCGAGTCACCATGGGAGGACATTGGCGTGTTCCTTGCCTTCATACGGGTAAGCGCAGGGACCTTCCCCAGTGGTGAGGTACCTCCTCCACTGGTGGTACGCAGTCCTCTTAGCCACCACCAGGCGGCCCGTGACGGCCAGCCTGAACTGGGAGGCTCCAAAAAGAGTGTCCCCACTGCAGCGCCACCACAGGGTGCGGAGGGGCGCGTCGCACTGGAAGGTGCCCAGTGGCTGCAGTGCGTCGCTGGTGTTGAGGCCCAGGCACAGGCTGCCGCCCAGGTTGAAGAGGCGGTGCCGGGAGACCCACTTCCAGAGCATGCCTTGGGTGGGCCTCTCGCAACTCTCCAGCACCAGGTTGGTGCGGTCCAGGCGGATGCAACGCTTCAGCTGGACGCTCTCCAGGATGAAGACGCCTTGGTCTGAAAGGGAGCAACAGAGCCAAAACGAGAGCATATCTGCATCTGAACAACTATATCAGTGTCTCCCAATCCGGACCTTGGGGACCCACAGCCAGTCCACATTTTTGCTCCCTCCCAACTCACTGCCAGACAGTCTACATTTTTGGAGCAGTGAGGGAGCAAAAACATGGACTGTCTGTGGGTTCCCAAGGACCGGATTGGGAAACACTGGATATATACTCACAAAGTGAGCTCTAAAAGTCCATCCATCCTCAATATGATCCGGTACAAGGTCTCAATGAGCCCCTGAGCCTGTCACCGGAAACACAAGGCCGGGAAAACCCTGGATTTTTATCTGCAATACAGCAGACTATTTTATCCAATAAGATAAGAGGAAGCAGGGTGAGATAGTTCCTAGAGCAGGATTCCCCAATTCCAGTCCTGGAGGACCAGTTTGCAGATTTCCCAGCTCAGACACACCTACCAGACCTGGTAATTAGCTGCTTGAGATGTACTTCAGCAGGGAAATCTGCACACTGTGTTGGATTCTGACCCTCCTGGACCAGAATAAGGGAGCCATGCCCCACAGCAATTTGGGTTTAGGGCCTTGCTCTAGGACCCGACAATGAAAGAGACATAGCATCCTAACCCATTGGGCAACCCTTAATGGGACACGGGTCCATCTCATTCACAATCACTCACACACCACGGGCCAATCAGAGGGTATAATTCATCTGAAGCACATCAAAAGCTTCACCCCCCCCCCCCCCCCCAACCACCATGTTGTTCATATTATTCCGGATTTTACATTCTTTATTTGCCTCACAGGAATAGGAATGATTTGTAGCATTCAGTCGGTAACATGTAACACAATCAGACATTACAATGCAAAAAAAACCACACACCCAAGCGCTAGTGTAGCTGAACAAATGGAATATGGCGCCAACACAGCAAAGGTCATGAGTTCAAATCCCAGGGAACACACATAGTGTAAAGATAAGTAAGTAAAGGTTAAAAAATGGGAGTAGATATGACTAGAAACTACAAAGGTATGGATTTAACAGAAGGCTATTTAAAGAAAGGACATGAAATATAACAATACAGCAAGGCCTCAGTGCTGCTAACTGGACCGCTGATCAAAACATCTCCCCACCTGTGTTCCCAGCAGTGGGAGATTTCCTGCTAGCACATATCTGAAATATGCACTGAACTTGGACAGTTAGCAGTGACAGACAATACGTATTTTTAGATTTCAGGAGAAGCGACTGGTCTGCTGCCAAATCGCTGTCAGCTGACAAACCTGTCAGTGTTTTTAGGTAGAGCTGCGTGACCTTGCTTTTCACATCTATAGTGTAAAAAAACACACTTGGATATTTTCACATCCACTTATTTACATTCTGAATTCAGATTGGTCTCCGGTAACTGCATCACTCCTACTGCCACACAGTCAACCAAAAACATCACACCATGGGCCGTAACTGTAACAAAACGACTTTTTAGAACCGGTTTGTGTGAACCGGTTTTATCTGGCCGAAAATGTATACAAGCTGCACTCTAAAAATCAAAGAAATGCTGAAAATAAGAAAATAAACAGCAAGCAGTGTATTTAAAATCAAGACCTGCACATTCCGACGAAATACACATCCATTGTGGAAAAGACGATGGAGGAATGTGTCTGTAGAGCGGATGACACAGCGCCTCTGATCTGCAGCGCGACGGGATAAGTCATCTGTGACCCGGGGCACCAGGCGGCCAGTTAACATTCAGCTCTTTGTGCGGTGCGGCGTGCCGGATAATGTGAGGACCAGCGTGAACATAGCGGCCCCATTCTGTTCCCTATTCAGACGCGACTGCAGCTTTCTGTGTCTGTACAAAGCCTGCTACAGATCACCAGCACCCCCACCCCACCCCACCCCAAATAACAGCCACGCAACAGCAACCAAAGATGCAATTGTAAAAAATAAAATCCAGAGGTGTCTTTAATCAGTAAGTGGCACATCTTCAGCAAAACAACCCAACTTAATTCAACTTTGAGTTCCATACAAAATATATATTCAGACCTGTAACTTGCAAAAGATAATATACGCAATTTAAACCCCTCCTAAAAATTACGATATCTTTTAGTTAAAGCAAAATGACACCATACAGGGCCTAATTGGTAGTAAACTCAAAGCTAATGGCTACCCGGACTCCCCACACAGAAGTGCTACTCTTTCCCATCTCCACCATGTTGATCTTTGAAGCCAAACTCATCCTACATTTTCAGATGACTATCGTGGAAACATGGCAGAGATGAGGAAAACAAGCGTTGGGGTGGAGGGAGTTTCACGGGCGCGGGGAAGGTGCCCGATGGAACGTGCTGGGGCGTGCGGCGTGTTTTCCAGTCCCTGTTCCACGGCACCGTTACGTCACCTGACCCAGTTTGCACACATAGGGTGATACAGATGGAAGAGACCCCAGATCTCGTGAATAGTTTGGCAAAGGAGAGGCCTGAACTCATTCAGGTATGTTTTCGCTAGAAGTTGCTTTACAACTGTAAACTTACAGCCAGTATAAAGGCAGATGTACCTTTAAATCCTCAGATACCAGCAACCCCAGCTCTCCCATTACAATATTAAATGACACCAGTTTACATTCACAAACAATCTTAGCTTCTGCCTGAAGAGGACTGCATGGTATGAGCATGTCTTTAAATACCTGCATTTTGTTTATATATAGATATTGTCGCTGAGTTTGTTTTTATATGAAGGGTGCGTAATTTGACAGCTCACTGAAAAACATACATTTTATCTGCACTAGCTCTGGGTGGTGGCTGTCTATTCAAACAAACCCTAAAAATCATAGTTTGGTCATTTTTTTTCCATGACTCAACAATTAAATGCACTGCTTATTAATGCAGTATCTATAGTTGAAGATCAGTATTCCCGGAAGCACGGACGAATAGTTAGTTAACCAGATAAATATTTCTCATCCCAAGGGGAAATTCGTTGAAGGCATCCCTGCGATGCACACTTGCGGCAGCGGATATGGGTGTTAAACATGTTTATAATACAGTCCTTTTACCAAATAACTGGCCGTAGGCGATTCCTCTTTGGGATCCCCCTGAACGCCGTGGGGGACCATCGCCAAGCCAGGACTGGACGGGACATGTCTGGCGAGGTTGATTTTTCACATGCCTGACCTTCTGCCCCGCCGAAGATGCGCTTCCGCTTTAATTTCCACTATGCATTTAAAAGAGTTCTATTTAAACTGTTATTCAGTCTGACAAAATAATGCGGAATGCGTTTTCTTCTTCCATAATGTTCAATTTGTCACTTTAAAGCCGTTTTGATATAATAAAACACATTATTATTATCATCATTATTATTATTATGGTAGTAGTATTACTTTGCAGATGGTGTTGGTTTACACTCTGTTTACCCACGTTTCATTCAAGCATACAGAAGACAAACCGGGATTGGGTTGATGTATTTGAAGGGATTTAGTTAAACGAAATGCAAACTATGGCACAAAACAAGTTGTGTAAAGAGAGAGGAATTTGTCGTGGCGGGTTGGGGGGTGGGGGATGAGGGCAAGGCTCCAGAATTAAGTTAGAAAAAGCGCCGAGGAGCAAGTAATGACTTGTGTCCCCATTCGCCCGCAGCTAGAAATGTTAACCTAAGAGGTGGGAAGAAAGGGGGCTTACAAAGACCCGTACGGGACTGGCGATGAAACATCCCGCTTCGGTTCCGAATCAGACCCGTTCGGATGGAGGGGGGGTTAAGTAGTGTTAACGGTACCCGTGTTTCATGCAGGCCGACTCAACTTACTGTATAGTTCGGAAAGTTGCCTTTTCTCCAATACCTCATCTTCTCCTGCGACACAGCCCGAGAGCAGGGCGCACAGAGCCAGCAGCGCCCTGGCGGCTCCGGCTTTGCGGCGGATTAAACGGCGCTTTCCCATTTCCCTCAGCAAAGCCGACGCGATCGGAGAGGCGCAAACGCATGCCGGGGTCGGGGGGGAGAGAGACAGGCTGCTCTGGGGGGGTTTTGTTTTTCCTCTTTTTTTTTTTCTTTTCTGACTCGGAAACTTTCCGCAACTTTTCGGACTCGCCGCGTCACTGATCTCAGCGGGGAAGTAAAACCAGATTTCTCCTCCGTACGGCTCCGGTGGTGTGGGGCGGGATTCACCACAGACACTCTTTCAGCTGCTGTAATACCTATTATTATTATTATTAACTGCCCGTATCATTGATGACATGAGTGATTTTCTCCTAAACGAAACACAACGGTTTGCTATCTTTAATTACTTTTATCTGACGTAAATCCGCCTATAATCTGTTCATTGAGAAGATCAATACCCCATTAGTAGATTAAATAAGTTAAATTAATATAATATATTTATCGCAACAACAATGCTAAGGATTTTGAGGAACTATTCTGACTATCAATAAATAAACAAAAATGCAGTGTAGGATGCCGTTGGTATTATTTGAGAAAAAGCAGATGGGGGAAATGAAGCAGGTTTAATTTTAAAAAGGCCAGCCTTACGGGTTTCTAAGGCCGTTTTCCCTTGAATTTCTGATTAACATCTTCAGGTTTAGGGAAAAGGTGAACGTCAATGTAACTTAATATCCTTACAACAGCCTGGCAATGAGAACGGCCGGAATGAGAGGCCACCAATCCGTGCCCATCTTGTCCTGAGTCCCCTCCCACGGGTGCGTCTGTAACCAATCATAGGACTTGGGGTGTGTAGCAGTTCATTCCAAGCATATGTAATCGCAGTCCATTTTCCAAACCTGATGCCATTCGTGTGTCATGGGCGGGGCGAGCAGCGGGGCTTCGCGTTCCTGGCTGCCTGCGAACACGCCTCCTGGACCTGCAGGGATCTGTCGAGCTTCCTCCGGTCGGGGGCCGCTCACACATTGTTGTCACAGATGGTATACCTATAAGCAAGTGCTAAACTGGACGCAGAGCCCTTTTTACAGGAAACCCCAGAGTTAAATTGTTTATAACAGCTGGCGACAGAAGACTGCACTCTAACAGCGGCAGCCATCTTCAAAGGGGAGACTGCTGTGTAATCAGATGGAGTGTAATCAAATTAGGTTTGTTTTCTATATGGCACCCAGGTAAAAACTAGTATTTTATTAGCTAACGATTAGATCGTTAATCAGACAACGGAAACAGTCTTAAAACCGCAGCTCCATCAAACTTAAGATTTATTAACGCAAATATTACTAAATAAGTGTCCAGTTTACGACAATTCAAGGCTCAGCCTCGAGGATTCCAGCTAAGATTTCTTAAACTTTTCTACACAAATAGTGACGAACGCGACACACAAAACGATACAGTACAGTCTCTGACCGAGAATAGGAGCTAAAAAAGAGTGATATTCCAGTGTTCCAGCAAACATTTGCATCAGTAGTAGTGACTGATTTCTTCACGTCCCTGAAAGTTTAAATGCTCACAGCAAAAAACAAAATAAAAAAAATAATAATAATAATTCTGCAGTTCATCAAAGACGTTGTAGGGAAGGGCTCAATATCCATCCAGTAAAATGTCCACTTTTTGCCTGTCGTTATTTTTGTACGTCACATTTTTAAAGGTCGACGTCGAGCTTCTGAAGAGCGGGTTCGTACCCTAGAAGACAAAGAAGCATAGTCTGTTAGTTCGATACCCTGCTGCTTTTTGTGGTGGTGGTGGGGGGACGTGTCACATGGGGTGGTGAGGGGGTGACGTACCACTGGCCATTTTGCCTGGGCCCTTTCTGCCTCAAATTTGGCCACTTCTTTCCGGTCGTGGACAGACACAAGCAGCTTCCAGATCCCCAGCAGGATGAGGCCGATGGTGAGGACCGACAGCGACACGCCAAGCACTATCATTTCAATGTTGGGGGGCTCGGGGCAGTCTGAAAGAGTCGCAAAGACCCAACGGTTTCATGCTGAACCATGTGATCCTGGCGTCTGTCCCAGGAAGCACAGGATACAAGGCAGGTGGCAGCCTGGGCAAGTCACACACTACAAGCAATCTGAGTCACTGATCCACCTTGTCACACCGCTGCACTGTGCGACTATTCTAATGGTGTGGAGAATGATTTTCTCTGTGTTTTTGTTCCTCTCCTCTTTTTCTTCCAGGCAGTTGTTCTTGCATAACGCGCTACCTGTCTTTAAATAGCCCAGGGGCACTAATCTGAAATCCTTAGCAGCCATACATTTTTTTTGACTCCTGTGTTAAAAACAGGACTTTTGATGTTACTGAAAGCTAAATCGCTCACGTTTTTTTAAAAATAGTTAGTTCATTAAGCACTTGGCAAGCAATGGATGTACAATTATATATTACACACTCATAGGTATCACACTCTTTGTCCTGGGGTGGCCAGCTAGAGGGATCGAATGTCTGAGAGGTTTGTGAACTCACCGGATAGTTTGGGGTTGTAGATGACGTTGCCGTGCTCTCCTGTCACCAGCCCGAATGAAAGGACGCAGTCTTTCTCCGTCCTCAGGGTACAAGTGACAGACTGGCTCACATCATACTCTGAAACTTTATCTAGAACACAACAAAAAAAAAAGACGCTGTGTGCATTTCTCTCTCTAGCATCCCTTACTGTTTAGTCTTTGTCCAAGTGTAAGAAGATAGTCTTTTTTTTCTTCCCTCGGCTGCGGCGATTTCCATGTGAAAGACTTGGCAACAAAACCAAATGTTGCTGGGAGATGTATGGTTCATCAGCTTCTCCCATCAGATACACCTCTCAGCTTGCATTAGTGTGAATGGAGTGATAATAAGCAGCGTTCAAAGGACCAGGACCTGGCATTCAGCTGGCCAACAAAAAGCCCGTCTGTACGACACGGTAAATAATATGTTCCCCTTTGTGGGGAGTCAGGCGAACAAATCTACAGTTTTTGAAGGGGTGACCAGGTTTATAAAGGGTCACCAGAGTTGGCAGGGTGGCGTTCCTGTAGATCTCTGACCCGTGTAAAGGGTTTAACGTGGCGCCCCATGTCTGTACTTAAATTACCGCTACTAGCTATTACTAAACCACACATCACATCTTCAATGCAAACCATTATGATTCACTTCTGAATGAGGAGACGAGGGCGTTAGAACCTGGGGGGTGGTGTGTGTGTACCCTCCAATATTTAATTTGGATTCATTCATCTGCCAACAAATAAACCTTTGTATTTAAATTATTAAGTTGTGTTTCCCCCAGTATGAAACTCTCTCCTACACCATTGTGGGGAGATTGCCATGGGAACAGAAAGTGAAGCTACAGTGTCGATCCAGATGGGCTGTGGCCCCCCCACCCTGTAGCGGCTGGCACATAGAGACCTGCAGTGCGGTTGACGGAGACGTGAGGGGCGCTGCACTTGAGGTGACAGTCCTCGGGGGGGTCCTTGTCCTGCAGGTGACACTCGACGCAGCCCCTGGCGGGAAGCACAAGGACAGTCATGCCTACTGCACCCCCCCCCCATGCAAACCAGAGCAAAGAAAATGCTCCTAAAACTCCACCCCAAAGAGGTCCAGAACATTCCACAATGTTCCTGATGATGAAATGCAAGCGATGTCGAGCAGATCTCATGTGACAGGTCCATTAAACGGATGAAAGTTCACATGTTGGGTTCACACTGTGTTCAGAAATGCTCAGGAGCACCGGTCAGGGGACACATGTAAACATGAGCACCTGACAGACAGGAAGACCTTTGTAGGGACATTTCTAAGGGAGAGGGAGCAGGAGGAAGTGTCTGGATTTTGGTTATAAGTGATCCAAATGACCATTGTAGCTTAAACATTACTGCTAGCGCATGTCAGAAATTCCAGTAACGGGAAACCCAGAATATCACATAAACAACTACAGCTGGCGTGTGAACCGTTTTATCATATCAGAAACACACAGATGATGTGGTTGTGGAGGAGCTGACTCACATGCCCCCCCCAGGGTATCAGGCATGGGGATCTCCTGCCTGATGACCCCCCCCACCCCAACCGTCGAGGGTGGGACCTCACCTAAAGAGGGTACAGTTATCCCCGCAGGTGGGGCATCGCTCGCAGGTCCACCCTGATGCCCCCGGCACAGAGCACACGCACTTCCCGCAGACACACGCCCCCCGGCCACTGCAGAGCGCCCCCTCTGTCGACAGGCATGCGTCCGTGCTGCTGCTGCAGTTACAGTACTCGCCCGTCCAGCCCGGGTGGCATGCGCATTGGCCGCAGTCGCAGTCCCCGTGTCCTGCATGGAAAAACATGCGACGGCCATGCGTGACGATCATGGGAGCGCATATCACTGACAATGCTAAGTTATAAATTATACACTACTAGTCAAAAGTTTTCGCACACCACAGGTTTTTACCACTTTTCCATTTATTTCATAAACTGCAGATTTTTCATTCATGTTAAGCATTGGCAGGTCGAGTAAAGAACTATAAATGAAAATATGTCAAATAGAACAAGTTTCTTTTATAACATGGAAAGAGTATGTAACAGTGCATGTCTGACATTCAATTAACTGGGTGTGTGGTGATGGCAGTCAAATTCTAGGCTGTTCTTAAATGCAAAAATAACTTTAAATGCACTAGTTAACTGTTTCATACCATGAAATAAAGCAGTATTTAATGTCCCTTGTAGAAAGAATGCCTCAAATTTTGCTCTGCCGTTATAACTGATAGAGGAGGTTGACTCTGATGAATCAAAGATATGACATTTTCTTGCTAATAAGGTACTCAAACGGTGAACATACTGTAAATTAATTTGGTAGCAAAGAATATTGAGTGTATTTTTAGTAAATGTTAAGTGAGTGACATGCAAATGTAGAAAACCTCAGTGCATGCAAAACTATTGACTGGTAGTTTATTTACCACTTATAAACAAGTATTACTGATCCGGTTAAGTCTTTGACAAATGTCTCAGTGTGGATATTCCAGCCATATTCCATAAGCGCTTATCCGGTGCAGGTATACAGGCAGCCTGGAGTCTTTCCCAAGAAGTAAGGGCATGGAGAGGATGCCAGGAGACCACAGGGCAGACACACACACTCAGACACACACTCACACACAATGTGCCCTTCAGAGGCAGCACTGCAAGTAACTGCATGTTTGTGGACTATGGGAGAACACATGCAAAGTTCAGCCCCGGAGGCATGAAGCAATAGAGCCTCTATAGCTCCCACTTATGAAACCCTCATGATTTAATTTAGATAAACAGATGATAGATACAATATCTGTCAAAAGTCCGGACACACCTACTGAAAATCATTTGTTTTTCAACAAGGTAACAACCTTAAGCACGCCTAAAGGTTAAGTACTGTTTTATCTTGTGAAGAAGGTTAATTGGTGGAGTGCTGTGACGGATGACCTGGCCCCCTCAATCCCCCGACCTAAATCCTACAGAGCTGCTTTGGGATGAATTGTATCGAAGATCAGAGTAGCCAACTTGTGCTCAGAACTTGTGGAAACTCCTTCAGCCCTGATATTGAAGCATTCCAGGTAGCTATACCTGGAAGCTGGTTGAGAGAACGCCAGGAGCCCAGTCATCTAGGCGAAAGGGTCTATTTGAAAGAGTGTAAAGCTGAAGAAAATTTTGATATGTTGAACACTTCTCTTGATTGTTGCCATATTTGATATGCAGTACTTCATTGCCTCAAGGCCTTTTATTATAAGGTGAATGACACAGGCAAAATATAGACAAATGCAATACAAGGAGGGGGTTTCCAGATTTTGATACATACTGTAGATAGATACATAAGGACAGAAACAGACAGACACAGATAGATAGATAGATAGATAGATAGATAGATAGATAGATAGATAGATAGATAAATAGATAGATAGATAGACAGACAGACAGACAGACAGACAGACAGACAGACAGACAGACAGACAGACAGATAGATAGATAGATAGATAGAT
>JAODJU010000001.1:46026592-46037825 GCA_026776725.1 Gnathonemus echidnorhynchus
TGGGGGGAGACGGGTGGGGTGGCGGATGGAAACAAAGAGATGGGGGACACTTACAGGGGGGGCAAGGCAGGTTTTGACCTTGGGGAGGGTGAAGAAGTGTCTTCTCACCTGACTTTCCCACAACCCAGGACATCCACACATTCCCACATCGCCCAGCTATTCTCAGGTGTTATAGCGGAAGGTGAGACGTATACATTTAATTTATTTAAGATGCTTTAACCCAACGCCTTGTACAATTCGGAATACAGAGTCAGAGAGTCCGTCTGCCAATTAGGAGATAAGTGCCTTCCCCAATGGAGAAATCGCTCTGTTGACCCTGGAACCAGAGACTTAACACGCTCAGTCACACACCACGCAAGGCACAAGACATAAAACGTTATACACCAGGAGTCCGCCATTAAAATCCACCATTGCTGTAATACCGGGAGAATAGAATGGATCGCTCAACTAATATGATGAGAATCGCTATCGGTGGGAGACTGGAGGCCGAGGGAGCGAGCACTCGTCTGAGAGGCCTCACCGCGAGATTCACGGCACCGTTAAAGACGGCGGTGGCAAATGTGTCACCATCGCATGATGCTGAGTCATCCCTCTGACACCAGCTCCAAGCACAATAGGCAAACCGCATGTTATATATGTACATTTTTTTTTTTAAACTAAATTCTGTCTAATGCACCAGTTAAAGACCCATTTACACAGAAATGTAACAAAGGGAAGTTAAAAGCTACAAAAGAATGCTATGTTGTTCGTCTGCATTATCATGTTAAAATTCAGGTTCCTTTATGCTCATGGAAGTTACACAAAAATATTCTGAACCAAAATTAAAAATGATTGGGTTGGAGAGATAACCAATCAGATTGTAGAGGAGACGGTCCCAGCAACTAGAGGAGGCGGGACCAACCAATCAGATGTCTTGGTCCTGCCTCCTCTAGTTGCTTGGGCCCACCTTCCCCAGATTCTGGTTGGTTATCTCTCAGAATCACTCATTTTTCATTCTGCCTTCAGAACATTTTTGTGCAAGTGATACTCCCCTGAGTTTCATGCACGCGTGACTGACGCAACAAAAAATGGATGCAGCTAAGTTCTGAAGAGCATCACCTTAATCTTCAATGATGTGGCTCTAAAGGGGATTCACTCCCTTTGGTAATTTTTTCTCGTGGAATAAAAAACAGTGATTCTTTGTGTGTTCTTCTCTCGGAATTGAGGTATTGTGACCCCTTGCTATGATGTGCTTAGTAATCTCCGCTGCTGTCATCAGAAGGCACAGAACTATTTAAAGGCCGCTCTCCTGTAGGGAATGACGGGGTCTGTGCAGTGTTTCGCATTAAAAATCACCCCTCTGTAGGAGGCTGCACGATCAGCGTGTTTAGAAGTGAGAGCTGCATCATCACAAGGACCAAAGTGCAGGGCCGCATCCGGACAAGGGCAAGATGGGCAATTCCAAGGAGGGCACCGACTTCACAAACCACTGACACCAACCGCTTGGTTGCCAAGCGCGCATCCAAGACAAAGGGAAGTGGGTGGTGAAGTTAGCCGCAAGTTGGGGCTCTGGAGGCGAAGCTTGCCTAAGGCACCAGATGGGTTTCAACCGGCACTGCCAAGATAGATGTGAGGTTGGGTGGATGTGATCGCTGAGAATCTCCAGGCTGGAGTTCATCAGGAGGAATGCTGGGGAATCCGAAGTCCGAGGGGTGGAAGGTGTCAAGCATCAAGAAATTCAAAAGGTTTAACTTTGGTAGAAGGGCAAACGGGGACCTACCCTCACTTTGACACTCAGAGATATGGCACGGGGACAAAGAACAAGGTGAAGCAGGCTACACTGGCTACCAGAAGCCTGCGGTAAAGGGCGGAAGCAACATTATAACGGCAGAGATGACTGTCAACATATCCAACAGTTTCTCAAATTGGAAGATGACATCAAGTGACCTTCAAAAAGAATGGGAAACATTAAGTGTAGGTGTGAGGTGCACTGCTAGGACAGTTCATATCAGGCTCCTAGAAGCAGGACTGAAGCCCCATAAAGCCAGGAAGAAGCCCTTCAGAGAAGGAGGGAAGAACCAGGCTGCAGTTTGCAAAAAAAAATGTATATTTTGCACAGATTCATGCTCATAAATTGAGAAATGAGTGAAACAAAAAATTCTGCTGTGGTCTCTTATTTTTTTGGAGAACTCTATTTTATTAATTTCTTAATTTTTTAAATATACTTTTTATATGTAGCATTGGTGGGAAAGCACACAATTTTGTTGTACATGTACTTGTCAATAAAGATATCATATTGTATTTATAATTAATAAATAAACTTTATAGTATAGAATATGTCATATTGATCAGAGGGAAATTAAAAATAAACACGTCGACTTTCATGTATTCTGTACAAGTTGCATGACCAGATCCAAGCACATTGTTTTATGAACATATTTATTCAATATTTCACTCCATTAAAATTAAATGTTCTCATGATTGGCCTCTTTCCTCACTGTGTCACGGCCCTCGTCAGAAAGAAGGAATCGAACATCCTGTACCGGAAACAGCTTTTTCAGAAGTCAGACTGCAGCCTCGTCAAAGAGAGTTTTCTGGATGTGTCTTATTTCAGGAATTCTGGGTTTTTAACATCTATTTAAGTAAAGGGTCATTTGCAGCACAGGTCGCCCCTGATGTGACACAGGCTCTGCCATCATCTGAAAGAAATTAGCAAAAGTGTGTGTGGGGGGGGTGGGGGGCGGGGATGGGGGGGTTCTTCTCTGTGTGTGAAGAATGGCTTTTAAAACGCGGGACAGAAATTTGGCAGACGCAGTTGACATCTGTTTCTGTAGAGAATGGGGTCACCAGTAAAACACTCAGTCATTACACATCATGTGACTGGGTTCTGCTGCGCACGGCCAGATCCCCTGATAAAGGGATTTAATGCCTCTCTTCCCCTAGGAAAAAAAGTACACCGTGTACTATGGTTCTAAGGCCATTTGTCAGGAATTTTACTGGGGAACCACCCATATCAGAGGTCTACGGTTAAGGAGAGACAATTATCACTCAGGGCTGGGGAGTGAGACCAGGCCAAGGCATATATAGAAAATTCAGTCATACACAGCTCCACTATTATAAGTCTTCCCAAGGTGAAATGAAGACGCGGCTTTTCTGAACTATTTTTCTGACAGCATCTTCGTTAAAACTGCAGCCAGCAGATTTAAAAAGTTTTTTTTTTTTTTTCCCCAACAAACTAAAATGTATTATATTTCGTTATATTTAGATAATAATGTAAGCCTCTGCCTCTAGCCATAAAAATCACAGAACTCAGCAGACAGACATCAGAGTTCATTTCCTCAACGAAAAAAAAAAATAAAATCTACCCCAGAGAAGAATGGAAAAAAGGTTCATTAAATCCCAGCAAGTCATGGGATTAATGAGAGAAACTAAAAGACCATTTTATGGCCTGTATGTCAAAGCACACAGAGATTAAACTTTAGCAAGCCTGAGAAAACAGCTTTATCTAAATTAGAATTAAATGAGCGGCTAAGGGTGGTAATGAAGGTGTTTTGAGGGGGTCATATCAGACTGCTGGGATTCAGTTTAATTTGTGTATTTCTTTTTAGCGTCGCTGGCCTAATTCTCTAGGCCGGTCACCACGGCAACAGTCAATTATTTACTTACCTTTCTTCAGTCCCAGAATGTAAACCAGCTCGTTCCCAGTCATTCCGACTCGTAACCGGAAACGAAGCATCACGCAGGTTTATAAGGGTGCACGGGCCCCTCAAATAAATAACGTGCCCCCCTCAGGGGCCCGGAGTAACTACATGTGCGCCGTCCTCATAAGCCGCTGGTCTTAAGTTAATGCGATTTAATATCTAATATATTTGATATGAATACACTATGTGACGTTTTCCTAATATAAGGAGCATTTCTGAATTTTGTGAGCCGCCAGTAAGCTCCGTTTCTCTCCGACGTGACCTCATGCGTAGGGCAAATGAGCGCCTTGCTATTCAGTTTATTGACATCAGTTAGCTAGCTTGAATCAAGATGGACGAACATCAGCAACTTTGCGCACAAAGACAATGAAATGAAAGGGGGAGGGGTTAGACCTTCTAGGTGCTGTTGCCCCGGGGGCCCTTAATGCTCCTAATCCAGCCCTGTCCCTGCTTGCAGCGATTGGGCCCCCACACTAACCTCAGAGGCACCCTTAGCGGTTTTATTCTGGACCCGGAACTGCCACCACAGATGTCAATCGTCCCAGTCGGCCTTTGCGATCGGAACCTCGGCCGGCCCATCGCGGGTATGAATCTATGGTTTGCTATGCAATGCTCACCAGGACAACGGGTTTCAAGCAAAGCCGCTAAACATAAGGTCATGGGACACGGTAAAAATAATTAGAAACGCAATAAATTTGTTGCGATTCTTCAGCGGAAAAAAAAAAACAAAAACAAAATGACGATATTTAGACAGGCACGTCAAACCAGGCTATAGGGAGATGCTGCTGTCACACTGTACTGCAGAGGCATGCAACGCGCTAATGCTGGGGTTTTTGAACCGTGACGAGCGGGTCGGATGCGTCACGGGGCGCTAAACGCCAGCACATGCCATTCGCACCACGGCACCATATCCTCCTCAGCCGACACGGAGACATCAGCTTGACATCTCTTCTACCAAGAGCTGCACTAGCTGGCGGGACAGACTTAAGGCCGTGTGTTGTGATTAAAGACGAGAACGCTAAAATCAGAAAAGGGAAAAGGCACAGGGATTTGAGTATATGGCTTCATGCAAAGGTGCCAAAGATGCACACGTCTTTTAGCCGTTTGATTTGCGCGGTCGTTTATTTGGGACTTATAATCACGCAGGTATAATAGATGCTTTCCGGGAATATCATATCTACAGTGGGTTTGTAACACAGCTCATCTGTCAAACCTTCTGCTACGCCTGTGCTAAAGCGAGCGATTTCTCTTCCAGAATCGGAATATTATTATAGCTACTGTCCAAGTCGCATTCCTGCGCTCTGACCCGGGAACTCTCTAAAAGAGGGAGGCTTCTGTCAAGATTATAGGGTTACACTCTTAGAGAGACTATAAAAAAAATGAACAACCACAGCCCATGTGGTGTCAGAGGCTGTGAAACCAGAGTGGTGAACGTCTGAGGGCTTCCGTGTTGGTATTTTTATGATAATAGTGGGACTAGAACCAAAACTCCTCACCTTCGCCATCTGGGCTTGGACCCCGGTGGTCTTCAGGCCGGTGACTGCTTTCTGAGCGGCGGCTGGGCTGTCAAAGTCTACAAAGCCGTAACCTATGTGGGCGGGGGCGGGGGTGCGGGGTGGAATCCAAACATTCTGCTTGAACTGGATATCTCATCTTTTGTTCTACCATGTTCATCTAGGAGTATATAATTAGCAAAAGGTGATATTCACATTGTTACATTCGTCACTAAGCTTATCAGTAACATGATATAAAAAATTACTTTTCTGAAGACAACACTGGGTGAGCAATGTGGCCGTGATGATAACAGTTGAAACATATTTGGACATTTTGAATAAAACTTGGCAATTTTTTAGCTGGGTTAAGACAGAATCATAGCAAAGAGAACATTCTGCATCTGGCTCCATCTTTATAGACTCTGCGTTAACGAGACAGGAAACACAAGCTCTGCAGTTTGTCATGACGACGCACTGCAGTGCAGTGCAGTGCAGGTCCGGCCATTGTCTCCAGGATGCGATACTGCACTGAAGACTGAAAATCTCATCCAGGTATAGCCTGCGAGCTCCTCATTGTAACGAGGAAGGTCACATGACACCTGAACAGCGACATAATTACCAACCACCGTCCTTCAAACAGCACTGTGTGTCTCTAATACCAGTGAAGTTCAATTCTCTGCCTAATTGGAATGCCCAAAGAATTATGCAACACATTTATTACCTTTAAGCACTGTTGTGACCGAGTATTACACTTACAGTTTTTCTCCGTTGCTTTGGACAATTTCTCGAAACTATCACGAGGTACTTTCAACTGCTTGTGCATGTCTGAAAACAGTCCGTACGCTGCGCACACTGCATATCCAGCAGATGAAGTAATTCATTCAAAACCTTTCATTCATGTTTCAATATGCAATTTTCTTGTCAGCCATTTAGTCAATGCCACCAAAATGTGAAATGTCTGAATCACTGCCTAGCGACATGCCAGTCAAAATGTTTAGTCATGTTGTCAACAGGAAAATATACTATGGAAGTATTTTAAGAACTAAAATTGATCAGTTGTCGCTCAATTGTTGTTTGCTATCATTTCGCTATACCTGGAAGATTTAAAAATCAAAACTTTTTTTTTTTTGCACAGTGAAAATGTACAGTGTTTTATGTGGTTATGTTGGAAACGAGGCCAATTCTGCATCATGGATTGTCCTGTCATTCCTGCTGCTCTGGCCACATATTTTCATCTACATCACATCTCATATTCTCCCTTACATACATCATCTGCCCCAACCACCCTCTACTAGAATGTGCCGGAATGTCATCACATCCACAGCGAGTGAAAAAACATGGTTGTGTTTGGATTTTATCATCCAATAAAACCTCTATTTTGGAGCCATTTCCCTTAAACTTCAACATTTAAGGAACCTTTCTGACAACTGCATTAACATTTTTGCATGTGATGACACACCATGCACATGTTTAAATGTTATTCAGAGCAAAAGTAAACAAACAAGAAGCATATACTTCATTTCGGCAACATGACTAATACAGTGTTATCAACTTTGGTCAGCTGGCTGGCATGAGATTTTCAACTGGAGACAAGTCTGCACACTTATTTACATGCACGTAACAGTTGATTAGCTTATAAATAGCCTGTAGGGTTTGAAAACTACCCCGATACTTTTGACGTAGTCAATTTAGGTTTATAATGGAATAATACAGATTTGCTGTAAGACTTCAAGCATGAGCGCGAGACTCAAAGGGTGAGAGTCAGGCCAGATGCGTGAGAGTTGGCAACCCTGCTAATGCAACTGATTTTTGGGCTAATTGAAAGTGAAAATACCTAATCCTATAAGACCCAAAAGTAAATCATTTGTGAATGAAGGAAAACAACGAGAAATAACATTCTGTTGAGAGAAACTGACTTCAGGGTATGCAGGTTCACATATGTAGTTATGAGAGGCATTCCTTGAGAATTTGTCCAAAGCAACTGAGAAGAACTGTAACACCTTAGTTGTTGATGATGAAGGCCTCTTGAGGCCTTGACCTTTTGATGTGGAAAGGTGAGTAGGATCAAGACATTATGTTCTGGACTACTGTAAATTTGAGCTCCCTCATTTGCATTACATGAGGATTACCGATTGGTTATAAAATTAATAAGTCGGCCAATCGGAATTAGGTTATGGATCACTCTGTTGGTTGAGACAGATAGCAGTAGTGCAACCCCACACACACTTTTTTAATGGAGGTGAGGAGACCTGCCAAGGCCTGCTAAGTACCACCACTCCTGTAGAAATGCACAGCTGTGGAAACAAATTGTGACAGGAGACGGCTGTCTGCGCTCCCTGCTTCGAGGTCCATCCTTTCATCATATATGTGCAGAGTGATGGCCAGGGGGCTGGGCTTCCATTTTAAGGGAACGCCATCCCCCCCCAGACCAGTCCTCTTGGTACCTTCCTTAAGGTAGCCTGGGCAAACATTCACGCTCACATCGTCTCTGACAGGGGTCTTCCTCGCCGGAGCTTTGATATCTCAGCATTCCAGTTGATCACAGGGATAAGCGGGCCCAACTTCCAGACTACACAGCTGTCCCTCGATGACTCACACCAACGCAGCTGCAACTTGCAGACATGCGGCTGCTCTGCTTGGACATTTTTTTTTTTTTAAGGCGGACCCGTTTAACCCTTTGTTTCAAATGCCACTTTTAGGTTTCCAATCTCAAACAATATGACGCAACCACAAGCTCCTTAAACGTTGACAGAGTATCTGATTAAGAACGAAATACCACTAGGAGTTCAAATTGGGTCTGTTAACTCGGGCATGTTATGATTTAATGGGTCTCACTGTGTCACCAAGACAACAGCAAAGAAAGAGAAAACAGCGATACTGACCTTTGCATTTGTTCGTTGTCTTATCCAGGATGGCCTTTGTTGACACTATTTTACCATACCTAAAAAGACAAGAGGAGAGAGAGAGAGACTCATTGTCGAGATGATTACGCCTTAGACACCAAGGACCCTCGAGCAGCTGTAGGAGAGACCACACGATAGGCAGAGCGAGTCTGCAGAAGCACATGCCGTTTGGGACCTGGAGGACAGGAAGTCGCTCGTGCTGAGGCGCACCCAGCCATGTCAGAAGACCCAAAACCGCCGTTTTTGCGACACTTCAGAAAGTGTGGGGAGAACCAGAAAAACCACAACAAAAAGAGTAGCAGTTTGTGTATGAGGGAGATTAAAATTAAATGAGGTTAAAAGAAGAGCAACACCGATACTTGATAATCCAAACGTGCGTCATCCCAGTGCTAATGTGAGGGGCCGCCTCAGATCCCGACTGGGCTCCCTGTATGATTATCGGCAGTGAAATATGGAGGCTTGTCATCCACAGACAGACGCGTAAGGCCCACGGAGATCTTGAGGATTAAAAAAAAAATAAAAAACAACCATAATAAAAGGAAGTGGCTTCCCTCCAGGGTGACAGCAGAAAACCATAAATTTCTCACAGTCAAGCGATTAACCAGTTTCCTTCCTCGGCCTCATGAACCGGGAGGCCGCGGGGGTCACCGTCCTGGCCGATATATCATGGAGACGACCCTGGGGCAAAGCGTGCTTGGAAATGCAATCATGTTCCTCCACGAGAACATGCAGCACATCTGCCACAGCATAATCATAGCCGATGTATCTATATGAATAATATTAACACTGCTATACTGCTCTCATATTACAGCGTGTACAATAAGAGGGAGATGATGGAAGTTCACAAGCATCAGACTGTCATGGATAAATATTGCAAAAAGCCTGATAAATTATTATTATACAAGTTAAAATGGATTAGAATTAGATGCATAGCCAATAACACTGGGGAACTACAGAATTGCTTTGCTTATTTGTGCACTATATGTGTTTCAGGTTAAAATATAAAAATTTGAGGAAATTCCAGCCATAGCAGGTACGTCCTACAGCAGGGATTCTACCCCCCCGAAACCTGGGATCGAGCCCTTCTGTGTCACGCTAGGTCTGGTTTGGAACAGATGCTTGGATCCACCTTTGCTTTCTTCGGTCTATGTTTGATGTCTTCAGCCGTTGAAACCCCTCCAGTTCCGCAGCTGGAGTCGAACAAGCGAGGTCACACCGCCCCATGAAAATCCCAACCAAACCCATCAGAGGCATGGATGGAGCCATCCTGAGCCTGAGTGGGCAGCTTCACGTGAAAATGGACGAGTCAAGAGGAAAAGGCACATCACCCAGTTACTAGACAGCCCCATGGTAAGATTCCAAGCGGGGGGGGTGATACGCCGTCCAACCGAATCAAGCCGGCAAAGCTCACACCCACCACAGAACCAATCAAATCTACCAAAAATTAGACTGAAAAGCACATACATTAACGAGGTGTCAGGTACATAAAGGAACATCCAACAGCAGAGGAATTTCAAGGTGACCTTCAAACAGGTGCAGGAAGCAGGATGACATATTTACATAAATAAGGGCTCCGCTGACCTCAGGGAATGCTAAAGCAATCCACCAATCATATAGCAGGCTGCCCCTTTAAATTTTAAAATGCCTAATTGTCAATATATTATAGAACACATGGTTATTACAGAATGAAAACACCACACAACCGATAGACAAGTGAATGAGCAGATGTGCAATGTACAACAGCATTATTATATAATGACGACAGACACATAATTACTACCACACAGTCAAATATTTGGTTCTACACGCTACTTATGAATCAGTACCAGGGACTGTAATACTGTTACAGCTACATACTTTTATTAAGACGTCTTAATATACATCTGAAGCTTCTTCAGCCTTCGTGTAGGGTTTGAGAGTGTGTCCAGCACCTCCAGGGATAGACTCCCTACCCTCTGAGCCCTTTACTACATAAGCGGCATGGAAGACGGATGGAGGTACGAGAGGTTCCTAACTACCACTTTTCATTCGACGATACAGCCAAATCTGACAGCACCAGTACTGCTCAAAGCCGAGCTCTGTAATCTGGCTAAGAAGATCAAAGGGAATTGTCCGCTCATCCGTCACGCTTCAGGGAGCCCGGAGTTACATTACATGGCAGAAAAGGGCATTTCAGGTCCCGTCTGGCCAAACACACCGCTGATATTTGGGGGACAGTGGTGTTCACTAACACCGCTATTTTATTACTCAGTTCTGGCCAATCAAAGTATCCCCTCGAAACTCATCCCTCCACTGACGAGGAACTGGTGTTCTAATGGAGAAATACACTGACATTCAGTCTGATCAACCCTTTTGCTACCCACCCCATTTCAAGTTTACCAAGTTCTACTCATTCCGGTTTTGTAAACCGGTCCGCTGCCTGTCACCTCCCGTACTGCACGCCGTTCTGCCGTAAAACTCTAGAGGTGACGATTCCGTGGGAAACTGTAGATTAAGGAAGAGGAATCCAGCCAGGGGACCCAGCCCCATTTTTAAAAATGTGAATATCACATCTCTAGAACATGGCCCTGGATAAGCTCACCTCGCTGACGGAGGGAGAGCGAGACGGAGAATGCGGGGCAGGTATTATCACCGCGAATGCAAAAATGATCGAGAGCTTGCCAAGTGCAAGAATCGCGCTCTCCTTCCGGAGAGATCCGCGGGGGAAAACATCTCAAGCCCATCCGGGGCGCGTTCGGCATGCAACGGGGACATCCGCAGCATCTCCGTGTGACATTCCTTTAAAAGGAAATCCAAGTCACAGGAGCTACATCTGGTTAAACTGTCCCTGGGTTACCGTGCAAAGAAACAGAAGTGAGGTCCTTCTCATTATGCGAGAGGTCAGTTAATTCAGTCCACAGACGTTTAAAGAGACAGCACACACATTTGAAACTGCATGCGGTCTGGAGGAATTTAACCCTCGTGCTTGGCTGGTGATGTGCTCCTTTTGAGGAGACGCCGCTTGGACGCGATTCCAGTAAGCTAAGGGGCTGGATCCGGACCAGGAATAGACAGGGCCAAGTACCTTATATTTGGAGAGGAACAGACCGCAGAGAAGCAGCCAAGGAAGCAGCTATTCTGCCCAGGGCGGGTGGGGGGGGGGGGGCATTTCGGGAGG
>JAODJU010000001.1:46042251-46052839 GCA_026776725.1 Gnathonemus echidnorhynchus
GGGATGGGGCGGGGGGTTCTTGTTTCAACCTGCATGTCTGCTGCACTGTTCTAATCACCGGGTTTGTCGTAGTTTTGGAGGGAAAGTATATATGGGTCTAGTTCCAAAACATTCCCCCTGCTCACTTCCCACCCCCTCGAAAGACGGTAATTCTTTAAGCCGCTACTCCACTCGTAATACAAAATGGCCTTGTCACCAGTGGAAAATTCCCATTTGGCATCCCAGAGAACTGCTCAGACAGTGGCATTAGCTCACCGGCCTGGTGGGAACACGTTTCGCAAGATCTCTCTGTGAATGTACTCTCCCCTGATTGGCTGTGGTTACAAATGGACGTCATAGGTTCCAAGCAAAAAGGGGGCGGTGCCTATGAGTTGATGCTCTGAGCAGAAGAGGCGGAGCCTCGGTGGCTGTAATGCTCTGTGAGCGGGTCTTGAGTTGCCGCCTACATTGGCCAACCATTTCCTTCCTCTTACTCATTCATTAAGTGGCCCTGCTGCCTCCTGAAGTCGCTGCCCGCTGTCTGACGACTGGCGTTGGGCGTGATGAAGTGAAACATCTGGCCGGGCTCCGTTACACACAGGAGACGAGACCTGACCACAAACGGGCTGCCAGGAACCAACTCAGGACAAAGGTTCGCTTCAGTAAGCTTCTGTGATGAAACTGCGGAATAAAACATTAACCTGGAACCGGTGGGTAATTTGCACAGAATTCCTCCAAACGCGGCTTTTTGCCAAAAATCGGGGGCCGACACAAGATCAGAGAAAAAAAGATTTCTAATAGCCCAACATTAATATTTTTGACTAATATCAGTCCTTTCTTCAATGTTAAAAAACACAAAAACAGCTTGATCTTCAAAGAAAATCAAAGAGTATCAATTGCATGCAACACAGAAATTAAAATACTAAATCAAAAGTGAATAAGTGTTATTGTTTCAGTTTAAATAGGTATAACCAATCATCCAGTGTTTCTCTGGGACAACACTATATTAAAGTCGATTTAATTTAGCAAATCCCATTTTCTGAGATGATTTTTAACAGTCCTTAACGATTAAAAGCACTCGGTAGCCAGATACCTGGGGGTAAACTGAGTAACAAACAGCATGATGCTCACTCCTCCGAGCTAAGATCAAGTCAATAATTCTAGTGCACTATTCCGTAGATAAGTAGCAAAATACGAGAAAAGAAGAAAACAACCTTTCAAAGGGGAGTAAAGGTTATTTAAAAGGTCGAGAACATCGCTATTACGCACCAACCTCGCGGGCGACAGAGTAAAACATCACGGGGTTATCTTGTTATCTCACAGCAGTACAGGGTGTCATTCAAAGAGGAAATGTGTATTTACAATGTCCTCCTGACAGCCGCACAAATGCAAATGAACAGCTCCTCCGAAGCCACGGTCCCACGCAGACCGTTCCTATGACTCCCCCTCAGTTTAGAACATAAAATGTTGACTGGGCGTCTCCCCTCTTTTCGACGTATGGAAAAGACGGAGAAGGTCCCGCAAATTCCAAATACACGCCATTTATGTGTTGTGGGGACTCCCTTTTCACATGGATGATCCGGAGCCTTCTCTGATAGGATCAATCGATTTACTAAACTCACCTTGTCCCCTGTCATTTGAGTATATTCACATACCCTTGAACATGTTAAGCTTTAACTTTCAGCTGAACTCAACCACCACAAAGAGAAAATGCTAATAAAAGAGCACCAGCATGCATACAGAAGAGGACTACATGATGGTGAATGTCCTGGAATGCTCGTCCTCTTTATGGTGGGAAACGTTGTTACACCCGCCATGAATTTTCAACCACTGTAACACACAACACTACACTCCATTTGGGGAAAAGAAGAATGAATTTCTGTATGAATGTGAAATTTGCATCTATGCTTGATTGCATTGTGGAAAAAAGCCCCCCCCCCCCCATTTCCTGAACTTTGAGGGTGGCGAACAAAATATCATAACCTAGAGGACAAAGAAAGCATTTGTCAGACCAGATGGGTCCAGTCTCTTACCCGAACCGGCCTAAAATTCTCGGCGTTCAAAGTAAAAGGCAGCTGCAAAGGAGATAAAAGGTCAAGCCAACACCATGTCTATTCGATTGCACTGAGGCTCGGGTGCGAAACGGTGGCATTTAAACCCTGAAAAAAATATATATCCCAAGAACCTCTGAAAGCGGCAGGTGAAAAAGTTGAGAATAATACACATTGTCTAGCAGGACAATACCAAGGTCCTTGGCTTACCCCCGGAAAAAACGTTCAATCAGGAATACTTCTATGAGACGGTTCATGAAGAATCAAAGGAATGAGCTTTCTAACTCTTACTTTGTTGTTCGGTTTATGCACAATCTGCACTTGAAATACAGTCCCCAACCCCAGCAAAATCGGATGTCAGGAGCCCAACTGATGAAGTACTCGTTCTCAAATACTGGACGCAGAAAAGCAAACAATGTCATCCTGTTAGTATCTCCGAGCCTAGACCTCAGCTGCCTGTTATTTTTCCGGGATAAAGTTTAAATAACAAATTAATAATCTTGAGGTAACGAGGACAAGATCTATGCCTTCAAGTGGACAAACGCCGAACCTGAATTTTTCACATTTTTAGTGGGACAACATGTCGTTATTTTGTGGTAAAATTGTAAGCTGACTTTGGCATGAGTGTTTATTCCATTCAGAGTAATGTAAAAATAATGATGGCTATACTGTATGAAGAACTGTTTGGAAGTTAACTTTTGTATCACTTTTCCACGGCCTCCATTTTCATCTGGAAAACTTGGGCGCCGTGCGTCTCCAGCAGGGAACACGCGGCCTGTTTGACTGACATCATCTGCAAAAACCGCATGCCCAATCTGTACATAACGGCCGTGGCGAATCCTCATTAGGAATCACCCATTTCGCCGACCAATGGGAGCACCCCGCCGGCCAATGCCAGATGTGGACAAAGTGACCCATTGAGGAGGAAACCCAGGCTTTTCCTCCCCTCTCTGTATCCACACTCCTTCCCAGACACTCAAAGCCTGTTTGTTTGCTTGCCTGCCTCTGGCTGCCTATTCAGCTTCAGGAGTGGAAGACTTGTAAAGGCAAGGGAGACCGGCATCTTATCAGGCTGCTCCAGACCAAAGAGGCCAGTCATAGCCGCAATGGAAACAGACAGGGCTTCCAGTAAGTGGCCTCGCCCTTAAAGCCCCCTTCTTGCTCGTTGTCAACTCCCCCCAAGTGCCCTCGTACTCATTAATATGTACAGCACTGTGAAGGCGTCCCCCCCACTAAATGAGGCTAACCCATATCTTAGCGTCAGATGCGCTGGACGTAATTTAATTTAAATTCAATACGTTCCGGTGCATTTACACCGCACACACGCAAGGTACACAATGGGAACTGCACATTTCATAAGTTCTACAAACATATGAATAAACACGACTGCGTATGTGTTCGTTCACGAAAAACACATGCAAAAATAAAATGCAAAAAGATACAGGCGGTTAAATGGAAACATCTTAATGCTCGTACGTTATAGAATATTATGGCAAGGTCATTCAGCTCTATTCCCATACCCTCATCATTTCCTGAAATGGTAACAAGCATATATTCCTTCACGTTATTCTCTGAATACAAAAAAATGAAATACTGGATCTAAGGCTATTTTAAACGAATGTATAAACATTTAATCAACGATTTATATTTAAAGCACACGTTTGACTCAAAAAGGTCGTTGACTCCAGCCAAAAAAATATATATTTCAGACGCAACGTTATTTCGATGTTGCGTTTATGAAACAGAGTATTTCATAAACTTTCACTCCCTGTTTGTTAGCTGTAATAATTTTAAAATGCGTTTTAAAATATATTTCAATATTTTCCACTTGTGCATAATTAAAAACTAAATGCGTATTTCATAATGTCCTCTTCTTAAAAATCAGCATCACGTTTAGAGGAGCAAATTGGCATCTAATTTTTTCTTAAATCGGGATTTTCTTTGCTCTTAAACCAAGTTAAAAAGGCAATAAAAAGTTATTAAAACAAAAATTACAATGATTTACAATGAAACAGAACCATCATCGAATACACGACATAAGTGAAACTAAACCCAGTTGTCCTTATTACCAGCATTATCGTTACATTACCATAGTATTCAGTATAGACGATCTGTAAACACAACCCCAGTCTGGTATTGTTAAAAGAACAGGACAATTAACACTTCACTCCTAAATAAATATTTGAGAAATAAAGGTATAAGCATACGAATAAACTGAGCTTATCTCCTGTAAAACTGTTAAATTGTAACTGCTCCCGTCCATACGATCGGCTACTATGTATCTCTGTATATCTTGCCTGCTAGCTTTGAATTTGAATCACCAGCCTTAAACATATAAGAACAAAATAGATTAGGCCTACCTGCTTGCGGTACGGCGTCCTCACAGGGTTTACAGTGCTCGCAAAAATCATTTTAAATTCAGGTTCCCGTCACAAGAAGTGTAAGGTTACCTTTACGAACCTATTTGTATCCAGGCGCTCGCTCGATTAAATTTCAAATTGGACTCTTGAGCGCACAAGACTTAAAAGCTACGGGCTCGGTCCCCCCCGGTAAATCCCCTTCCGTTGCGGTGATTTGTAGGTATTGCGGTAATATAAACTGCGCCGAGGTGAGTTATCGATGCATCCAAGAAATCCGTCCCAACTCCGGTAGCCCAACTCCAGAATTTCGCCGAATTCATTGATCTGCAGTCAGTTCCCGCAGCACTGACCCTCCCACTGCGGAAGAAACCACTCGGCGATACGAGGCAGGGGGAAACTGAGAGACGAGACGAGATAAATACTTAAGCATAAATCATATTTCTTGTTAGAAGAAAAAAACGAAGTATATACACATATTTCACATAAATCTTGTGCTACCAAAATCGGTAAAACTGGTTTTATTTAAACATTTCCCAAATAGGGCATTCATTTTGGTACAATGTCCCCTATCGGGCAGAAGTTGTTTACTCTGGCATGCATACCGCACATTCCTTAGAGCAGCCACCAGATCCAAGTGGTAGGAAAAGCCTTGCGAGTTTTACGCAATTTATAGTTTCGTGGGACTTTGCAGGGAGGTGTGCCGTTCATCAATAATATAAGCCAAAGATATGAATTGGCCGTAATCCATGACCACACCCCGCTAGTGTTACATTAGTTAAATACCTAGGCTAAGTTACTCGGAGTACGACCCGCAGCGTTCACATTAGAGGAGCGCTGTCAGCAGGTGATTTGCGCTGCACCCCGATTTGGTACTTTCTGTTCTGCCATCCGGCGTGCGATCTTTAGTGCTGGCGACATTATGGCAACCCTGGGGCACCCCATGGCAGGAATAATTAGCCTATACAATAATATGAAATGCATGTTAGATTAGTTTGGCGGTAGTATTCAGTCATAGTCTGCCCCTCCTCCCCATCGCCTCAAATTGCTCTCGCCCATAGCCTAGGGGTTGTCCTAGTAGGTAGAAAGCACACTGCACAATTTTATATAAAAGTTTCAATGTGCTGCATATGTTACATAATCAGTCGATACACATATACACCATTCAACACACACACATCCATGAGTGCTAAAGTTATGCCCTGGTAAAAACGTGAGAATGCAGCACCAAACAACAGTAAACAAATTCTTTAAATTGCTAGCAGAATGCAGCATTCATGGGGGTGGTGAAGAGGCAGCTCTGTTACTGCTTCTGTAGTTCATCAAGCAGAGCATTGCACTCACAACACAAAAGTTTGTGGGTTGGGATCCTGGGGGGGGCCCACACAAACTGTCTGTGTCTGATTTCAGGCGCTGCATTTGAAGACGGAATGTGTTATGGTGGCGTGACAAGGCGGTCCCCTTTTCGAAGGCTCCTGAAAATGAATTATCCTTTTGCCGAGATCTCAAGGTTCATTGCATGAACCTTCAAAGGACGCAGCCTACAAAGGCTACATAGACCACATCCTTCGCAGCCCCTGAATTAAGACACAGCCATTGTAACCTTTCTCTCTTCTTTGGATCTGGATAAAAGCATCAGGTGAATGTTGCCTTGCACCTTCCTGTGTTGGGGGTTTGAATCACACCCCAGATCTAAGTGTATAGAGCTTCCATACTCTTTCCATCTTCCTCCCATGGTGCAAAAAAATGCACTTATGTGACCTGACATCTCCAAAGTGCCTGCAGCATGTGAGGTTATAGCCCTGCCTAGTACCCTGAGCAGTGACCAAGCCTACACTGGATTCTTTAAAGACAACCTATTATTAATAACCAGAACTAAAACGGTATAGGGTGAACAAAGCAGGATTTACTCTGGATGTATCCAAATCTATAAAAGAGTAATGTGAATGCTCTCCGTGTTTACCTGTTATGTTTACTGCCATCATGGGTCCATGCAGATGTTTGCCCTGTGGCCATTTGCAATAATCATTACAGCCTATTATAAATGCAACAGGAATTCACCCCGGTAAACATAATTACAGCTGTAGCCAAGAAACACAGAGGGTCGTGCTTGAGGAACTCCACAGTGCAGCTTAACATCAGGAATCCGCTTAATGTGAAATAATTCTGTCAAAAAACAGAACAAAACATACACACAGTGACTTTTTCACTTTATGTCGGGGTTTATTTAAGACGCTTTAATATGTTTAGTGTATATGATGGGGTGCAGAAAAAGAACTACTGACTGACACAATTTAAGCATACTTCAGTGTATCTGTCACAATCGTATCGGTATCCAATGGAAATAAGTGAAATTAATATTCATAGCTCTGAGCCGACACTAAAAGATTATATCCATGGGAAGGATGAGACTTAAACCCCCCTGGAAAGTTAATGATGGATAGGAAAGAAAACCTGGTATGAAAATTACTGCCAGTTCATGCGAGGAGCTCGAATTTCACTTTCTGTCATGTCAGGATTCTACCTCATGCTTCTCTTTCACGCTTTTTAGTTAGTCTGTGTCTCCTTGGTCTTGGTCTGGACTCAGTCTTTTCAGTTTAGTCAGATGGTCTCTCAGGGTGATTCTGCAGTTAAAATTGCAACAGATTGTCTGGATATATAGATTTAAGATTAATATATGCTGTATATTTACCCTCTTTTTTGGCATATTACAAGTGGTGTTTCACATCCGTGAAAGACAACATGGCTGACTTATCTGGTTTTAAATTGCAAGTCATTAGTGACAAGTGTCCATTTGTACATTTGCATTTGCTTAAGTGTACTTAAGGGATTAGCAGACAGGACCAGCATTCTCTGGCTTGGTGTCCATCTGCTTTGGGGGTGGCAATACTGCCAATATGAGTGGAACCCCTGCCCCCCCCCAACCAGAGGTGTCCCAAAACCATAAGCTGGGCACTGAGAATGAGGAGCAGGAGATACTAGGATTGGATTGGAATAATTTTATTATTTGATTGGTGTCCACTTTTAAGTTAGGTCCAGAAAATAAAAATCCAGACCAAGATTTTGTTTCAACCGACCAGTTGAGTACTCAGTGACTGTGACTCTTTATATTCAGCTGGTTGGTTGAAACAAAACCTTGGTCTGGATTTGTATTTACTGAACCTGAACTTTCCACCTCTGCTTGTAACCGAACTACTTTACCCAATAACGCAGAAGTGCGACACTCAAGGACAACATCCAGCCCCGAGCATCCCAACACCACTGCCTCTATCAGGCCCACTGCATAAAATTCCCAGCCCCAGGACGAAATTACATAATCTAGGCCCCTATGACATCCTTTTCTGCCCTCCAGCCCCACCCCCTAGACAGCAGGCCTACCTCTATCTGCCACCCTGCCTGCAGACTCCTCGAAAGTCTCAATGACAGTGTGAAAGACACTTAACACATTCCCAGTGAAGGCATTGCCTCTGTTCTTGGGGAAACAGCCTCAGGCAGACTCTTCTGAATGCCTCGTCCATTTGAAACCAGCCAGTCCGGTTTGTTGTTGTTTTTTTTCTTTTGTTGTTGCTGATGAGGGATATGAATAACGGTACAGAAACCCCAGAACACATCATTGTCAATTAAATAAAAAGCATCACTGATATCAAGGTAAATTGGCAGTAGGGTTTGGCATAATTTACACTGTAGCATTGTGGCAAAACACATTTAAATACAAATTAAAGTTTGATGGCATTAGTAGGCTGTGGGATGGGTCTGAATCAAAATTGTGCCCATAAGTCACCAGCTACAAGCCTATTGCAGATATGATGTTGCATTACAGCCAGGAGCCTATCCCTGGGGGCGGAGTTCACCCCAGATAGAGGCACAGGGGGAGATACACTCTACAAGCCATTTAGAGAGACAGGCTCACCCAGATTGCATGTCTTTAAACTGCAGGAAAAATCCCACACAGACATGAGGGACGCATGTAAAGATCTGGGGATGGGAAACAAACCCACAACCTTGGAGGTGTGAGGTTACTGTGCCACCCAACTTGCCACTGCAATACTATTTATATACACTGACTGGCCACTTTATTAGGTACATATAACTAGTACCAGGTTGGACCCCTTTTGCCTTCAGAACATCACTCCTCGGAGCCTTTGGTTCATGCTGATATGATAGCATCATGCAGCTACTGCAGATGTACCTTCATGATGCGAATCTCCTGTTCCACCACATCCCATAGGTTCTCTATTGGATTGAGATCTGGTGACTGTGGTGGCCATTTGAGTACAATGAACTCATTGTCATGTTCAGGAAACCAGTCTGAGATGATATGAGCTTTGTGACATGGGGTGTTATTCTGCTGGAAGTAGCCAGTAGGAGTTAGGTGCACTGTGGCCACGAAGACAAGGATACGGTCAGCAACTATACTCAGGTAGGCTGTGGTGTACCCTTGTACACAGATAAATCCTGAACCCTTTACTTTAGACACTGGTTGGGGTCCCATGTGCCAAAGAAATGACCCCCCCCAAACCATTACACCACCACTGCTGGCCTGATACAAGGCAAGATGGAGCCATGCTTTCATATTGTTTGCACCAAATTCTGACCCTGCCGTCTGGATGTCGCAGCAGAAAGCGAGATTCATCTGACCAGGCAACGTTTTTCCAATCTTCAATTGTCCGATTTTGGTGAGCCTGTGCCCACTGGGCCAACTTCAGTTCCCTGTTCTTAGCTGACAGAAGTGGCACCTGGTCTGCTCTTGAGACACTGGTTGAAGGTTCAAAGCGTTGTGCATTCAGAGATGCTCTTCTGCATACTTTGGTTGTAACGAGTGGTTATTTGAGTTACTGTTGCGTTTCTATTAGCTTGAACTAGTCTGTCCGTTTTTCTCTGACCTCTGCCAGCAACAAGGCATTTTCACGTAGAGATCCGCCACTCACTGGATGTTTTTTTCTTTTTTGGCCCATTCTCTGTAAACCCTAGAGATGTTTATGCATGAAAACCCTAGTAGATCAGCAGTTTCAGAAATACTCATACCGGCCCTTCTGGCACCAAGAACCATGCCACGTTCAAAGTCACTTAAACCACCATTCTTATTCATTCTGGAGTTTGATGTGAACATTAACTGACGCTCCTGACCTGTATCTATGTACATTGTTCTGCTGACAAATGATTGGCTGATTAGATATTTGCCTCACGAAGCAGTTGAATAGGTGTGCCTAATAAAGTGGCCAGTGAGTGTATGATCTAGAATCCAGATGGTGAAATGAGGTTCCTCCTCTAGAGGTTGTTTGCAGGTCACATGGAAACACATACTTGCATAAACCGGAGTCACCGGTTCTTCTGAACATGCTTCATACATGAGGGGAAAGCATACAGCACCTGGGAACACGGCAGCAGGCTAACATGTGAATGTTTCAATGACCAGGGATGGGACCCAAATTCAGAACCTTTGACCCATGCAGTGGAAGCCCTGCCTACCTGCGATACCTCCTGCTAAAGGCATCATCAATTCATTCTTTACTAAGCGCCCTCGAAGTTCTAAACCTGGACTCTCCCTGGTTATCGCAATACGAATGCTGCCCCTTTTGCTAAATGCTAACGTTATCAATGACAGCTCCGCCCCGATTTCCTTCCTTCTGTTGTTCAGAGAAGAAACAGCCTGGATTAAAAGGCTTTCTCTGAAAACAGGACGCACTAAGACTCCCCCCTCAGCCTTGTACCCCTTGTCGTTCTGATCTCCATCAGGACAGCAGGCCTCCGCCTGCGTCAGCACATAAGCTCCGCCCCCCTTTGTCTTTGCCCATATCTGGACAGCTGCGGGTCGACGGCTAACAAGACTAGAGGCAGCTGCTCTTTTGACCTCCGTGAGTAAGACAGTGTCCACATCGACAGGAAAAGAACAAGCGGCTTGTCTGTGGAATATAACCTTTCCCAGTTTAAACCAACAAATTCCCCTTTTATGCAAACTGCACCTGATCCGAAGCTTTTCAATATGTATGCAGTGATTCCTCCCCCCCATAGTGGAAGTTAGGTTCTAGACTCATCAGCGATAGGTGAAAATCCGCAAATAAAGACCATATAAATAAATTTTTTTTTTTATAGTTTAAGCCTTAAAATACCCCTCCTACACGCTGTCAAACACATGTAAACTTATTAAAACACACTTTGTAAACACATATATGTACATGTTGGAGTAAGGATATGAGTAAC
>JAODJU010000001.1:46068875-46109795 GCA_026776725.1 Gnathonemus echidnorhynchus
GTGTGACCTCGCAAGGAGCACCACAATAATCATCGCCGTCGGGGGAGGGAGCGGGTCATGTGAATTGATGTGTACATTGCTAGGGGAAGTATAGTTTCAAAGCAGGGGTGTAATAGTGGATTTTGCATTCCATTACAGGTGAATTACAGGGCTTCTGTGCCTTTAAAAACTGATTTTCAGAAAACTACTGTGTTTCCCTCAACTGCAACACCCCCCCCTCCCCCCACGCAGGAACAAAGTAACATTTCTCCCTCCTACCCAGTCTTGGTCTTGGTCCGAATGGAGCAAGTTCTCTCCGCAGGTGCTTTGTGTAGGTGCCTATTTCATCATGTCTTTCCGACGGACCTGTATCTACAGTGTAAAAAGCGAAAAAAAAATGCAGGGTATCAGCGCAGCCAGCAGTGCTACAGTGACCTTGTTTTATTTTTCTGGAGGTAGAGTAAGTGGGTGGGCAGGAAGGGCCTTGCTGCTCCAGCAGATGCATGGGGGCCGAGATGGAGCGTACAAACAGATGGCCATGATTGCACCGCGCCCAGAGCTGGGAGGGCCTGCCAGAATGGAGTGGGGGGGGGGGGGGGAGTAGATCAAACAACGTGGACGCTCCTGTAAATGGGAACACTGTGTCCCTCTCCAAGTTCGGAGGCCCGCTTATCAGCCCCCCCATCTTGACCCTCCCTCTTTTTTTCTGAAAATGCTGGGGGTGGGGCCATACGGACCACTGGCGGTAAAGGTACCGCGGAGCCCCCTAAGCAAGAAAGGGCACGTGGCACCATTTATGGGCGTCTGGACTTCACGTGGGGTGGGGCTCGCGTCACCTGCGACGACAGCATCCTGATCTGCTCGAAAGTCGCCAGTTATTAACGTGCTTTTAGCGACGCGGGAATCTGGGCTCTCACACTGAAAAGAGGGGGTTAAGCTAGCAAATTCCGCTTCGGAGAACGATGCACTGAAAGAACTCTTAATGGGAACCTTGTAGGATGAGGCAAAAGATCACATCAGCTTTCAACAGCAAAATATCAATGCAGAACCACCTCCCATCCTACAGATATGTAAATTATTGCTTAAGGGCAATTTAGAAAATCAATAATATTGTGAATTTCTTTCACTTGCAAACTGAAAGAAGATGAAGGAGGATTAAGTAGAAGATTTCACTTTCTGGCAACCAAATTGATATTTGGTTTGCACACGGTGTGTCAAGGTAATGAACAAATCATTAAGAGTATCAAGTCACCGCTTGACTCAAACACAACGTACAATTCCATCAATTTATACTGCAGTAAATTTACTGGGACCATTCGCAAGTACTTTGGTTGAGGATTGCAAAAGCTTTATAGTGAGCTGTTCTGACAGTAAGGTCTGATTTTTGTTTTCAGATGCTCCGTCTGCTGGATATGGCAGTAGATGCCTCACTTTATAACAGAGGCAGGCAGAGTTAAAAGGGAACATCAACGATTCCAGTTGCTTTTCAAATCTGCATGTAGGGATTACCACTGCCTTGACCCGGAGAGCACTATTTGGTTAGCTTTTCTTGACCATGGAATTGCCTGTGTTGTGATATCTAATTGGCTATACTCCATGAACTTAGGCCATCAGTTTTGGGTCATGCACTTTTTTTATGATTATTTCATAGGTAATGACAAAGAGAATAAGGCACAGGAATACATTCTTGGAGAGCAGTGTTGGCTTGCCGAAGGCAAGATGGGATTTAGGTCTTGACAAGCAACTCAGTGGAGGTGGGTGCTGTTCTGTTAATAGGCCTGAAAGCAAGTACCACGGACTTGAATTTGATGAACCAATTAAGAGAGACATGGAGGGATGTAACATGCTAGCATTTTAGTCTATTGAATGCCAGACGTATTGCCACATTCTGCATCATCTGAAGCGGCTTCACAGTACGAGCTGGCAACGCTGTCAGTAAATAGCAATGAAATTGTGAAACAATGAGTGCCTGGATGAAGAGCTGAGCTGCATAGCTGGAACTTCCTGCTGTTATACAGGATGGGCCCGAGGACTGAGCCTTGGGGCAAATCAGTTTGTGCGACTACCTGATGAGTCACGAGAGATGTGTTGATCATCTGCAAAGGCTGATCCATAGACTTCCTGTACCTGCTTGTCCCATGCAGGGTCACGAGGGTCCGGAGCCCAGAAACTACGGGCACAAGGCAGAGAACAACCCAGAATTGGGAGCCAACCCATCGCAGGTCACGCACACTTTCCACACTTACAGACAATTTGGCGAGTCCAATTAGCCTCTACATGTTTTTGGACTGTGGGGGGGAAACAGGAGTGCCTGAAGGAAACCCCACAACAACATGGGGAGAACATGCAAACTCGACATGCACAGAGCCCAGGCTCAGACCCAAGTCCCAGAGGTGTTGGACAACAGCGGTAACCACTGCACCACCACAGTAGGGGGCGGTATATATGTTGCATGCACATTCACAGAGGTGATAATGGGCAATTTTAGGAATCTACAACATGCTTCTAAAGATACCACAATGGCTGTCAGGCAGTGTTCATTCTGGAGGTAGACCTTAAGTCAGTGTCAAATCATTCTGAAGCGTGAGAGTTACATGCATAATAAACGCCTGCCCTCATGGGGTGTATAAAATACAGTGGTACCGGAAGGTTCCAGAAGCCCTGGCCAACTGGAGGAAAGCCTGAAGGTTCAGGCAGCCTGGGTGTTCCTTGGCTAGTACCCACAGAGACTGAGGGGGTCTTGGGTTTCAAAAGGAATGCTGAGGGCTCATTTTTGCAGCTAGGTTTTCTACTATCTCTGGCCGTAAATGTGAGCATCTCATAATTCACAATTAAATAGCTGTAATTCTTCATTTTGATTAAATAAAGCTAGAAAGTACTTGACATGATTCAAAAATGTGTCCCCTACAGACGGCTCAACCGCACTTCATGATGTACGACATATCACATATTTTGCTTTATCTGTGGAAAACCAAAGTGTTTATATAACAACTAGGCTACAGATATCGGAGCACGTTGCCGCACTGGTGTTTAAAAGATCTCTCTCTTTCGAACTGGCCCACAAAAACAGAAGCAGGGAAAATTCCCCGTCTGGGACATCCCCGTTAATGCGCCGGCCATTTCGATTCTTGATGCACATCATTTTGCTCTTATTTTTCTCGCTTGTCTAAATCAGGGTTTTTTTTTTTTTTAAGTATGATTTAAACTGGGGGATATCGACTGTCCCTCAATCCAGATGATCTCATCTCTCTTGATCTCTGCATTAAAGGATTTTAAGGTAGACAAATAAAGGAGAAATAAGTGCTCAGGAAATACCCTTTTGCTGTCAGTTAGGGGTTACCAACAAAGTCTTCCCTTCTCTGGTGCTACGGTTGCCGTGGTGAGCATTATTAGCTGGTGAGACTCTGGGAAAATGCATGACTTGATATGTGTTTCCAAGGTGCATATCAGTATATCTTCGATGTCATCATTATACACTTAAAGGAACCACAATGTTTTTTTTTTTTTTCACGCTTGTAACACAACCCCTTTAAATTGCCTGCGAGCTAAAGAAATCAAGATACATGCCCCATGTGTTATCCTCTCAATGTACCGTGAGAGGGAAGCTTGGAGGAGATATGCAAATGAGAACGTAATATTTCAAATTGTTTTTAGGGTATTCTGCAGCCCTGGCCTCTCACAATGATTTATTGGAGATTGCCAATTCTGAACGATTCGTTTGAGGAAGACAAAGAACGTCCTCTCATTTTTCTCTGGCGTCATTCATCTTGAGGCCTACCCCATGTCTGCCCACGTGACCTAACCCTCCCCCCTTCTAGGGCAGAGCTGATGTGATTGGACCACGTCTCACTCCTTCCCATCACCAGCAGTGTGGAAAAAAGCAAAGGGACAGAGGACCATTTGTTAAGATGCTACTGTACGCTTATTATTCACTGGTTAACTCAGTGCAGATGCTGGAGATTAGGGGGCTGAACGAAAGGGGCTAAGGTGGAGATACTTAAGCTTGCAGTCACTTCTCAGTGACTAATGTGTCCAGGTTTCAGGCTATGTTTATGGTATCTGTATGTCTTGAGGTGTCCTCATACAGACTTCCTCTCTTCAGATGGAGCTCTGATCTGGCAACCTAAGTCATTCCTCCTCCACTTGCTGAGATGTTTTCAGTTTTGCAGGTACAGGGGTCACTGCATCATTAAACAGACTCTTTGCTTTGACTAAAAATGGCAACCCCCCCCCACACACACACATTTCCTTATTGAAATTGTAAATATGTCTGCATTGGGATACATTTTTTTGCTTTTCATATCTCTGTTTCACAATCTGTGGCCAGATTATTGGGCACATCTGACTGCTAACGCGAAAGGGCCCGTTTCTCCAAAACCACAAACTATACAGCACACAGATAAGGTCGAGGCCCACTTATTGTCAGGCTAAGAATTAGAGCAGCTAAGATGCCTGACCAAAGCAATAATGAAGAAAGAACACCCAGTCAATGGCATTTATGTGGCCAAGAGCACCTTGCTAATGAGAGGTCAGGAGAGAACAGCCAGATTCGTTGAGTATAACAGGAAAGCAAAAATAACAACATTACGACAGTGGGGTGTGTAAAATGACTTCTCAGAGCAAGCAATCATCCCACTACCAATATGAAGGAGTGGCTTCTACCTGCTACCGCCCACAGCCATGCAGTGAAAGATACATCAACCCCATTCAGTCCAACGGGCCGTTTTTTTTTGCAGCAGTGGTGGATTATGGAGCCTCTCAATAGTTCCTAGCAGCAAATACTAGCAGCGCAGTAGAGTTGCAGCGGAATAGACCATTTGTTGTGCACTTTTAAAGGGTAAGACGTATTACCAGCACATCGGTATCAAATTAACATGCACATTAAAGCGTGTTAGTCAATTAAATGAGTAGGTTTAGGGAATGTTAACAGATAGCAGATTAGGCCAGGATAGCGGATAAAGTTAGCAACGCATACGATTAACCACAAGCAGCCTATTAATTGTAAATTCTGTTCTCTTTATGCTATTTCATCCAACGTTTAATGTCACCCTGCAGCCTGAGTTCCATCAGCCTGTCCCTAATTTTTAATAAGCCAAACATTAAACTTCCCAGGGGTGTGGTCTTCGTGAAAACGTGCTTGAATACCATTACCTCACATGTGTTTTTGATATTGTAATCTTTAGTTATAGTGAGATTTCTCCTGCTGACTTGAGCCGACCATTTTTTTTTCTCCTTTCCGCATCACTGGGGAAACCGTACATTCGTACAGCTCTCTGAGCGACTGGAGCACGTCCGTGCCGTGCAGTAACCTATGGTGCAGACTATATGCAGACTATGCAAGGACAACATGGTGCAAAGGGCACAGACCTACTGCTTGACATGCTGTTCATGTTTCTTAGCTCTCAGTTTATTAGTGATTAAGTTATTAAGATTACTTAGGCTGTCAGTTACCACAGGATTACTGAAACCACTATGAATTAAAGAAATGTTAGAACATTAATCTGATCTGAATTTTGAGACATTTCTTCCCCATCCCTCACTCTAAATATATCAGTAAACATGATTGTTTTTGAATGTCATACAAGTTTTAGAACATAATCCAGCTATCCATTTTCTATATTCGCTTTTCCTATTCAAGGTCACAGGAAGTCCACAGCCTAGTACTGAATTTTACTTTTTAATAAACATTGATGTATAATATTGATGTAACTACATATACATGTCGGAGTGCTATGCAAATATTGTAAATCAATGCATTTACTGACTAATAATTACCAAAAATCGCTGTTCTGGTTTGGTCCTGGAACTGAAGTTTGCATGAGCCACATGACGATCAAGCATTTTGAACGTCTGTTGTCTTCTCTCTCTCTGCCGCTGCTTGTCGATGTAACAAAGTGACCGCTAAGTGCATGTAACTTAACCTGACCCTCCTCTGAAACGGGGGTTTAAATCTCCCCTGTTAGTCACTTTAAACAGCTAATCAGGATGCTGTATACCTTAGGCTCATAAATTAATGTCTTATTAGAATGTCTGATTAGAAAGCTAGGGGGAAAAGAGAACTTCACTAGAAGCTGCACGCTAATTATTTATTAAATTAATCAATACAAATGCAGCTTGGATTAAACATGCATTTACTTGTACGTATTTCCTTTTTTTATTTGAAAAACATTGCTTTTACCTATTTTTGCTGAAGGATGTTTTGCTGACACACTGTCAAGCCACCTGACCAATGAAATCTGAGGCTTCTTCACGGACCATGAACCTGGGACCACCAGGCTAGTCTGCTTTCTGTCACCATGCTGCCCCCCCCCCCCCACCCCTTTAATTCTGCTCCAAAGCCCTGAGCAAGTGGACCTCAACTATGCCCAGAACAATCCAACTATAGGTTGCTTCTGAACATGTTGTTAATTATTCTGTCAAACATTTGGTTGATTATATTTTTACAGAACCCTGGGATAATCCAGTATTTGACTTATTGTCTTCTTTGGCAGCTGCTCAGTCAATCTTCGACGACAGACTCGAGAGGAAAGACAAACACGGTTGAAGAAGCTGAACTCAGACTCAGGAGCTAAAGAACTGCTGAAGTTGCACGATGTTTTAACGAATCTCACAAAACTGTCTGTGCATTCGTTATTATGAACCATTATATTTAGCTTTTAATGTAATACACTTTATGTTTATCAGTTGTCCGTAAGTCAGGTGTTCTTAACTGGGGAACTGTCTGTATCCATTTGTAAACAGGAAATGGATAGACTGCGAGACTATGCGTTAGGTTTGATAAACAACTTGCAAAAATAACATGATCATAATGTATATATGTTAGGGTGAGTTCAGCTATCAACTCACTCACCCCTCATTTCATGCCCATAACAGCCATTTAATCAAATGAAGAAGTCCGCTCACGTACAAACAGTTCCGATTTCAGTTTTGTAAAAGATTGACATAATTAACCTAATGATGATCTTACAAATCTTACAATGAATATGAGCGGAGTGGCTCAGTGAGCTCTGTGCCTGTTTTCAGAAAATCACTGGTCCGAGCCTCGACAGAACAGTCACATGTCCGCTTAACCCCCAGCTCCAGGGGGGCTGCACGTTGGCTGACCTTGTGCTGTAACCCCCCCCAAGCTATGGTGAGCATGATGGGGTCAGCAAAGAGAATCATTCCAATGTGCAAATAAAGCATTCATCATAAAGTAACACCTTAGCTTAAGCTGTGAATTGCTTCAATATATAAAAACATTAAACATTAGTTTAAACAATTCTTCTATAACAACTACAATTTCATTAACAAAATCCACCAATGACCATTCAAGTCTACCCACTAGCCTGAGGCTACAACTCATATTAAGATAAAGTACCTGACTTGCAGTTAAATTTGACGACTCTTTAGTGAATTGTCTATGCACATAGTATTTCTGTTTTATTATGTAATAAACATACGAAGACTGCAGATCTTAAATGGAGAAGCATAACAGAAAATAGATAGATAATTACATCACAGGACAAAACATCGATTAGAATTATATATAATGACTACACTTGCGTTATATATGTATATAATAAAGCGGCATGTAATTTTCGTTTTATATATTAAACTAAGATGTAAATTGTCCATGCCTGTGTAGTACAGGCTTTTTGGAGATTTGGAGAGTGAGAATCCGGAATGTGTGACCTCAGAGGCTGAACGTTTCCAGGTTCCGGCCACGGCAGAAACGCGGGGCGGTAGTCGGGCCGACACCAACCAGCATGGAACTGCAGAAAAAACGAGAAGGGGTCAGTCTGTGACCCTGCTCTGCAGTCTCTGCGGGCTCCGACATAACGAACGCATGTTTTTTTTTTACTGGTTTGCGAATAAACTTTTAACTCATCCAGCTGTCGCGCAATATGGATATATATATAATAACTAACAAAGGTATTTATTTTCAACAACTTCACTTCATCTGTCACGTTTTTGTCCTGCGTCGATTATCTTGCGTATGTGTTTTATTCAGCTGCAACAGAAAGTGAAGCACCTATAGACCTACGGCAAACCCAGCACCTTTTGACCCAAATTACATGTCTCACGTACTCAGACTTCAGGGACACCAGCCCATCTCTCGGGGGGGGCGGACATTCCTTTCTGCTGTCTGAGGTGCTATTTGTCTCACAGTGAGAGATTATTTTGAAAAAGAAGCAGGAGGTGTCAATCATTCCCATGCTTTGTCCTTACCGATCACTTTAACCACTATATTAAAGACTCAAAAATCTACGGTAAAACTTGTTTTGTTCTCAACGGATATTATTCTAAATAAAATAAAACAAGAAATAAAACAAGTGTTTTCCCCCAATAATTTGCTCAGTGACAGTGCAACAACTTTAGATGTAGCTATGTAGCGATAGTACATACTTTAAATTCCATATGACCTCCGTGCATTGACGTTATTTTTTCCATTACCTATAGCTGCCACCTAGTGGTTTTTGTAGGACAATTCAATTAACTACATCCATTACCGCCGATTTAAAGGTCAAGTAGAAACTCACATAAATCACAACAATATAAGGTGTCATACAGGCGAGACGTCAGAATAAATACCTTAAAACCTTTGATAACTAGTATCTGTCAATTGTCTGCAAATGTTAGACTAACTATCTCGCAATTTTGGGAAACGCGATATTATAGTTTCCTTTCCAAATTTTACACATTTTATGATATAGGCCTACACAAAGACTTAGCATATTTCATGATTTAAAAATAACAACTGTATATAGCTGAACAAAATGAACAGTGTTCATATGGTAACAAAAATATCTAAGTTGTGACAGATGGCACGAAAATGTAATTAGTTTTACTTGGTTACTATTTGCGCGCTGTAAACTATGAAATTATGTAGCTCGGAGTAAAAATGGGTGCTTTATTAAGAGAAAAAGCGTGATCTCTTCGGGCACATCTGCTCGAATTATTAAAAATCACACTTCAAAAACTCCTGTCATGTCAGCTCCCGATAGATTAATTAAGCATTTTGTGCAACATTTGACAGAAGATGCACTAAACACCTGTTACAGAATTGTCCACTGTACACACAGACTGCTGGCCAGACACCTACCTGAACCAAACATGCTGTTCTATCGAGTGCATATTTAATCCGCGGTGTGAAGGAAAAAAAACTTTTTCACTTTTTTTTTTTTTTTAGGAAAAAAAGTCTTCTGAGATATACTTTTCAGACACAGTTTCTAAACAATTCATAGTTTACAGGGAAAGTGCTTATTACCGCGGTATTTTTTTCTAAATAATTTCCGCAGATTAATAATGTAAACTGGTATCACAATACGGGCGGAACTTTTTAAAACGCTTAAAGTGTAAAAAGGCTTAACGTAGCCTGAAGTTCTAAAATAACTTCGGAAAACCAAATTTCTTTCACATCTCGCTGCTCATAGGTACATCATATCATATCACATATGAAGAAAAAGCCCAAAAGACAATTTCACTCTTCGTGTTACACTTGTTTTTTCTTAATAGAAACCAATTATAAGGAAATACTTCAAAATGACTTTACTACACCAACGCAACTCAGGACAACAAAATTTCTCTCACACTTCGCTGGTAGTAAGTACACTATACATTTGATATTCATGCATTTGGCAATAAATACTTAGGACCAATGCGTTGTTGCTTTGTACGCTAAGGAACATTAAATTTATTTCACGGTAGTGTCTCAAAACATCTTGTACGAGCTACACGAAACATTTACGAGCGTATTTATGTGCATGAAATATGTTTCTCCTATATGCACGTGTGGTATAATGACAGATGCCGTTTAATGATTACTAAGCCAAGAAAAGCATTATCGACCACAGACGAACTTCTAATACTAATGCTCGTAGAATAGCGCGGTCGGGCTCACACCGCCGCAAATGAAGCCTACAAAAACGCCACTTTGAAAACCCGGTGTTTAACTGCCCGTTCATTTCCCTTCCTGTTACATCCTTTGAAATATTATTATAAATGTGTGCACATGTGTATATTTGTATTTGCATATACACACTTATGCCTGTTCATTTACTCCAACACTTATCTGCATCAGATATCTTTCCGCAAGCATGTTGTTCTGAACCCTCAATAGATCCCGATCTTCGTGCATGCAGCGCCTCTCCTAATCAGTTCTTTATCAACGCTTTGCTTGTACATATGCCGTTACATGTTATAAATATGTATATGCGGGTATATATGTCACATTATATATAATATTCATATATGCTACATGCAGATGTCTTGCTGAAACAACGGGCAGCACGATCCGGCTGCAAGGAAGCTGATTGGTGCGGCTCCGCCAAGGCGGAAGTCAGAGGCGCGCGGGGGGATTCCCCGTGGGAAGTTCCCAGCGCTTTATTAAACACGCAAAATGTACATTTGCACGAAAGGCGCCGCTTCCTCTCGCGTCTGTTGTAGAAAACCTTTCCTCCAAGAATAAAAACCGTGTAAGCAGTGTGAAAAGGGGCCACTTTCTAGATGTAGGTCGTTCCGATCGTTTTCGAGTTAAGGTAAGGTAGCCACAGTTTACTGCCGCCAGCTTCATATTTACGGCCGAAAGTTTTCTACCGCTTCTTTCCGATCGCGATTACTATTGTGACAGTAATATGCGTAGATGTTAATAATGTCACTGGCACGGCCGAATTTTTTGGAACTTATAGAGCAGATATCCGTAATTAACCTCGACTCAGAGCTCGCAATGCCGACACTAACTCCCATTGTATGAATATTAAGTCAGATATATAAGTAAACTCGGCAGTCTGCGATTACTACAATATAGTATGTGGCCATTAAAGAACAGGCCTACTTGTGTTCAGTGTATCCGTGTATGTTCGGTGGATAATACTGTGAAATTTTACTGTAAGTCTACAGGCGGAGAACGTTGCCATACGTGATGTAGTTCTTTGGACTTTCCTTATTTACCTTCTTGCAATGTTTTCGGATTTAATATTTTAAAATATAACATTCTATTTGATATGTTGTTGATCTGACTTGTCGAGTCCCTTCCTGGTACCCGGTTCCCTGTGGGATATATTTATCTGGAATAATTATTAAGACATGAGTCTGATCGCTCAGTATCACGTAAAAATAATTAACATCATATTATCGTGGGTTCTAATAGTTTCCTTAATTACTTGTCGTTTCTGACACTTTTTGCTTTTTAAATCGGTTCTGTATTAGGTTACGTACTATGTTAGACACAGAGTGGTAGACGAGAAAATAACATTTGTTTCTCTTTCTGTTTATGATATCTACGCTCATTGCGTTCTAACTGAGTAATGAAGATACCCAGGCGACCTTTGGCCAGTGCCTGAAAAACTTAGTATAGGTTTAGCATATAGGCAGTTTGATAGATACTTGTTACACACATCTGCAGACATTAACTGATTTCTTAACAAAGTTGCAGTATGCTTGTTTTATAGCTACTATTGTTTTTCTCTCTCAAGGTTACATTTCTATAGCCTAGTTGTTTACCATATTTAATAAGCAAATCGGCTTTTGTGTTTCGTGTGTGTATTTAGCCTTAGAATTAACGTTTTGGCATACCTATTGCTCAGTGTGTACTAGGCACTAAACATAATATCTCTCTTCTGATCATGGTTTGATGTATAGGTCTTTGATATGAAAAATGGTTATGTGATTATTTTCATCGCATATGAACATCAATATGTAAGATCTAGGGTGTTTCCTGGCTGTATAAAGGTAGTGAAATGCAAAGCCATTGGAATTCTGGATTTGTCATGAAGTTCCCTGCTGAAGAAACTTTAAGATTCTGAATGTCATATTGGCAAACTTAAGCAGACTTTATGTCCGGGTAGGCTCAACCAATGTCAGGAACATGTCGTTTGAAATGAGGTTCTTACAGTAACTCTTTGTATATACAGTCACAGAATTAACTGATGAGGTTTGGTAAGGGTTGCCCGTTGCATTTGATTAATCTGTGTTAAAAGACGGTGTTTTGAAAAATGAATCCCGCCATATACAGAGCTAAATATGAAATCTCTCCAGAAAGCCTTCATAAAAGTTAAGTGTTTTAATTATTTAACCTTCTTAAGATTTTTTGGACCATTTTCGCCAAACTCTCTGTCCAATGCAAAATTAAGCTGCAATGAGCAGTTCCACATCACAAGATAAAATTTATTTACTAATTATTTAGTGAAGAATTGCAATCCATCGGATACGCAGATCATTAAGACTCAAAGAGCTGTTAAACCTGTATGTTTTTTACAACCAACCTTAACAAAAATATTTTAAATTAGATCCAATTATGAGTACATTCCAAAACGACCTTGCATATATTTAATTTGAAGAACTATCCACCATGTTTATGCTGTATTTTGTAATAAGGGTGTTTTCATCATCATCATAGTAACCACATTGGTGAAAGTAATATTAACACATTTTCAAAATGCAAACTCTCATATAAATTGCATACTTTGCTAATTTAATTTGATAATTGGAACATTATGAATATATCCATATTAAATAAAATGTGTAATCCCCACTTTCCTGACCTGTAATAAGTGTTGTGATGCAGTTGTCCTGTATACTTTGTCTTTGTGCCTTTTCTCACAAATGGTTTGGAAAACTCGCAGGAAAAAAGCTTTGGGTTCGGTCTCGTGCTTGTATTTAAACAAAAGTGAAGCCAGAACAAGGTCATATTTCATGTCAAAGTCAAGACCGATAAAGACTTTTCTTTAAGGATCAGATTGCTGTAGAAAGGTTGCTTCTTCCCCTGTTACAATAACGGTTCCTGCTTGTGGACTCAGGGCTCCCATTGGCTGTGTCAGTAATGGTACCGGGGCGGAAGGCATGGAGAGAGACTCGCTCGCCAAAGCCTTTGAAGCCTACAGACAAGCTTCTATCGAGAAAACCCATGTCCAGCAAGAACTTCAGCAAACGGTACGAAGACTCCTGGTATCGTGAGTCAGGCTGTGCCCACCCCCTTTTTTTTCTAACAAAACAATTTTGCTTCTGTAGACAGAGTATTACAAACGATACACTCAAAAGCTCCAGCAGCATATAGAAGAGCAGAGGCTGCGTATTCTGAGGCTGGAATCTGAGCTGAGAGTGGCGACGAGACGAGCTTCAGGTTGGTGCCACTCCTGCTGGATTCTCCTGCTCCTCCTCCTGTGTCCTTTCATGTCCATCAGGCCTCTTCTTCAATGCATTGAAATAGTCGGAATGACTGTCTGCCTCTTAGACTTTTTTCCTCCTCATTCATTGTTACTGTATGTATGTATGTATGTATGTATGTATATATATATGTTACTGTGGGCAGTGGTGGCTTAAAGGTTAGGGAAGCGCACTTGTAATTGAAAGATTGCAGGTTCGAATCCCCGACCAGCAAGGCACCACTGAGGTACCCTGAGCAAGGTACCGCCCCCAAGCACTGCCCCCCGGGCGCTGAGTTAGCTGCCCCCTGCTATGTCACATTGTCACATATGGGTTAAATACAGAGAATGCATTTTGTTGTTGTGCACTGTGTGCTGTGTTGTGTCGACAATGACAATTAATCACAAAATACTAAAATACATAATGAATTGGATTAGTATGCGTGGTGGTTTAATTATGGGCTTGTTTGTCAGGAGAAAAGTGTTGTGAGACTGCTCCCAGAAAACAGGAAGCAGAGACCTTGCCATCCTGCGACCACCACCCTGACGACACTCCACCCAGCTCCCAGCAGAGAAAACAGTTCCTGGTACAGTCTATAGCCCATTATAGCGTCTCCTATGATTAATATCTCTCGTATGAATTACATTGCACATGAGTGTGTTGAATGTCACAGTGTTAAAAACACAGTGTTAAAAATGGGCCATGTTTGAGAGAGCTTTTGTCTCAGAGGTGCAAGGGCATCAGCACCTCTTTTTAATTGTCTGTATATCACACATGTGGTTCTCTTTTGATTTTAGTATAATGCAAAGACATAATATGTGACATACCCTAATGGATATTGTTGCACATCCTTTCTCTTCTTTTTTATATATTTCATAAACCAGGCAAGAAAAATCAGGAAAAATGCATTTTTTTGGCTTAGTCTCACAGTTTGCTTAAGAAATCTCCCATGTGTTCATACATTCATCCTACTTCATTCTGTGTTGTGGTAGTAAATACTGATTAATTGGCATAAAACTAATTATGACCCCTTGTAAGCCAAGTTTGTATGCATTAGTTGTGATATTAATCGTTTGTAATCTCAACTGTTGTCGTTAGTTCTGAGAGCAGTGGAATGACTTGGTATCATGGATACATCACTGAGCTTGGAGAGAACTTTGATTTCTTTAATGCACACATCCTGTGTAAACTCACCTTGTTTCTGGGTTAATGGCCATGTAAAGAAATACTTTATGAATAGCTCTTGGGAAAGTAGTATAAAAAAATTTCAGTAGGTGGTGCTATAGGATAGCACCCTCTTGTGTCCTTCAGTATGCCTGGATCAAATGAGTCTCAGTGAACCGAGTCATATTCATTTGTGACTCATTTCAATCAGACATGGAAATCAATAGTTAAATACTTAAAAGTAACTTGTTTAGGGAAGTTTTGCCTTAATTGTGTTTGTGTGTTGTATTTCATGGGTATGTATGTTAATTTGTCAACAAAGATATTTATAGAAAGATACCTTTGAGAGAACATAATAGCAATTTTTCTCAAATTTGTTAATTTGAGTGCATGTCCTAATTGTGTGTCAAGAAGTTTGTTTTTCCAGAGTACGGAGAACTAGAAAAATATGTAAATATTAGTACTCGTTAAAGAGAAATTCCATGTCACAGTATTTTCTTTTGAAAGCATTTCTGAGAAGTTCACTTTTTTTGTGGAGTTTCAGGATTGCTTAAGCCCAGACCTTCCACTATCATGGCTGGGTATGTCTGTGAAATATTAGAAGTTTCACTGTATATTTGGTACTTGCCCCTTCCCGCCACATCTCTCGCATCTCCTGCTCTCGGACATTTGTGTGTTTTCATTCTCTTTGATGTATCATTCTTGCATTCAAAAGTAGATCATACATTTGTTTGCTTACTGATTTTTTTTTTTCTTTGCACTTTGCCAAAGAAACTTGACATTCTAACATTGTCTCTCTCTTTTTTTTTTTGTCTGAATCCATTGCCCTTTGACTTGTCAATGGCGTTGACCCATTTTGGTGTTAACAAAGGACTACCCAGAATCCTTGGAGATGCCCCCACATGCATTGCTCATGGCTAGCACGGTGGAAAAGTAAGCCGTCCGTCTTTAAGCCCCGCAAGCTGTTTTCGTGTCTTCAGTGAAGGTTTCTGAGAAAGCCTTCTATCTCACAGCTCTTTTCTCTGCTCCTCAGTGGCGAAGTTCTTGACACGTTTCAGAAACTTCAGGGAACGTTGCAGCTGATCCAGAAGTTAACCAGAAAACAAAACGATCACCTGAAGAAAATGTATCGGGGGAATGATTCTGCAAACGGTAATGCCCATACTTATGTGTAGGGTACCTTGAAAATTATTTGGATGGGGGGTCATACTGCTGCTGTTTCAAATTCTGAAGACACCAACAATACAGCAGTAATTTAATTAAAGGCAGAATATGTTGAGTAACAGTTGCTTAAAGCTGTCATAGCTTTACACGAATAACTGCAAATTTCTGCTTAATTAAGGGAATGCAATCACAGCAACACGGAATGCAGGAATGCTTTTGTGTGAAGGTGCGGTGAATTGAGTACGTCCAACATGAAAACAGAATATGTGGAAAATGCCTGTAACATTTGTAGCAAGCTCTGTCAACAACGTGATGACTTGTCAGTCAGGGAAACGCATGTCATTTGGCTCATTATGTAAAAAATTAAAAAACCAAATGCAGGATTGTTATCTGTGTGATACAGTTGCAGGAACGATGAATGTGTAGATATACTGTTTACATTGTTGGGTTCGGATCGTTCGTCCAGAGCCCCAGTTCTCGATGCCCATCCAGTGCACGGATGGGACAGCCACACAGGCCGAGGGGCCCTTCTCGTCCTCCATCAGGTCTGAAGTGTTGGGAGACGAGCTGGCCAGCAGCTCCTTGGCCTCCCGAGGAGCCTGTCAGGAGGACCTGGACTTCAACGACTCCATGACTAAATTGAGCGTCAGATTCCCCCCGCCGACAGACAGTGAGTATGAGTTCCTGAACAGCACCCCGGAGAGACCCATGGAGCCTGTCAGTGGCCGGACAGGCCTGGCCGACGTCGCGGGCGTCTCCGGCACGAGCGAAGACGGCCCGCTGAAGCTCCTGTATCCCGGCCCGGTGGTGAATGCAGCTTCCACCTCTCTGGAGGGCGTCCGTGGACCCCAGCAGGTAACGGTGGGTCGTCTTCTGGGCTGCTTGCTTGTCTCCGTCACGGCCCAAGTGGCGTGCTTTCCACTCCAGGATCATTCTGACGCGGCTGAGAGGAACCGCACCCAGTTTGCAGACCTCGCAGGTCGGCTCGTGCAGACGACAGCGGCCTGGCCTGCCACGCATGCTATAAATCGCATGTTAAGTAGATAGTAGATAATGTGGGGAAGCGGGTAGGTAATTTGGCTCACGGTGAAATCCAGCAGTTTATGGTGGTGTGGGGCTTGATAACGATGCTGGCTATCACCTGTCAGCCTTAGCAAGAAGGATTGACATGGTAATCGTGTGGGGGGGGGTGTATTTTAAGTGTTGCCAGAAGGAACAGGAAAAATGCATTTATGCGACCTAGTGTCACGGTTTACTTAAAGTCTTCAACTGTCCAAATGTCCATTCGAGGGAGTGTTTGTGGTAGGAAATCGACCTTGAAGATAGTGATAAAGATGAGTTAATAATTCATATTGTTATGAATAATAATGATGATGTTTGTGCATTATACCGTCTCTACTAATGCATTGGCTTATGTCTAAGCGCTACGTACAGTAATCTTTTTTATATTGCAAACACGTACACAGCACATAAGCAGAATGACTGAAAATGTTACGGAAGAAAGTGCAAAGATGAGGTTGTCTTTTCTGGGGGTGTTTAAGTGCTATGGTCACCTGCTGCCTTTTTTCTTTAGTCTAAAACATTTAGCAGTAGGACAAATATGACGGGAAGGAGTCTTCCATGTTCAGTGGGTGCTTCACACTATTAACAGACAAACTTAAATGAATAACAACCATTTATAGCTCAGCTTTGAGGCGCTGGAGGATTTTACGGAATCCAAAGTTATTGCACGTGATATTACAGTTAAATTTGTGCTTGAATCCAGTTTCTTTTCTACTGTTTTTAATCATTTATTATTTTTCATTGGAATGCCTATTTTTGTTTTCTGAAGGCAAGGTCTGGCTTTGCATTCTCCGAATATGAGTTATAATGGAAAAAGCTCATATAAGATTTGAAGTTTGCAATAATATCTGCTGTCTTAAGCAGCAAAGGGGGGGGGGGGATTGGTGTTGTGCCTTTTCACAGCGTGGGCTAGGGGGTTAGATAATTGACACATCTTTCGATAATAATGTGTTGAAGACTCCCCTGCTATGAAAAGACGATAGGTCGCATCGAAAGCAGATGTTATTGTGCGATGTTATTGTTCGGCGCATGCGTCACGTGAAAACTACACTGAAAACAACCGTGAGCCCGCGAGTGTAGCACTCTTCCAAAGTTATTTACCACCGTTGCCTCCGGTGGAAAATTACTGCTATATTCTGATAGACCATCACTTTAAGACAGTGGTGATCCTGTTTTACGGACCTGATGCAAGCGTCTTGTTTTGTAGTGATTTTGTCTGATATGTGTGTCAAGCGTTAAATATGGTATCAAATATTTGTATTCATTGAATTATTATCCGAGAGTGCTTGTAATATTTAAATCGATCACAAATGGCAATTTATATTTGGTAATGTGATTGGCAATACGTTCAAGTTATTAATAACTAATGCTTCATACATAAGGACGACTAACTGGAACTCCCACTAGTGTTCAATTCGATTGTAAATGGTTAATTCACTGCGAAACATTTGCACACTGAATGCATAATGCACAGATGACGCGCTTTTTAATTTGGGAGAGTGAAGATGTGTAGCATAAGTGGAAATATAGTTTTGTTATTGATTTATGTAGTATTTCATCTGCTTTATTTTAACTTCCTCATACTGCTGAAGCAATAATGTCAATATACTGGAAGAATCAAAATCGATTTTTTGAGTTTTTATGCATGTAACTGAATCATAGAACGTGTGTGAAACTTGCATTGAATTGTACTAAAATGGTAATGCCAGACTGACACAAATGAAAAGAAACAACTAAAAAGCATTTTTATTCAGTAAGGACTGGAATTATCTCCCCTGAAGGGGAAAAATATGATTTGTAACTATTAAAACACGTGTCACTAAAAGAAAAACACGGAGGCTTTTGAAATGTAATACTTTCGCCACATCAGTGAAATAGGTGACACAAGTCAGTTTTTCTTATATCCTTGATGTGCCAGGGCCATCTAGGATAGGGGACAAAAACTCACATGCACATGAATTCAGTGCTTATTTGTTTTATTTTATATTTCCTTACATAAGCATGAAAAAAATGAGCGGCATGTGGTCACAAGGGCGGCGCCGTGGAGTCATGGGAATCGCACCCCAGTCAGGGATAGTGGAGCGAATTCCCAAGTCGGACGCATCGTTTATTTATATATTTTAAGCCGTATGAGGGGACCTCAGCACGATTCTGTGCAGATGAACAATGTGGGTGCCTACTTGTGCATTGCTTATGGGGTAGTTGTTGGCTTGCTAACCGAATCGCCTTTCTCCCTTGCAGCCCCTGTGGAGCCCAAAGCTCTGCGATGCTGCGGATCAGGACACGAACGCAGAATACTGCACCTTCTGCACCTCCATCGTGCCCCTGGGGCACATGTTAAGCCACCTGAACTCACACTTCCAGAAAAACGCAAGCAACGGACACTAGCAGGCCTCGTGGACCTCCGTGGGGCTTTGTCCATCTCCGCTCCCAGATGGCAAACTTGTGTGCCCCTCCCCGTACCTATTTAATTTGTTATTTTGGTGTACTTCTGTGTCTTTCTTCTAAAGCTGTCTTTGAACGAAATCTGTTGAATTCAATATCAGACTGTGGTATTATCTGGTAAATTCACTGTGTGTAATAAAACTTCTAATGATCAAGTACTGCTTACATGTCACCCCCACCCCTGTTTGTCATACATGTTTTTTTTAACGTCCATTAAGTGAACTAGAATCATCTCACACAAGCCCATCCAACTGGGTCATGCTGAATGGTTTCAGTGTGTGAACTGGATCCAGTAGATTAGCATGATGAATCACCACAAAAGGCTTCGCCATATCGTAAGCTTGTCTTCCACGGGCCCAGTTTCGATGGCAGTATCAACAAAATCAGCGTTTCTGCCGCGTTCAGTACGCACTCGTTGCTTACCACCAGGAGGCTTCCGGTTCCAGGATGTCGGAAAGCAGCTCTGGATCCGCTCGCCGCTGCCCGGCGGATCACCGGGTCTGAAGTCCTCGCTGGCCGCAATTAAGAGGTGAGACCTTTGTAATAAGTTGGACAATGCGTTTTGAGATGTGATACCACAGAAGCAACACATTGTCACATGTTCATTTCAAGTGATTCCCCCCCACCCCCATCTGTGATTTTAGGTGGAAAGTGTTTTGGGAGAAAATATTTGAAATGATTGTGAATTCAGGTAACCGTTTTAAAGTAATGGTCTTCTTCTATTTATGACTGCATGAGCAGCATATACAGCACAGTTTGTTTGATAATGGCTAATGGTTTTATTACGTTTTAAAGCCCACATTGTATTAATAAGCTGGCAAGGCAAAGTCAGTGCCAGAAACTGTTTGGGCTATTTGGGTTTTCCTCAATTTTGAGAGCCACTGAACTTGGCTGAATTGGCAACACCAGTTTGAACCATTTTTATTAGTTCAGTCTATTAAACAATTTATGGTAAGATATTAGTAGCATCGCTCACTAGCCGTATTGGCCTGTTGAAAGTGCTTGTTAAAATCTCAAATTTTGAAAATTTGTTAGCGATTTCCCTCCAAGCCTCATCTCGGATGCATTTCATGATGTTGTGTTTGCAGTCCCAAAGTATTTAGGTTTAAATAATGTTTATTTAAATGCCTTTAATTGTAATGAAATATACTTTTACTCGATAATATCATAATACCTATTGTAAATTAGTGTTTCATACTGACTAAGCGATTTAAAAAATAAATGCTCCAGTGCAAATAGAAACAAATGCTTAATTTTAAATCCCACAATGGACATTGTATTTAAGTGTTTTCTATTGTATTCTGTATTAATATTTTTAAAGCGGTAGACAGAGAAAAGACATTTGTTAATGGTGTGCGTTAGCATCTCGCCTACAACCAGCCTTTGATTAAGGGGTATGTTTATTAACAGCTTCGCAAACAAATGTAATAATTTTCACAAACTTGCAAGATGATGTGTTAAAGGAATAGGGGGGAAATGCGCGTATTTAAAACGCAGTCTCGTATAAAGAAGACCTTGTAGCCCCTCGATACGGACTGGTAACACTTGCGCTGAGTCGATGAGCTGGTGTGAAGTTTGGTTATGTTATTAGGTTTGTATTGAGCGCAGACATCGTATTTCATGCGTGTGCTTTCTAAAAAAAAAAAAGTTGTCAGATTTTCATTGTAATTTAGTTTTTTAACAGACTTTTAAAATACCGGATACGGCTTTCGTAATGCTCTATGCAACGCTGTTTTACGGATTCCAAATATATTACTTAAGCCAACAGATGGTGGAACATGCCATGAAAATAGTTGAATAATTGAACAATATTAAGCATTTATTCAGAATACGTTATAAGCATCCAGAATATAGAGATTTAATTGCATTTTTATTGCCTGTATATTTATCAATGCAAGGTAAGCCAGAATTGGGAGGGGGTTCTGGCGTTAATTAAGGGTACTTGCAGCACTCCCAATGTGTGAAAAGATTGGGACTGATTGTTTATTACAAGGAACGGTTTTATTCCTAGTTTGTTTAAACATAGGACGTCGGAGCTGATGGGTCCTTTTCCATCAATCTGCACCGATCGTCGGGATCGCGTAGGCTATCGGAAGCAGTTGCGGTTTGAATGGATTAAATCTTGTTTGAACCGCGAAATCAAATGATCGGAATGTAACACAATGTTCTAAAAAGCCTACAGAAACCTACTTATGGTTGTTTGTTGGATGTCACACGTCCGCGCAGACGGTATATTTCTTGAACATGTAGTTTGAATGCATAATTGATGTCGCCGGGCGGGGTGGCGATGGCGGGGAGCTCGTTTTACAAAACTAATAACATATTTTCCGACATGGAGGAGAAAACGCTGGGAGAAAGCACAACATGTTGAGCAATGTTGCCTGTGTTATGCATCGCATTTACAATTTCGCTCGCTCTATTTTAATTCCGCGCTATGTGCCATGCATAACGTAGGCCCGAAAACTTGAATCAACATACACGGCCTGATTTCTCATTTCTCACATAGAATTATGGCCAGTGAATACAGTATTTATTGTGAAAGTGTAGCAAATACAAGGAAAGCAGTCTCCCTAATGATTTTGCTTTGAAAATCTGTGAAGAGACGGTGAACATTGCGCAGACAGTATGGTGTTCTCTCTGGAACCAGGGACAGCTGCTTGCACATAATTATGTTGTCATTGCTTGTTATTTGGAAGGGATAAGCTGCACTGACAGATACCGAGTCCATGTTTTTCGGTTAATAAAGTAATATAGATGCTACATAGTAAAATGGGCCTAAAAAACTCACGGGAATATGCGTTTCTCGCCTTGTAGCTCATGATCTAGTTTAACTCATCGACTTATTTATTTATTCTGGAAAGGACTCCATCTTTGTGCTGTATGGTATTTGTCTGCTCCAGCAGGTACGATTTGGTGGCGGGTTTGTAGAATAGAATAAGAGGAAAAAGAGGGACACGGATTGAAAGGGAGAAGCAGCAGGCTGATTACGAGGTGTCAAAATTGCCAGGAGCAAAAAGGTGAAAGCAATCAGGGGTGAGAAGAGTGCAGCATTCGTGAGGGGCAACTAATTATCCATCTCATTTGAGGAGAGCAGCATTGGAGGCAGCGCTCGCCCGCTGAACGGTGACAGATTGGAGCGGAGGAGAGGGGAGGTGTTAGAACAATGGAGCCCAGCTCACAATCATTACTGCATGCTAATCAGAGTCGGTGCTGCACCGCGGTCTGAGCTGCAGAGTTCAGGGGAAAAAAAAGTAAGACATCAGCTTCAGGGGAGCTCGCTCGCCTCCAGTATTTGGAAATGAAGGGGAAAAAACGGACGAGTCCAGCGTTTTTACACGAAATCCTTTTCCCAAAGGCCAAAAGAGCAAAAAAAAAAAAAAAAAAGTTCCTCTAAGATGTAACTGAGAAGTCGACTGTGACCAGTCCTATTACCTTCCCATGAATTAGAGTGCAGCGATCCCCCCCCCATAGATGATATTTTTCTGCAGGTTTATTAGGTATGACGACCTTGAAATTTCACAATTAAAATCAAAATAAACAGATATGGAAGTTTATTGGCTCCCACTCGTCAGTCGACATTTAAATAATGTTTTTTTTTCAGTTGTTAGCACTGATAATAAAACACGAGACAAGTAAATCAGACCAATAATATACATTTTAAAATTACCACATCAACATCCATATTTGATGTCAATCAGCTGCTTGCATTTATCTCCTGGTAGTGACATTAATTGAACATGATTTTTGGGACATCTGCTGTACTGTAATTCATGCTGATTATATTTATTGATGCCACCTTATGTCTTACTATACAGATGAGAGATATTGAGATCAAGTTATTCCCGTTTTCAGCAAATCGAAATCAATCGCAAACCAAAATGTTTCCGTCCCTCCCTTCTGGACATCGAAGACGTGCACCCGTGTAATTCTGGGGCGGTCGGAATTAAATACTGATAATTGCATTTTATAATGCAGAACATGCTTATATAACGCACGTAAAACAATTTCATGTACAAATATATTATTTCCATATGGACTTTTGGGCTTGTGATTTGCCCATGCAGCTACAACTGGATATATTTTCAAACTCTTGAAACAAAGTGCTTACTCGGTTATATTTCACCAATATTCCGCTTAGTTGGCCCATAAGATTAAAATGTTTTCATATTTAGTAAGCCTATACAAAAATTCATCAATGTGATTTGAGAAAAATACTGCGACCTAAAAATTTCTGAGTAGCATATGAAAGATTTAAATTGCAGGCCTCCCGTGTAGCCTATTTCAAACAAAATATTTAATTTTTGTTCGCTTCTGAAAAATATAGGCCTATTACCAAAATGAATTAAATAGGGAAAAACGCGCTATGAGTTTACACCAATGACGTTGATTGTGCTTATGAAAATGTTTTAATTTATGGAATTTACGGTAACGTTGGCCTATTATTATTTTTTTAAATGTTTTATTTAGGAATATATATATATATATATATATATATATATATATCACGTACTGTAGATCACGTACTGTACACGAAATGTTAGTAGGCCTACTTTTACTGCTTAGTTATATTGATAAAGGGGATTCGTTGTAGCAAAAATATTCCGCTAACATGAAATACTAACTGCCAATATAGACCTATTCAGTTAAATACGGTATTACCTGCTCAGTAATTACAATGAAATTATTTTACACCGGGCACAGAAAATGGATGGATGGATATGACCTTAAAATTGTTCTAAAGTTAGACTGCTCATTCAGTGCATTACATTTTCAATTATCTAATTCAAATTATTAATCCACAAAGAAATTAATCGACATTTTCAGTATTTGTAAGTACTGTACACTTAGGCTAACACATTTACAGAGTTACAAATTTTCTAGTAAAATGCTCCTTATGGCAATAATCGTGGCTTAATTAGGTGTATGAACATGTTTAGGTCTATTGACTTCATTATACCACTATCTGACAACAGTCTCTAGGCTCCATGGTGGCCGTGATACCTACGTACAGTATAGGCCTATATTTCATAGGCCGCTTAAGTCAAATATTTACGATGGATGTATCGGCAATAACAATACTGCAAATTAACATATTAAACATCAAAAGTGCATATGCAGCCCGTATGTTGTATCCGTTCCATAACACGGTAGCACTTACAACGACCAAACAAAGTATTCAAAACACATTTACAAGCATTTATGAGGCGCGATTTTCCGTCATCTGCAGCAAAGCGGAATCTGTAGAGATGAGCCGGAAGTAAACGGTCCAAGAGAAAGTCGCGAGCTAGGATCGAGAAGGCGGGGTGTAGAATGTAAATGTATGTGTACTTTCGGGGTTAGATAGATGACAGCAGAAACGGTATGTTATATTTAAATTAACATTATGATGGACGCGTGTTGTATAAACGCCTCCAAGCTAGTTTCTGTAACTAGACGATTTGGCGTATTGTGCGCTTCTGCGCGCGAACTTCCGCTGACGTCATGCGAAGGCGAAGAGTTCATCTTGCTGCATTGATGCTGCCGCGTGCTGAGTCGACGTTGCAGGCGCCGTATAAACTGCGATGCATGTCACTGTACTGCTGTCTCTGTTATGCTATGGAAAATGTGTATGAAGCGTTTAGGAAATAAGGAAAACGTTAACAAACATGGAAATGTGCATATAATAATGACATTAAAAAAATGAATATAATGGTGTGTTTTATTTATTAGTAATTATAAAATATCAATGGGTTATTCCAACTGGCTGACTGCTACACGAAGCATTGGTCCAAAATTAAGTATTAAGACGTTTTATGCCAGACAATTTATGGATAGATGGGCATTTGCATTGCTTATTTTTAGTAAGGGTACAAGATCACACTGATGTCTTAAGTCAAGTGCTGCAGAAAGTACAAGTTACCTGGGTGGCACAGTCAATGGAATTTGAATGATAAAGGTGTAATTTGAATATCTAATTTAGGGATGGTAGTTAGTGAAGTTAACACAGGAGTGCATCTCCCACTCATGTTGAATTTACTGTGTGGATTCTGTAGAATAACATACAGTGTTGGTTTCTTTTTTGTTGAGTGTAACTCAATGTGAGAGACATTAAGAAAGCTATAAAATAAAAAACAGTTTTATGCTGTCGTCACAGGCTAAGAAAGTGATCAGCGGGGAAATCCAGCTTCCATCCGTCCGTCCATTCATCCATCCATCCATCCATCCATCTTCTAACCATTAAATAGAGATTATATATTATACTAGGTATAATATATCTAAATTATACAGAGTGTAATAAATATACTAAAATACCAAAAAATGTAAGAGAAAAATAATAATGTGCAAGGCAGTGTGCAAAAATGCAAGAGAGGTGAATAGTGAGAGGGAGACACACAAGGAGAGAGACAGAGTTAGTATGAATGTGTGCAATAGTAGACGTCCATTATTGTGTTGTTGTTGAGATGTCATCGCTTGTGGATAAAAGTTTCTCTTGAAGTATCCAGTCCAGGCTTGGAGGCTGCAGAGGCGTCTCCCTGACCTCAGCAGTCTGAACAGTTCATGTGTCGGGTGGGTGGAGTCCCGGGTGGTCCTGAAGGCTCGGGTTCTGCAGGGGGGTGGGGAGGTTCCCCATGGCGCATTCAGCTGAGTGCACCTTCCGCTGTAGGGCCTTTCATTCCTATATGGTGCAGTATCCATTCTAGACAGACAGGATGCTCCCTGTTACTCCAGAGTAGAAATGTTGTAAAATGATAGGAGAGACCTTGAACCTCCAGAGTCGCCTCAGGTGGAAGTCCGAGTGAGTGCTCCAGGTGAGGTCCACAGTGATCTGGACACTGAGGTACTTAAAACACCTCACTCTCCGACAGGGATCCACAGATCTGAATCGAGGTGTGGCTCCTCCTCTGTCTCCTAAAATTTATCACCATCTCCTTGGTCTTGTCCACGTTCAGGGAGAAGTGATTCGCCTGCCACCACGTCGCTAGGCTTTCCACCTCACTCAGGTAAGCCCTCTCATCATTTTGGGAGGTCAGGTCCACCACCACTGTGCCGCTGGCAAACCTCATAGTGGAGTTGGAGTCCCGTCTAGCCAGGCAGTTGGAGGTGTAAAGGGAGTACAGAAGCGGACTCGGTACATATTCCTGGGGGGCCCCTGTGTTGAGTGTGAGTGTGTTGGAGAACACATCACCCACTCTTCACTGTCTGTGGTCTCCAATTTGCAGCTACCAGTTTCCTTCAAAATTCTAAAGTTAAAATGCATCATGTATACTCTGTGCACTGATTTTTCTTTTTGCACTGATGTACTATAATCGCTAAATTGTTGCTAGATCTTTCTCTGCCTCTGTGTCAAATGGCAGAGTTGACACAGACAACGAGAGTTCCAAGTCAGCTAGCACGAGTCAGACCTGTCGCTGTGCAAGCCTGCAGAAAATGCCTAGAAAACATAAGTAAATATAACAGAAATTACATCAGATGCGCTGGAAAAATGTCACATTATTCAATATGGATTGATATAGTAAGACTGGATTAAACAACTGAGAAAGCTATTATGAAAATAAACCTTTGAGGAGTCTGCTATACATTAACAAACTGCCGCAAATTCTGCACTTGGTAGATAAGCGATTTTTTTTTTCCCCCTCTATATGCTGATTCTCATCTTCTACATGGTGTGTCATGGTATCAGCCTGGAGCCTATCCAGGGAAGCACAGGGAAGACCATGGATGGGATACCAGTCTCTCATATAACGCACACGATGGGAAATTTAGAAATGCGAATTCATTTAACTGCATGTATTTTGGACTGTAGGAGGAAACCTGAACAAACATGAGGAGAACGTGCAGGCTGCATGTACAAAGAAATGTGGCGGGAATTGAAACCCCCAAGCTGGAAGGTGTGAGGTTACAGTGATACCCACTGCCAGCATGTCGGCCTCCTGCAGTAAATATATAGGTGAATTGTTACCTGCATGATGGCGAATGGTTCCTTGCATTTGGTAAACAAATATTTTCAGAAAGCCTGGACGACATAATGTTGTTTTCTTAGCAAGTCTAGCAGTGTTCTAATTTTTGAGCCTTTTTGAAAAACAATTCATAATTTTAACTTCTTGTGTTTTTGGTTAGCACTGTGCAGATGGAGTCTTTGTAAAACAAATAAGACCTTTTGTTAGCATGCTATCAGCCTGCTTTTTTTGCATTTTCTTTTCCTCTTCAGCCAGAAACCTGAACTTTGGATGTGACGGTGTAGTTTAGCGTAAGAACGAAATGTCATTTGTCGGCTACTAATAATTAGGGTATGGAGAAGAGAAGCACTTTTTACTTGGCAGGCAAAGTTATCCTGAGATTTTTGGAGCCAAGTTGGAAAGGAAGTGGAATGGCCACAAGAAAACTAGGGGGGGGGGGATGAATCATTGTAGCAGGTAATTTAATCTTCCACACAGTGGTGTGCAGAGCAGAGTGAGAGTGCCATCATGCTAGGTTGCACACACCCAGCTGACAAGAATCCTTTCAGGTGACCATACTGTTTCCCAACACTGGAGTCTAAAGGCAATCAATGTTAGGTCCAGCTAATTAGATAATAGTTATAATTAACTGAACTCTGATGACACTTTTTGTACCTAATAGGTAAAAGAGAAGAGCAATAAAATTTAAAACCGTGATATGATTAAAATATTCTTACATTTATGAGACTTTTTTTAAATGGTACAAGTCCTACTGTTGGGATAATACAACGATATAATTGGTTAAGCATGACGGAAGACCAGCAATATATAAGGAGGTGACATCTTGATACCTACCTTAATACCTACCTTAATACCTTAATACCTACCTTAATACCTATCCTTCAGGTAAACCAATTAAAACTGTTAGACCCAAGATTGGCCACAGTGATGTAACTTGTTGTCTTTTGACATAAAGTGGGTCATCGTTGCTTGCAACACATAAATGGGAGAAGAGTATTTGCACATTGTCATAAAGTTTGTTTGTGTGTGTTTTTCAGACACGTGTGGATAAATGTGTTTATGTGTGGAAAGTCAAGGGGAGTGAGCAAATGGGGACACGTTAAATTAGTTCTTGAGTCTCGTTAGTCAGAAGATAGTAGTGAGAGCTCAGCGTATTTGTTCATGATGACCTGGGGGTCAATGCACTTATGAATCTAGGAATTTGTGTTGCCTATGGACTGTACAGCTGTTTCCTCTGCATTTTACAAATGAAGAAGGAACAACCTGATGAAATGGAATAGATTGATTGGTTGACTGCTGCCATAAGGCCTAATATTAAGATTATCATATTTTTATTATTCCAGTTTTGTGACTAATGCCTGGGGTACCTATAATATGAGAGTTTTGGAAACGCAATAGTCCAAAATTCTCCACAATTCTTGTGCTTTATGTTTTATTTGTTCTCCATCTCATATCCAACATCAGCTACATACTGAGAAAAAAAAATGTCGAAAAGCATGGAAACATCTTTATTTATTCTTTGTCCTTTTGTGAGCTGCTTTTTATGGACACATATATATATTTATACCATTTTTTGGTCCAGTTTGGGTTCTGGGTGGGATGTTGGCGGAGTGGGTTTTTACAGTCACGTTGAACAAACAACAACGAGAATCTTTGCTGAGGTATGGTCCTGCTGTGAACTAAGGCAGTCTGGGGATTAAAAAAAAAACACAAAGAGAATGCTGGTTAATTAGAAAGGAAGACACATTCTTGAATTAGTATGTGGTGTTAATTACCAGGAAGTCTGGAGCAGTCCTGTAATTACCACCAATATTTTTGACGTTTAAAGAGTGGAGGTGAACTACATCCATGGTTGCTTCGAAAGTTTAGGGTGCGATAATGCATTTTGTTGTTCGATCTGCAGGAACTCTGGTCAACGACGAGACATGGTTTGTGGGGGTGTCTTGGCTGAGCACTGCAGCTTTTTACTTAATAAATAGATCATCAATCAAAGGGTTAAGTTGAAGGCAGATGCCCGATGAGGGTGACCACTCAGGACAACTGACCTCATTATTTATGTAGTATGACAAGAACTATGTCGACGTATAATGGACACTTTACCCTAAGTGGGTCTTCATTGTGCTTGTGTGTCCTGGGACCAAGTGAGCAAAATTTCAGGGTAGCCCTGACGATAATGCGCTCATTAAAATGCCAGGCGCTTCATTTAGGCTCTGAGGGAAGCCAAAACATTGCAGCCAAGAAGGATGAAAGGAATCACAGATTTTTGTGTGTGACTCAGTAAACTCGCCCTGATCCTCCTACAGTAGCGGCAGGATTTTCCTCACGTGAGGCGGCGTGTTGTGGCCGCCTTTGATTCTTGCAGGACTAGAAAGTGCCCTCCCCAGAAAAGTGTTTGTTTCCCTGGTGATGCGAAGGCCCCCATTTTTTTGGAGAGCCGATCTGGCGCCCGTCGGCGAGCTATGACAGAGGCTGTGGTGAGATCGCACCCAGGGCCCCCAGAGGGGGGAGGCTGGGGACGAGGGGGGCTCCCAAGTTCGGCGGAAGTGGTAGCTGGACGGCATTTGAAGATCTCGCCAGGCTCACCGAACCGGCTCGTTTGTCGAGTGTCACTGCGTCTTAAACGCAAGCGGCCACGCTGTTTGCGCGGACACCTCGCGGCCATGAAACTCGGTGACGCTGGTACCGTGGATCCACATGGTACTCCTGCGGGGAAATGAATGGGGCTTGGGGTTTTGGGAACGAAGCCCTAAAATATAATAAAATTTCAATTTCCACTTAGGACAATTAATAATGGAAAAAACGCAACAAAAGAGTAATACTATAAATACTCTCATGTTGCTTCTACCTCGATAGTGAGAGAAAAGGCGAAAATAAATTAACCGCGGCAATGCTGCTGTTGGAGCCTCTGATTTTCGCCGGTGGGGCTTTTTCATTACAGCGGCTGAAAACTGGGGGGGGGGGGTGAAAATTGTGCCTCGCGAAGCAAGGGGTTAAGCCAGCATGAAAGAATTCATTCCCAGTTTAATGACCTTGCCTTACTGGGCGAGGACGACGCGGAACATGCTTCTGACTTGTACTGAATTTGCCAATTAACACCTCCGCTAACAGGCTGCCTCTGTACATCAGAGGGGAGAGCTCCGCCCGCAGCTTGTTTTTCCCCCTACCTCCTCCCTTAATATTCAGGACTTAAATAAACTGTTAGGCAATACGACTCGGCTCCCTCCAATTCACAAGGAATCAAGCATCTGAATTAATGGCGCCTTTAAAGAATTGTTTTAAACATCTATTCGTGAGATGGGCGTTAGGCTTCGGATGCGATCTTTTAAAATCAGATAAAGCGTGTCATGTTTTTTTTCCCTCCCCCTGAATAAATCTTCGTGTACTTCATGAAATTTCTATTTTCACACATGTCCATATGGCCTTGCGTAGACACAATTAGAACAGGGACTGGTTTCCAAGATACTCGCTCCGATAGTATGCTTTCAGTCTTTTGTTTTCTGTCGTATAGGGCGCTGAAAGGGAGGAATCACGGACGTTCAGATGTTTATCGTGGGATCGAATAAACACCCAGTCTTTTACCTTCCCTCCCTTTGCACAATATGGTCCTCCACCGTGTCTGTCCCCTCCAAAGCCTCTCTCTTGTGCTGCCAGAAAACACCTTGCGTGGTGTGAATCTCCAGCACCTAGCAAAAACCTCTAAGGAGATTTTTTTTTCTTGTTTTCCTTCGAGTCCCTTTTGCAGGTAGAAGTCATCTACCCTCCCCTCGCGGGTCTCCATGATTAAGACGTTACAAGATCATAAACACCTTTGGCTGAGTGTAATGTGGACATTCTCACATCAGGTTGAATTTAAAATGCCCAGAAAGGGCATTCTACACCAATGTGAACATACAGTATAATAAATCGCCACAGCGACTCCAGTCACACACTAACGCCTGGGTTCACAAGTCATTAGCAGGTATTTCAATGAAATGTATTAATGGAAGGATAGCTAAATAATTGATACCAGTTCACACCATAGGAAAGGTGGAGTAATCTATCTAATTGTGTTAACAAATTTGCAGAGGAGGAACTTGGTGTATAACACATTGTGGTTCGAGCAAAGCCATTGTTACAATGACAAATGGCTTCTCCTAACACTTTGTAAACAAAAGAGCCTCAAATTCTGATATGTTGTTGGTGGCCCTGCCTAAACAAGATCAACATAATTTCTTGAAAGCTCGATATCTATGTATATTTTTTCTCTTTATTTAATCGTACATGGCGTTTTCTCAGAGGTTATCAGAGCACAGTTTAAAAATATATAAATATATCCATTTGACGACTATACAGTTGTCCCGTATACATGTGCGTGAACCTTGTTATTGAGGTTTGCTCACAAATCAAACTATTTATGCAGTGTTAGGAAACCATCTGGCTTGGGCAAAGTTGATCCGCATGCTGGCAGAGAGGGTCTCTGACTGACACCTCTTCACATCAGTGGGTGGACGACTTCATTAAGCGCCCAGTTTCGCGGCTCCAATCTGGAAGACGCGGCTGAGCTTATCGCATCTACTGATTCTATAGAGTGCCTTATGCGTAGCCTACATATATACTGCACATGCGCACTTGCGTCTACACTTTAATATGTACATACGCGCAGAGTTTTAGGTAATGATAAAATACAAGCACATAGATGTTTTCTATCAGAATTGGAGTGAGGTGAAATGTGGGCGGGGTGATTGCAAACCTGGCTTTTCTCCTGTACTCGATCGTGTGCGGTGGGGCTCTTACTTGTTTTGGTGCAAAACCTGTTAAAATGGCACACCATATGTAATGTTCCCGGTTTCCGTGCCCCCCACCCCCCCAGGGCTCCAGCTCGTGTGCCAGTGCGCCCAGTCTTTCGTTGTCTTTGGGGTTTTGGTAATTACTTCACTAGAACAGATTTTTCTATTAAAAAACTATTTCATTCACGGACAGCTGTCTTTTAATTGCAGTATCTCTTAAAACGGAAAAGAACGGGGGCCCATATTTATGTCTATGGGTCTTAAAACGAAGACGGACCGAAATAAGGTGCTCAAATACGGCGAACTTGATAGGATACCGTTCTGTATTTATGTCATATTGTCACCCACGTATAAATAAGACATTAATAGAATCTAGAATAATAAGACAATTACATGGAGGGGTGGAGTTGCAATAAACGACATGCAGTTTATGACAGGTGTACTGATGATCTGGAAGAAATTTTGTTAATTCCTTTTTTTCTGCTTTTAATTTAGCGCAAGACAAATAGTGGGCGTATTTTCTTCACAGCTTTTTCTACCTGGGGACTACGAACGCAATTTTCTCCTGCCGCACCCGTGACAGCTACCTGCGAAGTGTTCCCAGTGCCCCAATCTGCAAGTTATCTTTGGATACCGCGATAAAGCCATTGTCTGCAAGGTGGCTGTTTGCTTGTTGCCTTGCCCCGCAACCCGCCGGTGTTTTGCTTTCACACCGCCATTACAGTCACACGGATAATTGGAGGAATCAAAAGGGAAGACGAGAGCAGACTTTGTCACCGGTTAGCCTCTTGCTGTCTTATTAGGTAACCATCCATGTGTAAATCCAAAATGAATTATTTCCCCGCACATATTTCTTTCCGGCAATAAACTTGTGGTGGATTTTAAGCGTCAGTGTTTCTAATCTTTGCACATACCCTGGCAAATAAATAAATAAATAAATAAATAAATAAATAAGCCAAATATGACGCCTTCTAGATAAATCTTTGGCTTGCAAAGTGACCTTCATCATTCATTTTATCGGTGTGCTTTACTATAAGCAACTGTCCACTCGCCAGAATTGTTCCTCCGACTTAAAATTTTAGGAAGTACGTATTGCACACCTATTATTAAGATCAAAACTCTGAAGGGAGTTACTGTTTAAAATGAATATTGAGTCCTAAACTAGGAATTAATAGGGGATTGTCGTGTGATACTGTCAGGTGTTTAAGATATTGGTAGACACCACAGCCAGACATACTTAGCAATAATTACTCTCCCATCTTGAAAAATATGGAACACTGCTGTGTAATGAGAATGTGCTTTATCTAATTTTAAAAATGATATTGGTATATCTAATGACTTAATGACTGCTTTCCCGTGTCTGTGGTTAGATATTTGAGCAGTAGATGCAAATTAGTCCTGCAGCTGTGGATTTTCCTTATGTCTGATCCGGGGTGACTTTTGGTGTACTCACTGCCGTTTCCTTTTCCCAAATGCCCCCAGCCCCCTCCTAACAGATGCCCGGGCAACAGTTGCAGCTGGGCAAGAGTGCGTCTCCCACTTCTCATGCCCCTCATTTAACAGTCAACAGGTAAGATGCAGAAGCGTCCAGACAGAATGTAACACCATCATTACGGCGTGAGCAGCCCCTGAATGTAAAGGAAACGTAGGGTGTCCTTTGAATGATCCTGTTCAGTCAATCTGGCAACCGGTTTGCACTCGTCTGGTGCAGTATTTTTTTATGAGGCGTAATAAAAACCCTTAGTAGATATATCAGTAACGCATCTCTTATGTCTTGCATTTTAAGTTATAGCTTATGATGCATGTTGCATCTCTTTCGCTTACAGTTGCGTAACATGACCGCGCGAAAGGGCTGTGTAAAAAGTGATAGACGTTTTCAGTTTTACTAAAAACTATTCTGGTTTTGTATGGTTGTGGCTTGTCCAGGCTTAAAGAAGGGGAGAGGAGTGTTTGTGTTCTGGGGCAAAGGTGTTGATGACCGTAAAACAGGAAATTTGTATCGATATGTTCGTCGTGCCTTGCGTAAGGAAGCACGTAATTACCACTACAACTGCATATAAATTCACTTAGAAGTGTTGTTTTTTGTGAATTATGTAATTAACGTGGGAAATAGATTTTTTTGATCGCGTAATACTACTTGAAGAAAGGATTTTTGAACGTAAACATTTTGTTTGGTGCAGTTTTTAAAAAATTATTATAGTAACGTTTATGGAAGTAAATATTGTGTTTTTAACGCTATTGTTAGTAGCTGTTTTGTACTCCTATATACTGGCGAAACTGGTGTTACTTTATATAGAGGTTAAACTTTTGACGTAAAGAAACTTTTAACGTCAAACGAAGGGGAGACGCCGCATTGTAAGAATGTGTACGCCTTTGGATGCGGTGCCAAGTACGTTTAGCTGTAGCATGCAGTAAAAAATATAGAGACTAGGGTCACTTGTATTAACCTGTTGCGAACACAGTGATATCACTGTTGACTGATGTCCAATAGTTAATGTGTTTGAGCCCATCTTCCATCAAAGTGTGAAATAAACATTAATTAACAGATGTTTTCATTTAATTTCTTTAATAAGTAGAGTTGTTAAATAAGTGTTTTGGTGGCCAAATTACAGTGTGTTAACATTTTTTTAAAATAAAAAACAGCAGTTATTGAGAATACTAATAAATGATATGTAAAATAACATAAATATATAATCTTAATGATACAGGTATGGCCTTCTTTCCTTACTGAAATTTAAATATTTATATATCGTAAACACAGTGAGAAGAACGCAGCTTAGTTTTAAATAAATGGATTTAGAATGTTTTACTAATTACTTCCATGTTTAGTTATACAGCCGATAATGTGTGTGTGTCTGTGTGTGTGTGTTTTTCCCCCAGTAGACTATGTGCAACATCCACAAAGGTTTGTGTCGCTCTGTAATGAACTCCAGGTTTACACTGGACTTGATCAGGTCAGTGTTCATGTCAAGTCTTTGGTAACTTACTGTCATTGTTGTTCCATGGAGTTCAACAATGACAACAATAGGGGCTCGTTATGGGTACTTGATGGCCACAAGATATGGGAGTGTCTGCCCGCTTGGTAATGATTGGTAAATGCTTATTACTGAAGGTAGTAATGGCCTCAGTCAACTTTAATGCATAAGCGACAGTTCCTAGGTACATTACAGTCACGCCTATCCAAGTATAACGTCAACAATTTCATGTTTAGTCATCAATCCCTGTTGGCACATTCGTTTGTTTTGTGTGGGCAAAATATTTTTCATACCCATCATTAATAAAGATGTTGTTAATGCTAAATAAAGGCTTGATAAATGTGGTAAATGTGGGTTTTATAAATGCAGATGCTTGTTAATGTTGTCAGCATTAAGCACACGTATCAAAAATATCGAGTATGAATCAATTCTGGATTTTGAAGGTCTGCGTTCCCCCTCCCAACTTTCTCTGTTTTAGGGTTTCAGCCTTAAATAAGGCACTGCAGCCAGGCTTCTTGCGAGAATGTAGCATGGACCTGAGCAGGCAGAGAGGTAAGGATGTGGAATGGTTTCTGTGTATATGCTCAGTGGCCATGTGGTTAGCTACCCTCAAGCTAGCAATGGGTAGGACCTCATTTTGCCTCCAGAACTGCTTCAAGGCTGGACAAGCTGTGTGTTCCGAGTTGCCACTTTGTATACTATTGTTGGACTGAGCTGTTAATTTTGCAATTGTGACCTTCCCGTTAGCTTTAACGAGTCTGGCCGTTTTCTTCTAACCTCTCTCATTAACAAGGTGTTTTTGGCCACAGAACTGCTGCTTGCTGGATGTTTTTTGCTTATCTCACAGTTCTCTGTAAACCATAGACACAGTAGTGTGTGAAAATCCCAGGAAGGTGGCTGCTTCTAAGATGCTGGAACCACCACGTCTGGTGCCAACAATTACACCATGTTAAAAATCACTTAGAACATAAATCTTAGCCATTCTAACGCATATTCAAACAATAAGCTCTTGACCCTTTCAGTGTTCTGTTTGTATTCAATTGTAACCACCTGACTTACTGCACTTTGCGTTGACCAGCAGGTGTTCCTAATAAACTGGACACTGAGTATGTATATATAACATAATACACGGAAGTTTACATAATATAGCAGCTTCCTTCTTTGTTGATGCACTGGCATCACAGCAGCTAACCCTCAGCATTCGCGGTCTCCCACATTGTGGCGGCCATTTTGTGATGACACCTTTGTCTATTTCAGCAGTTGTCACCCGCTTAGTCAAATACCTTCACTGTGAAGAGGGGAAAAAAGTATAGGAAAAAAAGAAAATGTTAACAAAAGGCTCAGCGGCTTCTAACACTCCGCAAATTGCTTCCTGATCGAGCCCGGAGGCCCGCCGCTGTTTTAATTGATATTTAAAGGGTTGGTAAGTCAGTGTCGAGTGATGAAAGGGTAAAAAGTGACTCAGTCAAGGTGTGGTAACGGGATGGAAAGCTGAGAGCTGGCTTTATCCTCTGTTAACGCACACGTCGCCCCTAACGATGCGCCCCTCCAACGATAGCAGGAAGCTAAAGGCGCCTTATTTTATTTTTAGTCCGATGTTGCGCTTAATAATCCTTCATGCTCTGTGAGTCCTACAGAGGTCTTCATCCTCCACGTGGGCAAGATCTCACTCAGAAGAAGCAGGAGAAATTGCCCATCAGGGGGCTAGGAAGGACGGTGAAACAGACCAGGGATCCACACTCACTGCAGGGATCTACAGAGCTACGGTGGGCCTGTTGGACTATGGATCTGACCCCATGCATCGAAAGAAGGTTACAAACATCTCATAGCCTATTCCCCAGAGGGACGTCTTCCTGGGTGAGAATTAAAAAAAAAAATGTTATTGTGCTTTTTGCTTTGTTTATATAGATGAATTAATAGCTATTAATAATTATTATAGCGGTCTTTAGTATAACTTTCTGAATGTGAAACCCAAAGTTCATTTAAACGTCTCACGCGTGTCGAGTAAGACCTGATTTGCCGAGGTTATTTATCTGTTGCCTGAGTAATATGATCACATGTGTTAGTCCCCGTAAGTGGCCTCTCTTTTTGACGTGAGCAAGTAATGAGATACTGACATTTTATTCACTGTTTGGGCGCTGGGGGCGACAGAAGGAAAAAGAAAAAAATACCCAACCTGGGATTTTTGAACTTAGCCTCTTAACTTAGCTGAGTTCCCCGACTCGAATTCCAGAATGATCATTAACCTTTGGATTCATGTGTGTGCTGCCCGCCCCCCCCCCCTTCACTTTCAGCCTGGACATTTTTTCGTTTTCTATTTGCTTCCATGCCCCATATGTCAGTTTCCTATTTCCTGCCTACAGACAGCAGGGAGCAGTTCTATTATCACCCTCGCAGAGCTGTCTGTGAATGTGAGACGCAATTCCATTTCACTTTGCCACAGGGAGGCCGACCAAGAGACACCGTGCGACATGCGGAAATTGGCTCCGGGCTCCCTGTACTGCGGTCGGGCTCCGCTCATGCGACGGGATGCTTTTCCGGGCGAAATTTCAGCTTCCGCGTTCAGAGCAGATCCGGTGCTCTGAGGGATTAACGTAATCCAGTCGCGTACGGTCCCTTAAACCACGCGCATGTCGGGTGCTGGCCTGCCGGTTCAGGGAGGAAGGCCGTGGGATGCTTGCGTCGCGTTCCGTCAGTGGGCGACGCTGGTACCCTTTAGGAATTTTCTCCTGGATCTCACGTTACTTCGATAAACGAGACCAGGCGATAGCCGCTAATCGGTCAGCCTGACTTTTCACGCTGCGTTGCCAATGAGAATCATGCCAACCTTCCGGTCCTGTCTGCTCATGTAACGGGGACACTTACATGGCCTTTGTGTCCAGCGTCTCCAACAGAAATTTCCTCCCTTCATACTCTTACTAGAACTGGGCTAGAGATTGTTTCTTACCAAGCAAAATGCATCAGAGGAGTAACCACATTCATTACTGTGGACGTCTGAAGCCATCAAAGAAAATGTTTAAAGCTATTTGTCCCAGCACCAAATGTACATTTGGTAAAAAAAAAGATCACTATTAAATTACATGCAAATGAATACACTATGCAAAATAACAAGAATTTCTTTTTCTCTTTAGAAAAGTCACTGATATCTTGTCGGACGGCTCGAAGAACACAGCTTTGGTTCCCAAACCTCTCCTCAGGATCACCCCAACCAATGTTTTCATTCAATTTCACCTCTTAATTAATGAACAAAGTCAGTAATAAATAGTAATAATTTGATGAGGTAAAGATTAATCAAACATGGTATGCTAGGGGTCGAGTGGACAAATTTCGAATTTTCGCCTCTGAATTGTCATCTTAGCATAAACAGCAAAATAAATTAAAACACTTTGCTCTGTTTGCACACAAACAGCTATGGGATGCTGTTCTTTGGCGATCATTGTTCCGTAGCACAAAAGTTCCCTGAACTGCAAAGCTCTTCGCCTCTTATTTTGGCGTAAATATCTTATGCAGATTTCAGAGCTCTAGCAGTGTCTGAGTTGTGTGAGAAACGCCATATCCTTCACAGACATGCTTCACAGAGACTTTCCTGTTTTTTTTTTTTTTAAATCCTCTACATTTCAGGCCAAATAAATAGAAATTCTCTGAGGGGCTGGAACAGAAATGCACACACCGGACGCCATCTCTCCTCTTAAGCTCAAATTGATGTTTTATAAATAATTCCGACTTTACAAACATCAAGGCCACAATCACGACAGTCCAATCTTATTCATCCGTCATAAGTCAGCGCGGTTGGACCGGCGCCTTTCATCGGAAATGGCCTTAAAAAGTGCGGCTTTCTTGAATTTTTTATGCCGTGGGCACGCTGGGGACGCTGGCTGATGTTCCTCAGCTGTGGATGGGTGCTGGCTCCTGGCAGCAGGAGGAACAGAATGGCCGCCGCCCCCGTGGTCATGCGGACCCCTTAATTTTTAACGAGCCCCGGCGACACGTCGGACAGTCGATAATCGGTCATTTGCAGGTGATAAAAGTCACAGTTTTCGAGACCGTGTTCTCGTACTCTTCACCTATTTATCAAGCTTTGCATGATAGGCGTTTATCTCACAAGACTGAAGTATGAAGTCACAGCCTGCCTGATTGCTGGATTTTTTAGTCCGTTTGTGGATCGTGCTGTCTGAACTTATGCTAGGTATCTAATATGCTAGACACCCTGTTTTCCCTGCTGGCACTGTTAAAGGTACAGTACACCGTTACGACATACTGGGGACTCAGAGCCCCATCAATAGTCTGTAAGCGCCCAACCAGTACAGGATGGCAGTGGGCCTGGAGCCTTTCCCAGGAAGCACAGGGCACCAGTCAGGGGGCAGTCTGGATAGGATGATTCAGCACCTCATTTTATTATCATTAATTTTTTGCAGTAAAGATGCTTATGATTTTTGAGATGTGCTTTGTGGAATCCAGGTTTAATAAATCCACATTAATAAATCAGAGAGAGTCAGCCCCACATCCTTCTTATTCTCAGTCTAGCTATCACAACATTTAACGCTGATCCTTTCGAATTTTGCTTTTTTTCCCCTTCGGATTCGGGGCTACCTGTTTTGTTTAAGTTGTTCTTTGTCGTTGCTACTTTATATCAAAACAGTCCTTTTATTGGTGGTGAAAATTATACTTGGGAAGGGGGGGGCTGAAATTGTGAAACACAATACAGAATTAAGCGGGGAGGGGAGATATATACCAAATGGACGGAACAGTTGTATCATAGTTGTGCTGTAATTTTTTTTTCTTATATCGAAGCGGCCTGGGATTTCTATGTTTTATCGTCTCCTTCCCAGCTACCGCATCCGAATGCCTTGTGTATAAAAGTGTTAATTGAAAAACATTTATTTGAGGGGTCCAGAGAAAAAGACAGCAGGAATAACACATGTAAATAACATTTGGCCCAATTGCGGGGCTTCTGCTTTCATCCGAGAGCCAACTGTAGATGGAAGGAAAAAAAAAATGCAGCCGAAATATGGATATCCACGCTGGGAGATATTAAAACACAGAAAGACATTTGCATACGTAAAGCCTCAATCGCTGCTTAAAACTTAAACCCTTACATTTATACGCTGAAATGAAACGGGTTAATGTTTATTCAGAGTTTGGTGTATTAATAAATTCTATATTGTGTCTTGTAATTAAGTTTTTGAATTTTATGGTCAGTTTTGTTTGTGTTTCTAGGCATCATCAGTCCCAGATCATGATTATTATTAGTGTGTTATGATTTTACACCATGATCAGGCTGCAGGACACGCTTATAAATCTATACACAGTAAAAGCCTCTTCTAATGGAGGGGGCTGATTACTCAGAGAGGCCACGTTCCCTTTTTAATTAGTCTCTCTGGGCTGAAGACGGGGGGGGGGGGGGGGGGGTGTGCTGGCCGGGCCTGTGACTGTATGATGTGGTGACCCAGACGTGCTCCTAAGCTCCATCCACAGCCCCACGCCATCAAGCCACGCACCTCTGGGGTCACCGGATGGGCGGAGGGAGGCGTCGCGGCTGTTTGCTGTGACTCGATAATGTCATGCATTTTACTGTTACGTATTAAATACAGAGGAAAAAAAAAATTATGGGCAATTTTAATTACCTAAAACACACTTTTCTGTATTGGGTACTAAATCTAAGCTCTAAGTTAGCTTAACCTGAGCTGTATTCTGAGCTTTTGTACTTGTAATATACTTATATTCTTATAAATAATGTATTAACGCAAATAGAATTTTCTGGTACACATTTCCATCATGCTAAAGCTGAGTAATCTGGTTTAAAATTATGTTTTTTTTTCCCCCACCATACCAAATGGTCAGTAGTCTCCACTCTAGGGCATTATAACCAAGTGGCTGTAAGTGGTAACTGCTGTTATGGGTAAACCTTTTAACTGGGTGACAATGACAGGTCATTGCAGTCATGGGTAAATCATAGCAACACACGCAGGACCTCAGACCTAATCCCTAAGCGGCGTTTTCATGGCTTTTAAATGCAGTGTTTGTCATTGGTGGTGATTTAATAGTGGAGCACCTGGTGAATAAACGTTCTGTGATGTCATAATGAAACTCATACAAAGGCAATCTGCCGTGCGTTAGCCAGAAAACTGAATGGTCACATGTCTTGCATTGTCACAAAGGTGTATCAAATTGTTACAATAATGAATAGTCACGCGAAACATTCTTTAATTTTTTTGTCTGTGATTTCATCTGTGATTTTTTTTTTCTGCAGGCATAATTATGAGAGAAAAGAAAGTGCCCCCCCAGGGACACCATGGCCATGCT
>JAODJU010000001.1:46109895-46136545 GCA_026776725.1 Gnathonemus echidnorhynchus
GGGGGGGGGGGGGGGGGGGGGGGGGGGGGGGGCAGCTAATAAGGGTTTAAAAGCCACAACTGCCCAGGCAGCCTTCTGTAGACCACCAGCTGCTTTTTTTTCCGTGCTGCACCCTGATTCTTCCTGACAGTGGAGTTCGGGGGGGGGGGGGGACAGGAGAATCAGGGGTGAGAGGTCATGTTCAGATTTGGTTTAAACAAAGCTGCAATTAAGCAAATTCTTTTAATAAGAAGTGGACCATCCTGCCACACATCCTTCAACTTAATAAAAAAGACTTTGCGTTGATTTATAGGTACAGCTGCTGAAGTGACATCTGGCAAACAACATATAAATAACTTAGATGCCATCTTGAATGCATCCCCATGAAAATTTTAGTGACACTGTAATATAAGCCACTACCTGTCATGAATCTCTAATAACCTTGGCCATACGCTTTTGGGTTCAGTGCTGTCCAGCCCTCACTGCCGCCCTGACAGCCACATGTTTATCCATCCGACATGAGAGGGGCTATTTTATAGTCGGATAAAGCAATCGCATCTGACTGGGGCAGCGTTCCTGGTCTCCGGATCCTCACTGGCTGCAATTTCCTTGTCATTTTCCGTGCCTGGTCACGTCATTGATGGTGACAGTACTGGGCATTAGCTAAATCCCCAAGGCTCACGCTCTCTTGCAGCCCCGCCCTGAGTGGCCGGCCAGGACAGGCGGCAGCGGCGGGCGCCTGCTAAGGTCCGGCGGAGAATCGGATCCGGCCGGGAGCAACGCCTTTTATGGGTCGGACGTCCGGCAGAGGCGGACGCGAGCTGGCAAGCAGACGTGTCGCCCCTGCGTCAAAACGTCCGTCAGTGACCGTGCGACTGGCAGGAACGTCTTTCATTAAAGACTCTGGCACGGAGCCAGAGGTGGATATGCAGGTGCAGGATGTGCAGAATATTAGGCCTCTGCTTTGGGGGGGGGGGGGGGGGGGGGTGTTTACTGACCAGCCTGACACTTTGCAGCTGTGCTGTGTTCGAGCTCGTTATCGACGTCCCCGCTGTACTCTGCTGGTACAGAGCTTGGTTCTGGGATGAGGACCAAAGCAATTGCCTGATCCTGGCCAATTGAACAAGCCACCCATCTGACCTTGTGGTCATATATATATATGTGTGTGTGTGTGTGTGTATACACTACATGACAATTTCAAATTTTCATTAAATTTAATTTTTAATAAATTTTTCATTTATTTCCACCATCATCCTGTACTGGCTAAGCGGTGATGTGGACTGGATAGTTAGGCGGGTGGATATTTGAATTTCAAATTTCTGTGGAGAAAAAAAAAATAGACCTGCCAGCCAACTTTGGTGCCCAGCCCCCCTTTTATATAGGGTGCCCGTCGCTAATATAGGCGTCTAAATCGGTGCCTGAGCCTGCCCATCCAGACTCACCCGCCTTTGTTTATGCCCAAACTGAGTAGTTAAGTCCTCTCTAACACACACAAAGAGGTCCTGAGGGATGGAACGGTCTTGCCATTAATGATGACGCTGGCTCCTGGGTGATTTTGACCACAGAGCAGGCTAATATGTGCAGTGCACTGGAGCAAACGCGCATGGAGGACAACCTGCCACTCAGTGGTTTACCTCGTGAGCAGTTAAAAAAAAAAAGAGCCTTGTTTGCTTATTATATGATAATGCCCAAAAGTGAACAATAATCCTGTAATGAGTGGTAGATGGCCGCCTGCTTTGATTGGGCACAGGCAAGTCCATGCTTGTGTGTTTCAGGAGAATAGATTACTGGACCTTATTCCACCGCGGGTAATGACCTCTCTCGTTAGCCTCGCAGATGTAAGCCTCATCATTAGGACGGCAGCCCCTCCACCTCTCCGCAGAACCTGAGTAACAGGACACCCCCGAATTTCACACTTTCTGGCCTCTGTGTTTACACATAATTTCAGCACGACGTGGCGTTCGGCTGTCGTCGACCGCCGAACAGGAAGCCATATTGGAGATGGTCATGTGACGGATGGTTATGACATGGTTTTACTTTCTTCCTGTTCATTTGTATTATCTATTTTTTTAAGGCTCTAATTATATGGGCTGAGCATGATTTCTGAATGCTGTATGTCTCAGGAAGGACGACCTAAAGGGCCATGACACTGCCACTTTCCGGTGCTTTCTTGGGAAAATTCCAGGTACTATACCATGAAAGTCACTGTTGCCATTCAGAAAGTCATTTGTTTAAACCATAAAATCACTACATAAGTGGACAGGACCCGGTTGATTTGTGTTTTGTGGCACAGCTGTTCACTGCCCATGAAGGATGTGTATGCAGATGTTATCCAACAACTGTAAGAATTAATGAATGTAATATTTACTAAGAGGTACCTGTGGGTAAAAAATACCAGCCGTGTACTTTTTCGTCGTCGATCATGTGACCATTTGCGAAGCGCATTAGACTGTACATTTCTCACTGTCACCATTGTGCCAGTCTTCTCTCATCTGTGACTTGCCCGGACAGATGCTTTCAAACTTCCACTGGGGGGGCTGAATGGGGGAAGAGGGGAAGTGATGTGGGTGACCGCAGTATCACTGTCAGGCCGGCAAGGAGACACCAGGGCTGGCTGAGATCTGAGGTCTTGTCTGTGTAGCCAGTGCCGCTTGGCGAGTTTGGTCGTCACTGCTCCAGTGTGCCAGTTCCTCACTGGAAAGTAGCTCAACCTGAGCTGATTTTAGACTGCAGTTGAACAGGACATGAGTCCTCCAGCTCCCACACAGCAGCTCACTGGAACGCCCGGGGGTTAGGATGTACCTGATTCTTGCCAGATAATATGTATTTATTCTGCACCTCCCTTCCCAAAAGTGTCGCCCCACAGTTTATTCAATACAAATCACAAAAATGGCTTAATTATTCTGGCAGAAACGTTACAAGGCTGTAAATGCAATGGATCTTGCACGTTTCACACACACACAAAAAAAAATGGCTTAATTATTCTGGCAGGATCATTGCAAGGCTGTAAATGCAATGGATCTTGCACGTTTCATTTTTCCAGCACAGGGGAAAAAAAAGGAGATAGGTCACAGACAGGTTGATAAATCCTTGGAGTTGATTTTCTGTGCTACTATAGTTATATCTAGTTATCTAACGCGGACTGTCAAACTGCGTGAGTCATACAATAAAAGATGCAAAAGCTGTCGTCTGTCACCACCCAGAATGCGCAGCCAGAGACTCAAGCCCTGCATGTGAAGGATGCATTAATCAAACCGTTTCGTTGACGTCGGCGGCCAACCTGAGTAAAGTAGTACAAAAGTGATAATTAATTCAAGCGTATTACCCAATGTGCATATTATTGGGTCCTTCCCTTCCATCCTCTTCATTGATATTTTTTCTTGTTTTTCTTGCAGGATGCGATGATCTTTTGCAATGGAGGCTGCGACGACTTCTGATATTGCCCACAATATGTTGGATGTGGGGCTCCCGCAGTGAATCTCATGTCTCTGTGTGGGTTCATATCCTGTTAGGGTGAATCCATTTTAAAATGTTTACTGAAGCAGGGCCATCTATGAGGACAGAACCTTGTCTTGCAAATAGACTTGATGTCCTTAACAGCAGTGTACTGATGATTACCAGTACTCTGCTCATTTTGACGTTGCTGTACTGGATCAGAATTTTCTGTTATTCTGTCATTTTGTTTTGATGTTTGTTTAGGCAAATAAATGTACATCAAAAGACATAAGTAATGCAAATATGCAAAATTATATGACTTGTCAAGATCTTGTATTAAAATGCATTTGCCTCTACCTGTACACCTGCAGTGTGATATTGTGAAAACAGAATTGGGAAACTTGTCTAGCCGTAAAGTGTAATTGATGGTCTTTTTAAATTGTCGTTATTTTTAACTTATTCTGGGCCTTGCTGTTTTTTTTGCGACATTCCTGTCTCTAGCAGTTCGCTGCTTTTTACACCGAATACGTACAGAGGTTTCCATATTTAATCTCAGTTTCGTGTCTTTGATTTTAAAATATTTGGTTTCACAATTAAATATACTACCCACAAAGCCTACTACTAAGTCTATTTTATAACGGCCTGTAACGCAAAACTAAATATATAGGCTACAACGGGCAAGCGTAATAAAGCAAATGCGTAACTATAAAAAAAAAACCCTCATCCAACATGCTTAAAATCGCCAGACTTCGTTTCCGTGTTTTTATGCCTCAAACAAGAAAAAAAAAAATCATGTTGTGTCTATAACGGTCATTACTATTACTCAACAGGTATTAGACATTCCTAGAGGTGATTAAACATCACCGTGAAACATCTGCGTTAAAGCCATATGCATGATTTATTTTCTTACATCACACGCATGAAGGTCCCACTTTAGTAATTAGCAGGTGCTCATTTACACGCACACACATATATATTTGCGTGTATGTAAAAAAAAAAAAATTACATGCATCATATTTTTCTCTTAAGGTCCAGGGGTCATTCTTACATTATTATTTCCATATTTAAATGGGAAATGCACAGCAACAACATGCTTATCTTGAGCATGTCTAAGCGCAATCGTAATTCATTTTAAGGTAACCGCACTTAAAATCCACAATAAAACCGGGGGCTATGGCGAGGGATGGACAGCAGTCTGTTTTCCGGGATTTTGGCAAGGATTCTGTCACAGTCCCCTATACATCATGAAGTCTCTCGCTCATAAAAATAATTGGCCTATATCGTGCTGAGAACATGCAATTTTCCCTCGAGTATTATTTCCCCCCAGAAATGAATTAAACTTAAAGAATACCAGCTTTAGTTGACTATGTTGACAAACTGAAAATATGCGGATGTACTCATTTGGACGTGATTTCGATTAAATCTGAATACACAAAATGTTTACGTTTATGCTGAAAAGAAAATAATGCGATGTGCGGAAATACCGGAGGCACTCAAACCGTTAATAAATACGGGGTCCAGCTTATGGACTTTTGCTATTTATGTCTATATTTAGCAAACTCATAAATGATTTGGAAATTCATGCAAAGTTATTTAAATGTGACCGTGTATTCCGATTAATCTGCCGCTATAACTTATATTATATTATAATATTCTATTTACTGCTTAACATTTCCTTGAACGTGACTTTTTTGCACGATTTGAATAATAAAAAGGTGGCTTTTGTTATGATGATATAAGTATTCATTTGGCAAATACATTTGGTACGAAGACCCTCTTCAGTCATATATACGTCTAAGTAGCCTGCTTGCATTAAATATTTATTTGTCCTGGGACCAGTAACCTATCTTTAAAGGTACTGAGAGATTTCACGCTATATCACAAGCATTTTAAGGCATGACCACTAGCTGTCATATTCGGTGTTTTAATAATAAATTGTCGTTTCACTGTATGGTCAACACACTTCGCTACTTCTGCTAAATGAACAGACACATATTTCCCCGTAATCATAAAAAGTATACAAAAATCTAAGAAATGTCAGTAAACAAATCGTTCACAATACAAGGATTTTACCTACCATTTTAGAGTTTTATCTCTCATATCCTACGAACATGAACATAAAATACTAGTATTGACATTGAGATAGTCCTACTAAATTGCCAAACTACTGGAAATACATATAGCTGAAAGTCAGTTATATATATACACACATAACTGAGGATCAAAACGACCTTATCGCATCCAGAATCATTTCTTGATATTTGCTATATACATTGAAATGAGGGCTCAGATGATTATCCTAATTAAAGTCCGTCTAATTAAATTACTGTCACGGGCTAACCAATAGCAAAAGTCGTTTCATTAGCGTTGCTGGCAGAAAGATCAAAAGCGAATCGTTCCTGATTGCAGCGTTGTGTCAATTGGCTCATTTGTCGTCTAACTGAAAAGCTAGTTAAAACCGCAGGAAGGCGTTTTCTCTCTAACTCGATTTGTGGGGCGTTGAGTTAAGCGAGTGGATATTTCACAAAGGTTGCGTGAGTCGCCGTTTGTAACTGAGCTATGCAGCTGGGGCATTGTATCTCGCCGTCCATCATGCTCTCCAAGAAATTTCTGAATGTGGGCAGTGGTTTTCCCAACTCAGACGGATCCGAGCTAGCCATACAGGACCACCCTGTTATGTCCGCTAGTGACAACCTGGAGAGTAGTTCACCTCTGAAAAAAAATTCCAGTGGGATGACGAATCAGTCGGAGGGAGACAATTTTCCTGACTCCAAGGACGCACCGGGGGACGTCCAGAGAAGCAAACTCTCTCCTGTTCTGGAAGGAGTCTCTGAAATTCGTCACAATTTCGATGGATCTGCAGCAGAACGGTATCTCCTGTCTCAATCCAACCAGCCTCAACCAGTGTCTGCGTCTCCTAGTGCCATGTTCCCCTATCCGAGTCAACACGGACCAACGCATCCCGCCTTTTCAATCGGGAGTCCGAACCGCTATATGCCTCATCACCCGGTGATAACCAATGGAGCGTACAACAGCCTTTTGACCAACACCTCTCCGCAAGGCTACCCAACAGCGGGTTACCCTTACGCGCAACAGTATGGACACACTTACCAAGGGGGGGCTTTTTACCAGTTCTCCTCGACACAAGCTGGGCTCGTGCCTGGAAAAGCTCAAGTCTATCTGTGCAACAGGGCTCTGTGGCTGAAGTTTCACAGACATCAGACAGAAATGATAATCACGAAGCAAGGAAGGTGAGTAAACACAAAATTAACCGTTTTTATTGCATTTGTAATAGTTGTTAATTTTTTCGTTGTATTATTATTGTTGTTGTTGTTGTTTTGTTGTTGTTACTGTTGTTCTCGTAGGCTTCTGTATCTACAACATTATTTTGGGAAAATATTACTTTAAAAATTGTAAATGCTTGGTTTATCATCAGTTTAATAATAATTAAAATGCCAAGTAAATTACCTGAAGATCCGTCGGATGTTTTCAAATACGTAATGCATAAAAATAACAATATATAGTTTTAAATGATTTGTGCTTAATTCCTCTGCTCTAAATTAATATATTTCGTATTTCAAAAATATGTATCGATCGAATTATCTTGGGCTGTGTCGGTATATTTTACAATCGACTGACAATTTGTTTAATCGCATTTTGTTCTAGGCGAATGTTCCCCTTTCTTAGTTTTAATATTTCTGGTCTGGACCCGACGGCTCATTACAATATTTTTGTGGATGTAATTCTTGCCGACCCCAACCACTGGAGATTTCAAGGAGGAAAGTGGGTTCCGTGTGGTAAAGCGGATACAAATGTCACAGGCAAGTTCTCCTAATTAAGTTTCTAAGCCAGTATAGTTGAGAATTGTGCGTGCGGTGGCGATATTGATTATTTCGTCGAGAGTCAGCGCTCACGTAGCGCTGATAAAATCACCCCTTCAGTGTGAAAACAAGCTTGATAAACCTTACTTCGCAGCTTCCCTTAAAAAATGAAACGAGCTAATAAGTAATATCCGTATTTTTTTGTTTTTAAAAAGGTAAATAACAATATTTTCCTTATAATGTTGCCCTCCAGGAAACAGGGTGTACATGCACCCAGATTCCCCGAACACCGGCGCCCACTGGATGCGCCAAGAAATTTCCTTTGGAAAACTTAAATTAACAAACAATAAAGGCGCCTCAAATAATACAGGACAGGTAAGCTTCGGCTCTTCCAAATCTGGAAATGACACATAAGCTGTTACGTAGGCCTAGCGTTTTATTGTCAAATTAAAAATTCAGAAATGCGAGTATGCTGTGTAATACAAGCAGCCTATTTATAATGTATCGGAATGATTTATATATTTCCATAAAAATAAAATCGCATCTCACAACGCCATAGCAAAACAGTATTTCCTTGAGCAAAAAGAAAAAAAAAGATGCGACGTGAAAATTCAGATTTTCACACTATGCCATATTACGGTTCGCCAAGCGAGTGGCCTGAAAGTATGGACACCCTTTTCTGTGCTCGCGAAAGGGACTGAAAAGGATGTGACAGTCGTTAACACCTACGTCTTTTTTTATCCCCGTCTCCTCGGCTGCTCTCCGCAGATGGTCGTTCTGCAGTCCCTCCACAAGTACCAGCCTAGGTTGCATGTGGTGGAAGTAAACGAGGACGGGACGGAGGATTCCAGCCAAGCCGGCCGAGTGCAAACGTTCACTTTCCCCGAAACGCAATTCATCGCCGTCACCGCCTACCAGAATACCGATGTAAGAAAACTATTTACGTTTATTAGTTTTTAAACATATTAACTTGTATAAAATGTCTAATAATTTTAAATTCATTGCATTTTTTCTCTCCTTCTTTACAGATTACACAGTTAAAAATCGACCACAATCCATTTGCAAAGGGTTTTCGGGATAACTACGATACGTAAGAAACGCTTATGGCATGCGATTCTTTTTTTCCATTGTTTTTTTTATTGTTGTCATTAAGATGTTCATTAATAATGCTTTCTGATAGTGTTTCAAATAGATTAAAAAGCGGGTAACATAACATTGTTGCCCAATGGAAAAAAAGGATTAATAGTCTACACTACTAACCTAATAACGATCTGAGATGAAACACACAATCTTGGATTTCTCTATGATAAAATTGTAAAACGATCCAATGAATGAGATAATAATAAGTAAACCTTAAGCATCCTACTGCATTAATTAAACAGCCTATAGTTTAACAGGCTATTTTCTTAAAGGATACTTATAAACACCAACACAAAGTGAAAACCTGTACATTTCAATTGATTCTGAAACAGCATTTGTTTATTATGTACATAATAATGATGCCCCACACAGAGTTGTATCTGACTTTAATTATAGGTATTATTCACATATGGAGAATTAAGTATATGCTTTTAACTGCATGTGTATGCTTTTTAACTACTGTCTTGTTCTATTTAGAAAGTTTTGAATGTTTTTGCTGCGAATATACATCCCGACACTTGGGGAAGGACTCCGCAGCCTTTAAAGCAGTTTAATTTGCTTAAATTTATATGCCTTTATAAAATATGTCTGTATTTTTTAATATTTACAGTTAAGTATTAATGAACAATATTTCAGTCCGGTCAGCCGATTATTCATTCATGTAAACGAAAGACAATGCCATCAACATGAAATTGGGTAGTTTAATTGGATAAAACAATATCTGCGCAAATATCTCTAGTATAAAAGAATAATGTATCTGACACAAAAGGATCTGTCAAAGACGTTTATACAATGCTTTGTTTGTCGTGTGACGTAATAGATATAAAATATATTTCTTATAGCCTGTATTGTACCCTAAATGTAGGTAATAAAGTAAATAACTGAGTTAAAATAATTTGAAACTTCAATTTCAATAAACGTTGTCACGACAAAGTAACGTGATTATCATTAAACCGTTTTCAGCTTAGCAGTTTGACAGTATAATGCTTCCATCTATTCATCTTCCATCAACTCATGCAACACGTAAAACATATACGCACATTTACTAAGTAACTGTGTGTAATTTGGCGTCTTTGTGTGTTTTTTTATTCAGCATCTACACAGGTTGCGACATTGATCGGTTGACTCCGTCGCCTGGTGACTCGCCTCGCTCTCAGATCGTGCCTAGTGCGAGATATGCCATGGCTGGTTCCTTCCTTCAGGACCAGTTTGTCAGCACTTATGCCAAATCCCGCTTCCACCCTGGCACCGGGACCGGTCCTGGCACGGACCGCAGCGTCCCTTTAAGCAACAGCTTGCTGTCCCCGCAACAAGCCGACGAGACCGCAGCGGCCTCCCCGCAGCGATGGTTTGTCACCCCTGCCAACAACCGACTGGACTTTGCCACCTCGGCATACGACGCTGCCGCCGCTGCTGATTTTGCCGGTAACGCGGCCACCCTGCTGTCTTACGCAGCTGCTGGAGTAAAGGCACTTCCACTCCCCGCTGCAGGGTGCTCTGGTAGACCTCTGGGCTATTACGCCGACCCCTCAGGGTGGGGCGCCCGTACGCCACCTCAGTACTGCAGCAAATCGAGCTCGGTTCTTTCCTGCTGGCCACCAAATTCTGCCGGGAGCAGGACTAGCGCCTCAAACTACGTGGTGGATGAAGGAGACACGCTGGCAACGGAAAGATCTCCGCTGGGTGCCTCCGAAGACGCCAAGCCAAAAGACCTGTCGGAATCCAGCTGGACAGAGACGCCTTCATCAATAAAATCTATTGATTCGAGCGACTCTGGGATATTCGAACAGGCCAAGAGAAGGCGTATTTCACCGTCGGCCACGCCGGTGTCGGAAACGGCTTCCCCGTTGAAAAGTGAAATGCTACCGACTCGGGAATGCGAGAAGAACTGCGCTAAGGACGTTGGTTACTACAGCTTCTATTCACATAGTTAGATGATAACGGTGCGGCCTCAACAAACGGGCCCCACCGCCCCTGGTGCGCTCCGAATTCTTTCTTTTATAAGGGAAGTTGACATAAGTCGAATATTTGTTTATTTGTAGGCTAGTCTATATTTTGACATGACCACTGAACCCGACATTGCATGCAATCAGTGTACTTTCATGATTAAGGCCACGATGAATCCAATCACTGTTGAATTAATCCTTACCTTTTATTAAGAAATTTAGTAAATATTTTTTCCCCCCAAAGTTGCCAGTAGGATAAATCAGTCTTTATCCAAAAATCATGGTCCATAAGTACCTTTCATTGAAATGATCATTTCAAACGCTACGCTAAAGCACAGTTTAATGAAACATACCAAAATACCCTCGTTTAAGTTTTTTTCCCTACACATTTTCTTAATCTATTTTTGTTAATTACGAAAAATATCAATGTACAGATATATTTAGCTTTTAGTAATTATTGTGTCAAATGTAGGGGTATGTTAAACTATTGATCGGTTTTTTTGACATTTCTAAATCTCCTGACGTTATCGTTTTCTGCAAATGTATAGTCACAAAGTGATGTGTGAAATTTATGGATAACGATCTAGCAAACCACAATTTAGATTAATTAAATCGTAAAATCGGCTAATTTATTTGTGCTGCCAACTTCTAATTTCATTGTTAGGTTTTAGCGGCGGGGATGTCAATGCGTATTTATCCATGGTGAACATTATTTTATCAATACCTTGAATATGTCTTAATATTTGATATATTTTCTTTTACCTATCTGTCAATAAAACCTGCATTTCGGTCGGTATTTGTAGGCCTAGAGCTTGTGTTTTAATATGAATGTTGTGTGACATATGTTGTAAATGTCGTTACAATGTGAACGTGTGTTTTATTTATTTATTTAATATTATTTTTTACGAAATTAAAAGCCTGTGTCTGAAAATGTCGTAAAAGTCTTGTTATTCCATGGGAAATGCTTTGTTAGCCTAATTTATTGGTTACCTGAGTCTAATGTATGTATTATATATTTGAGAAGTTATGTGCTTTGAAATGCATCATTTATTCAAAACGAGGAATAAAACTCGAGAATTACAATGTAAATCTAAGAACTTCCAAATATTTATAATTACCTGTCCAGGTTACAGACCATGACTTTTTCTCTCAATGAGATTTCATCCACCACATTATGATAAAGCATCGTTTGCTGTTCAATTGCTGACAGAAAAAATAGAATTATATACTTAAAAAGCAGTAACATTCGTAAATGAGCGCCAAAGAAACAGAATGTGTTAAACTTGATTTGCATTTCAATCGTCAATTTTGTAACATTATGTTCAGTCTCGATGTAGATGTCATTGACCTTGTATTTTTTGCCCTGAGGCTGACTTAAGGAATCGGGTAGCCTTAATCATATCAGGACAATCGAGACATTATGGGAATTTTTTTACCACAGCCATAATTTTGCTTCCTTTTCATAATACCCTGGAAAATATGTCACAGTCTCATAAAAGCTGGAATTTATTTTTATTTTACTAATTTTTATTATTAAGCTTTTCAGTGAAATCCATCATAATGCAATTACTTTGGTGTTTTGCGGTTTAGACAGACATAAATATGCCATATAAATATGGAATCTGACACCTAAATATATTCTAAAAATTATTGCTGTGCTCTTGGATTCCATATCACTATAGATTACTGTACACATGGGATGTAAGATAGAAAATTATTGTTTTTTCCAGTTCATCCAGATTATAAATAAAACCTGCAACTTTTTTTGTAAACTTGAGGATTGTAAAGTATAGAGAAATTGGACTTTTTGTGACAGACACCCCAATGCATGCAGACTGGATAAATGCAACTGACTAATAAACACAGACCTACTTAATGACTTTTTGTTAGATTCGTTTTTGTATAACTATACATCTGTAGCTTATTTCCACCAGAAAACGACCTAGTTAATTAGATTACCATGCACTTAACCCCACAAAAATGTTGTCAAATCGATTACATACTTTTTAATTATCATCAGAATTTACCTTGCCTTATACGCGGGTATAAAAGTAGATGTGTGGATGGATATGGATGGATGGTTAATGTGTAAAAGGCCCATTGAGCCGTACATGGCTATTTAGTCACGCTTTACTGCCATCTTGTGGTGACATTAATTTAAACATCAGCACATTGTGCACGAATCATCTGTCGCCCTCTATCCACACTCACGTACAATAACAAAGACACAGCTGGTTAAGATTTTAACTAGCGCTACGTGCAACTGGAATTACGTAAAACACAATAACGTCTGTTTTTCGTTTGCTGTGGCACTTTTTCGTATTTCGTGCACTATATTTTCTTCTTAATCAAATACTTTTAAACAAATACTGTTTTCAAAACAACGAATTATATGATTATTCACTGCAAAGCTTTGGATAAAACCTTTGAAACCTGTCTTGTATATTATATTGGGAATATATCATTTTGTTTTGAGCACATAAGGTAATCATATTTTCCTAATAAAAACTTTTTTTAATTAAGCCTAAATCAAAGCATTATAAATGTAAAGTTACGTGAAAATAATTAATGTGTATACTTTGTAACAAAGGAGCACGATCTTCTGAAGGGTGTTCACATACCTACAAAAAAAAAAAACATTTGTCTGTTTATGAACTGACTTAATAAGCATATTACATCGCAGGGCAATGGGGTCTAATGGTTAGGGACACGTGCTTGTGTTTGGAAGGTTGCTGGCTCAAATCCTTCACCAGCAAAACACTGTTCCCTAGGCACTGAATAATAGCAGTTCACTGTCATATTACATACAGGTTAAAGGCAGAGGACACATTTTATTATTGTGTGTCAACAACGACAATTAATCACTTGATGACGTGCAGAGCACATATATGTGACTGTTTATTATAGGGGAGATAAACCAGAAAATGCGTGCAAAGAGGAATCCTTTCTATGCACTCTTCAGCAGCGTGTGCATGACTCAGATTTCTGGTACATGCTGTTCTAGTGTTTTGGAGGCTGTTAGTCATTTCAAAGCCCAGGCGGTGAGAAGCTCAGCACGCTAAGTCTCTGTGTGTGATCAGAAGATTGCTGGTTCAAGCCCCAGCCTCAGCAGAACAGTCACATGTCCGTGGGCCCTTGAGCAAGGCCCTTAACCCCCCAGCTCCAGGGGCCCTGCACATTAGCAGACCATGCACTGTGACCCCCAAGTTAAGGACAGCAAGATGGGGTCAGTGAAGAGAAGCATTCCAATGTACTAGTGCAAATAAAGCATGTGTACTGTACTTTTTCACATCCATATATCTTCCATTGTGGCGTGTCTCACTCTCCCGCTCCCCTTTCAGCAAACATTGCCAATGATCATAAATTATCTGCATGTTGGGTGGTACTCACATAGTCAGGAACCTGGGGTTTATAATCCATTGTTTTTTGTTTTTGCTAGGTGGTGTTTCTATGGTGACATTGTGGCCCTATGGGTGGCACTGTGGCCTCACACTTTCAGTGTTGTGGGTTAAAATCCCACCTTGGATCTGAATCAATGGAATCTGTATGTTCTGGTCCTTCAAATTTTGATCCTGAGTGTGCTGAATGTGCTTAGTCCTGTGTTTCTGTCATGGACTGGCAAGCGAATCAGGGTGAGCCCTGTGTGAACCCTGGAGATTGTGTTCACTACTCTTCTGAATTCATTGCTTATTAAAGCCTACATGTTATCAAAGTAATGGTAAAATTGTACACTTTCTGGAATATCACTTTTGTTTCTGCAAGCAGATCAGTGAATTGTAAAGAATTTCGTTATAAATGACCAATCTGCTACAATTCACCTGACAATTAGGTTTTGCCTTTGCAATTAATGAACAGAATGAAATATGTAATTAAAAAGATGTCTTTGTTCCGCTTTTCTGGTTGTGGGAAAAGTGAAGACCGGGGAAGAACACCAAAATAACTGTAAGTCATCAAGAGTCTTCAGTAACAACCCTTTGGTTTCTCCGTTGTTATGACAACAGGACGCCCCAGTCCTCTGCCTAGTATAACAATGACTCTTAATTAGGCCAACATAAAACGCATAGTTTTCACTTACAGAACTGAAGCGCTTCTAAGTAGGCAGGATTTTATTTATTTACAATCCACAAATATCTAATTTATGTGAATATTACATGTAGTTCATTAAATTACAATTTTCGGCCACGAACTGTTTAACTTCAATTCGCTTCTGCCCCTGTAATTAATTATACTTTTCGCAAACATTCCAATATATGCAGTTTAAACGTCAGGAATCAAGAGAGCGGAAACCCAGCCAGAATCAATGAGACCTCTCCATCCTCCTGCTGTTCTTTCCTTCCCTTTATCGTTTTGTGCCTAACTATGTTTACTGGCATAGGATGCAATTAATGGAAGAGGTAGCCTAATCCATGTCATATTGCAGTTGCTTCTCAGTCGAAAATTGGAACCGAAACATAAATGTTATTACAATGCCGGAAAGCTAACGGTAAGTAGACGGTGAATTAGCACATAACGGGACCTGGGGCTTCCTCGGAGGACATTACGCGATGGAAGATCGGCAGGGAGACTATCAGCGCGGCTGGAGCCTTTGTTGCTTTTAGCAGATACAGCATAAAAGAGACACGTCGTTAATGAACGTCATAATCGATATGCATCCCTCAAGTCATTACGATCTCAAATTATGGAGCTAAATGTGTCGTGTTTCGTTTCAATGGCCATTCGTCTTTTTTCCCCCCACCAATGGATTTAACAATAATTCCATTCGGATTCGTTCTTCTCGGGCGCGCAGCACAACACGCACTTCCTTTGTATAATCTGATCGGGCGATAGCTCTAGATTATATGCGGTGTAAAGTAAGTGCCACTTATTACGGTAAAGCATATACAAGCCGAAGTAGTAAAGGGGCGTAATTTTTTACGGATACACGGGGGCTCACGCTGCCTAGCGGCGTCATGAAAGCGCAGATCTGCGCGCTTACGGCTTTAGTTTTGTGAGTCCGAAACCCTCTTATTCAATGCAGAAATAACATGAAAAAGGGGGTCGGGGCTGGACGATGCTTAGCGACATGTGAGCGTATCTGCTCGGCCTTTTTTGTTACCGTTTTATTTACTATTTTGTGTGTGTGTGTGACTATTCATCTTGCTCCGGAAACACCTGATAGTAATACTGTGAAAGAGTAACAGTCCGATATCGTACAAATTGAATTGTAGGCGGGTGAAGATGGACATGAAGGACCAGGGAGCTCAGATGGAGCCTTTGCTGCCCACGGTGAGTGTCATTTTTACTCCGTGATAGGTGTTGCTTCAGCGGTACATATAATGGCTCTTCTGCTTGAGGATTATAAATACATTTAACTTATATGTGGATCGTATATATTGTTAATTATTCAGTACGAGAAGAGTTATGTTGGAGTGAACATGCCGCATTTAGATATAAAACTGGATCAATCACAAGTAACAATGTTAGATTTTATTAAAATAGTTAAGCCGAGGATGTACGAGATATACATGGGCTGAAGTCGATCTCAGTTTTCTGTATTACAACATGGAATTCTAACAAATAAGGTCATTTGGAAAGGAAACACAAACTGGGTCATTTAAAGTAAAATACACGGCTCGTGTCTAGTTGGATAAATGGATTCACCCGTTTGCTGCGAATCCTACGGTGTAACAGCACACTGCCGTATACACAGTTTGTCCACAACCAACATGTACTGATATGTGAGCAATTAACCGCATATTAAATAGGAAAAAACGTTTTGTTATACACTCGGTCACTCGGTTTGCAGTTAATGCCCGGCTGCTTCAGATTGTAGTTTGCGAAAATACCGATAGGTCGCATATGGAGTGAGAGCATTAATTTGGACATATAGACAATTCAAGATTGATTCTGAGTAAGCCTGCAGTTAGTTATCAAGGCATTTTCTGTATCATGACTAGTATTTAATTTCCAGCTGAATGTTTTAGTGGGTTCTGTTGCAGCTGAGATTTTAACAAAATTCTGTCCATGGGCCTGTCACTTGAAGGTGTTAAATATATCTGAGTTAAGGTTGTGGCCTTGAAGAGAGAATCATGGCCCACTTTGGTATCCAGGATAATACTGAGCAGTCTGTCATTGAGTAGATATGATATGAAGGACAAGGCCTGTCTCATGTCCAGAGTGTTATCAATGGCAATATGGGGATTCTGGGTACCTAGAATATCAATATTTCACCCACGGTCTTGGTCAGCTCTATGTCAGCTATCCGTGCATCTGTGGGATATCTGCGACTCCACAGATGAGGTTCCAAGACACCAGGGAGATTTAAACTGGCTCTCGTCTCTTAGCAGAAAGGCAGGGTTAGCCGCCGAGCGGAGAGAGCTCTTCCAGAGTGATTCGCAGGCCATGTTGAGAAATAATTGTAATGTGTGCCGTGCTGTTGTCATTAGAATTCAGTAGGCTGAAACCGGAAAAACTCAAATGCCAACTCAAAAAGAATGAAACAAGCAAATATGTCTTGGTTAGTAGATTTCAAATATTTATATTTACTGGGTAATTTCAGGCTGTTCAGTTTTGCAGGCATCTTGGATATTCTCTTAAAGAATTAACAATCTGAAAAAAAAAGCTCCTTCATAAAATTTTCATTTTTATTTATCCAGGACAGAATTACAGTGAGTCTGGATCTCAGGAATAACAGCTCACAGTGCTGGGGGTGCCTGGGGCGGAATTCCAGTGCGCTGGAGAGCATACAGACACATTAAGGGCAACTGAAAGACAGAAGTTCACCTAACTGCCTTATTAAGTGCAGACAGTCCCCAGGTTAAAAAACATCCAACTTACAGACAACTTGTACTTATGAACTGCCACAAAAAAGTTACGATATTGTTACGAAGTTACAATAACGAAGGCACGCACAATTTTGTGACGCTCGTGGGAATATTGCACGGCTTCAGTGGCGTGAGTCTGCAGTTATGGTGCTTTCCATTTCAGTTACTTTTCATTTGATATAAGGGGTAAGATTTGTTTTATTTGAGAAGTAAAATTCTTCGTCCTTGTTTTGTGATATGTGCAGTACTTGGGTGGTTGACCAAATGATGTCTGATCAAGACCTTGTAGGAGGAGCCCAACATAAGGTGGCTGCCAAAAGTTGCTACAACTGTTAGTGTAAATGCTACAGGAAAAGGCTTTTCAATGGTCCATTGTTCATGTGTGAGCCACATTGGTTCAAAATGTTACACTTCAAATAGACTTTAAAAATTGAGCCCATTTTCTTATCGGGGTGTATGGCACATTAAACCACTGTGTTTGGAACTAAATACAGACATTTAATGTTTAGCTATCAGGAAACCACCAAATATTTTCATCCTATAATGGCCTACAGTAGCTTTTATAAACCTGTGAAAATGCTTTGGCACTGTGCACTGCCTAGAGGAGCTGCTCTTTTGATTTCCTTCTTTTGTACTGCAACTATATTTTAATTATTGCATGATCTCTGCATCTTCACAACTGCATAGCGATCCTCTTGTCCGTGGAAGATCATTATACATAAGCACTTGCTGTTCAAAATATCCAATGGAAATCATGTCCATTTAATTGTCTTTTTGACATGACTGGAGTATGATTATGATAGTGACCTTGTGTAGGTGGTATGGGAAATGGATGGATGGATCATGGCCATATTATTCTTATGAAAAAGCTTTTAACGTAACACTGCATCTAATTGTTTGTGTTGAATGAGGTAACTGGATTTTGGCAGCGCAAATGCTAATGCTGCATTCGTGTTATTAATTTATTACTGGCGACTCCGTCTTCTAATTCATTACCATGGTTCTTTGCATTATGGGACATGACAAGCAATTTTACGCTTTTATCAAGTAAAATGCTGAGGCTCACCTAATTACAGTGATTTTTTTCCTAGAAGAACCTAAGATGAGTGCCTCATTCAGGTGTTCAATAGGAACGCCCAGAGGATTCAAACCTCCAGTTTGCAGTGATCTGACCCCTAACAGAAACACAAGTTGCATTCACTTTTAGAACCTCTAACTTTGGTCAAAATGTTTCCACCATTACACTCGTTTTAATGAGTTTAGTTAGTAGAAGTGTTGGGCATAATCAGAATTATTTTCTAAGCTAGCTGAAGGTAATGGCTTTTCCCGTTGGCTGATATATTTATAGTTCAATCCCCATAAACCTCTCAGGAGAAGGAAAAAAAACTGACCCTATTAGAGTATGATTTGTAGTCTGATGCTTTTTAATAATGTAAAGCCTTACAGTGTTCCTCAAGTAGATTTTAGAGATTTAGATTTAGTTTGCTTGATTTTTTTTCGAACTGGGACAAGATAGCATGAAAACTACTTGTCTTCCATTCAGGCTTCTATCATGACAAGCAGAGCCACATATATCCATTTTCTTAGAAGCTTTTCTCCAGTGCAGGCTCATAGGTACCTGGAGCCATTCAAGGTTATAATACCCTGGACAGGATGCCAGTGATAGAAGCCATATAGACGCAAACATACAGGCACTTACAGTATAGGGACACCTAAACCGCATGTCTTTGGACTGGTGGAAGAACTCCAGCTCCCTGGGGAAATTATTGCAAATGTGGCGATGACTTGTTAATTCCACACAACTGTATGCAGAAGTTGAACCCATAACCTGGGAGGTGTGAAGCCACAGCCCCAACCTCCAAGCTGATCCATGTATGGTTAGTACCTGTAGCTGTCAAAGGCAGAGCTGTGAAATGGACAAATGTCAGTAAATTTGACCTTAACTATGAAATGTGAACCAGTTCATGCTTTCAGAGAGCAGATGTACTGTGTACTGGGCGGCAGGTTTATGGATGTAGTGTTTATGATGAGAAATTACGTACATGGTCTGGAAATGCTATCAAACAGCATATATGTGAAGCCTACAGCTTTGATAGCCTTGTCTCCTTTGCAGGTGATAACGCCTGTTGGAGGCAGACGTGCGGTGAGTTTTAACGATTAGCCAATCTCATGCATGCAAAAAAGGAAGTCTCCTTCAATATACAAAAATGAGGAAGATTCCTGTAAATAATGTTTTTTCCATGTTTTGGTCATTTTGTTGTGAATTTTTTTTTATTAAAAACGGGAAGGGTAATGTCCACCATTCTGAAAGGGCACGTCTTTCTTAACTGTGGATTTACGGAGATATTCCAAGAAAAAAAACGTCCTCAGCTGTCCTTGCTGAATTGGATGTTCTTACAGTTTCCACTCATTAGGCTGGTCTTTGCTTTTTCAGGATGGGTCATGGATAATGACTATTTTGAGCAGTGTGGTATACACAAGGTAAACATCCGAGATCCTTTGGGTGAACATGACCAGAGTTGTGTTTGAATATTACTGAAGTGAAGTTGGTTTATAATCCCCCAGCAAACAGGGAACATTCCCAGAATTTTAGCCCTCGTTACATAAAGGTCTTCTGAGAGCTTCCAGAGAATGTTCTTATTGTAACATTTTACATTTTAACAAAGGCTCTTTTAACATTATTACCTGAACATCCTTTTAATGCAATGAATGTTGGAAATATTGTTTTCTAATAGTGTTACTTTATAAAAGTGCTATATGTGTATACTGTGAATGAACAGTCTAGCCTTGAACCCATTATTGTCGAGGGTTTTATTAATCTTAGTTATAGCGGTGAGAAAACTGGACACTTTGAAGGTTTCCATACTTTAATTTTAACATTCAATAAATGATCCTAGAATGAAAATTGAACAGGGTCACTAGAACGCTATGTTCCTCATGTCTGATAATGAGAATTGACTCATTTCATTTACTGATTTTATGTAGGAATAAAGGAGCATTCTAATGGGACTATTTGTTGTAAGTGTGTGAGATGAGAGCTGTAGATTAATACAAGTTTGGTTGTCTTTTGTAGATATTGCTACCTGTCATTGTTATTTTCCAGGGGCACCCACAAATTTATCGACCAATAGACCTGTCTCAGATGGCCAACACTGTCTGTTTGTCTTCAGTAGACTGAAGTCAGGAAGGGCAAATCTGAACCTCCTGATTAAAGCACAATGAGGAACGCTTTACGAAACAGGGCCTGGAAAATTGAAGAACTATGTGCCTGTAATCAGAAGGTCGCTGGTTCAAACCCAGCCTGAGCACATCTGTGGGTCTTTGAGCAAGGCCCTTAACCCCCAGCTCCCTGGGCACCCCAACAGGTGTCTGCCCTTTGTGGACAGCTTACTCTACAAAGAGCAAGTTGAGGGAGGTGTAAAGATAATTTCCCCACAGGGATCAATAAAGTATCAATTATTATTATTACACTGCAATTGTCTGCAAATGGGACCAAAAGCAGAATCTATGGATTTACTATTAAGGCCATAGATCCACGTTGTTTCATGTTACTCAACAAAAGCAGAAAACTAGTTCACACAATTCCTTGTGTTTTAAAATTGGTCTTGGATTGATGATAGTCTGGGCAAATTGCAAACATGGCCCACTATGCACCAGGGAGCTAGCTGTGAGAGAGGTGGGACTGTAGCTAGAAGTGATACCAAATGCACTGACTAAACATACAGCCTACAGAGAACCTTTTCTCTTTGTGCTTTTAATGAAAATATGAATGCTAGTTTAAACAGACGCTAGGTCACATTAGCCGAAAAACCTTCATATCAGAGGTCTGGCAGGTTGTGTCATTATCTAACCAATGTCGGGGGACTCCTGCAGCTACCTCCAGGGTTGGGATTCGGTTTCCCTTGTATGTGGCGTCTGCATGGCCTCCTTGTGTCCAAAAACAGGCAGCTGAGTGACATGGTGCCTTGGAACTATCCACTGTGCATGTGTCCTACCCTGCACTAATGTCCTGTCCAGGGTACGCCCTTGCCCTCTGCATCATGTGACCCTGTACAATGTCAAGGGGCGGGGGTGGTTGAAATTATACTACCTGTCTACGTGCCTGTAACATATATCACAGGGTGGGTTCAAACCCATTATTTTGCCACAGGGCTACATGTCTGCCCTGTACTGGATATGTGGACTGTGGAGGGTTGTGAACACAGATTTTATAAATGTATTTTATACATTGTTACAGAGAGTAACCAAGCAGATGGATGGTATTTATGCGGTTCTTCCTACCTCTGTTGTTTCTCTCCTTTTGTTGTATTTGATCTCCGCAATTTTCGCATTTGTCGTCATGCGGGATTATTGGCTAAGTGTGTAAATACTGAGAGATAGCTTTATGCGATGCGTAATGCTTCTGAGCTTGGATTCCTCTGGAGAGATTAGCATCTGCCATGTGTCCATTAGGACACGATAAACAGGAAAGAGGAGCACAGAGGGTACGGATGAAGCTTGCGCAAGGAGGAAGAAATCTGCAGATGACTTTGTAACAGTGCGCTGTTAATCTGTTTATCTTTGCTTTATTAATTGCTGCGAAGCCATTTGAATATTCCTTCTGCCCTTTTTAAAACAAGAAACTTCTCATTGATTGATTTCTTTTTTGGTGAAATTTAAATGCAAAATAAAAAATAAGCAGTATCACTATTGTTTTGCTCCATGTGTTTGCTTTTTGTGATAATTGTGATAATAATATATATATGAATACATGCATTTCCTGTTTATATTGTGAGCTGCAGTTTATAGTTGCGGCAGCACATGGGTCTGATGCAAATGCTGCAAGCTATAAATAGACACTGATGCAGCGTGGTGCAGTATCTTTAGAATGCATCAGTATTAATTTACCTGCACTTCAGTTCAGAGACAAGGGCAATGCGCTGACAGGTCAGCCTGTGAAGGCGGCATGCAGTCCCTGCATGCCCGGGAGAGATGTCGCAGGACGGCTGTGACTGTCTACTGCCGGGGCTCTCCATCCTCGCAGGCAGCGGCACTCAGCGCCGGCTGGCTCCGATATGAGGCAGTATGTTTGACGTCACTGTGCTAATCTTCATGCCGATTGGCAGAGAAGCCCGCGAGTGTCAAAAGATATTGAGGTTGCCTGGATCAAAGGACGCGGAACGTTCTGCGGGGGGGGGTTGGGTGCAGGCGGGTGGCGGAAGCTGGCATGGTGAGCATGTACCTGCTCCGCAGCACGTCTAACGTCGCTGAGGCTCATTTCGTTCGCGCTGTCGAGCCTCACCAACCTGCTCCCAGCTAGGAAACGGGGACATCTGCGGACGTGGACTCCAGGGAGCAGCCATGAATCCTGGGGGTTCAGACCGGTTTAACTGTCAGGTAGGGTCCAGTGTTCATGGAGAGCATGTCTTCTGGATCGGCTCGTTAAAGAGAACTCGTCGGGGGTGACATTGACCTGCCTTAGCATGTAGCTATTCCGGTTATCCGCGGGAGTGATGACCTCTGGCTGAGAACCACGTTCAAAAGGAGTTTCATTTAACAGACTGCATGATTGTGTTATCAGAGGAATTTCATGCATGCGTGTCTGTAGTTTCTTCAGAGAGCCGAATCATGCTGATCTTGCATTCTGGAAGCTTCCATGTGATTGGATTGTACGTGTCTGGCTGGCTGGAGTGGGAACGACACTGTGTTCGGTACTTTCTTTTCTAGATGCTAGCTGCTGCATTATTTACTCATAATGTGTAGAGATTGTTCTGTCTCGCTTAACGAAGAGGGCAGCAGGGTGGGCTGACAGATGGGGGATGGTGGTCCTGAAGTGGGGGGGGGGAGAAATGTCCCGCTGACATCAGCCTTTCATCTTTCTGGCAGAAGAGAGAATAAATTTAGCTTAATGTTATTCTGTGTCATGGGGCTTGCGTGCTTGCATGGGTGGGGATTGAAGGGCGACTGGGTAACAGAGATGCGAGCGATTTGCCCATTTATCTTTGACACGAGCATCACTGTGTATCATCAGCTCACTGGAAGGCAGGACTGCAGTTGAGACATTGAAGAATCCCACTGTATGGAATGGAAAGGGGCCAGTGCTGATGTTGACAGCCGCCATAGTGGTCACCATCTGTGGCTACCAGTTCCATGTCATGACAGACGCTACATCCAATGCCATCACCACACCACCTGCCAATAACCCCCCTCCCCCCCCCGACCTTGTTTGCTTGTATGGCAATTTTTCCCTTTAAGTGCTTGGAGAGGCCAATTGACCAGTCAATGTGCTGTTTGTGCTGACAGTACCCTCTCGGATTGAACATTATTTGATCATCGATTCTTTTGAACAGTTGGGTCAAGAGCTTGTCCCGGACAGGAGTGTTATGGTGTAGATTAAAGAATTGTACAGTTCACATTTAAGGTCTGCCAGAAGGCAGAACGCAACACTTAGGCTTGTATGACTGTAACGCTCCACATTCATAGACCATCAGTGTGAATAAAGAGTGTTAAATTCAGACCACGTGCTGCGCCGTGTGCAAAATTCCCAATACATGTGAAATTTATTAATTCTCCGATGCTGAGTGTGAGAGCGTCTGGCTTTGCCGCGTGCACTTTTGTCCTAACCATCAGTTACTGCACTCTCTGTGTCCTTCAGCTCTGGAGGAGCTCGTCCAATGAATGAATAGTCGATGGATGTAAGAATACGGCGCACAGAGTGTGAGGGGGGAGAAAAAAGGAAATTCAAGGAAAAAGACTCACAGGTTACTTCAACGTGCAAGCTAGGGATCATTGGAAAAAAAATGCTGCTTGGGGATTGGCTCACCTCAATCATGTGAGTGTCGAGTAGGGAGCGAGACGACCCGACCCGCATCACCTGCCTCAGCAGACTTTCAGACTTAAGGCTGGATGCTCATCTCTCCTAAATGATTATTGCACAGCACGGTGCAGCTTATTGGCAGCCCTCGCACTGCAGTGAGGGCACTGTAATGAGTCCCAGCACCAGATGTTCTCAGCACCGGAGACTTGCAGCTCGAGTTTACCCAGATGTGGCCTGTCTTGATACAGCATCTTAAAGCTATTAATGATGTAAACATTGCTTATGCGTACGGTTCTTTGACGCTCGTGGAGTAATTCAGTAAACATGAGTATTTTTTCCTAAAAAGTGTAGTACAGTAAAGATTCCTGATTATGCAGTTGATGTAATTTTATTTTTGGTTAATTTAATAATTATACATGTAATATATTTAGACAAGAGAATGAATTTAGCAAGGTGTGGCTTCAAAAATAACCCAGTATATTTTGTGAAAGCTTTCCGTTCACATATCTTTATCGACTGACAATAAAGCTAACGTTAGCTCACCTAACTTCAGTCTTCAGCTTAACCGTTTCTTAATGACACATCACATAACTTTGATGATCATATATTTTCATCTAATATTTTCTGTCTTGCTCTATATTGCAGTGTACTTTAGTAAGAAATGGGCAGTTAGCTGTAATTAAGAAGCTTTACCCACCAGCTAATTTAGCTAGCCGACCTACTTAGTTCTTTGTCTTGGAAAGTCTATTTGAAATCATTGAAGTTTCACTAAATGCCGTTTTGATAATTAGACAGCTGTCTGAATATTAAATGAGCTTCCACATAATAGACCTTGATCACTATAAACCTGCCTGTTTCATCGTAGAATCATTTAGTGATGCAGCTAACATTTTCCCAACCTTTTCTTTTTTCGTCCATGTTAGCTATTCAACTTTCAATGAATAAAATTCCTTGACAGAATAACTTGGTAATGAGTGACTGGAAGATCTGTTAACGGTGCGTGTTATATGCACTGGGGCATATTGTAGCTCAGGTCTAAGCTAGAAGATTCAGGGAAAACGGTTGATCTGAACCTGGGCCCAGAAATTCTAAACTGGGCAGCTACGATTCCATTACCTTGGCTCAATTTCTCCTGAGCCATTTTTAGAAGAAACAAGGGGCTGTAATCACATGAAGGGTGTTTTTTGTTTTTGCAGACTGTTCATCAAGTCTACAAAAACTGAGGAAATTATATATGACTTACTCATGTTAGCATTTCTTGCAGGCCGCACCTAATTCTGTGGAGATGATCACTTGTAAGATGGATAGAAGACATGCATTTACATTTTTGAAGAGTCTAATGTTCTAATATTTCCATGCACCGTCATGTCACTTGCACCAAAGGTGGTCTGTAATTTGATTTATGTGGATGGGATTCATTTGATCTGTTCGCCTTCCAAGTACAAAGGGGTCCTGACTGAATGACCACCTGTCTCATTACCATATTCACCCAATGTGCAGACACATGTCTCAAGCTCACACTGAACCATCCACTGTACCTCCTTCACATAGCTTCTCGGTTTTTGATAGACTTAATAATTGTAAGACTCATAACATTCAGTTGAGCCTTTTACTATTCTGGAGTTAGTTTTAGCGAATTATATAATGTTCCTTGTTGCTGTAATTCAAGAAGTTTCTCATGCATTTATACATATTTACTAAAAATGCGAAGCAGTTTAGGTATTTAACCGACAATATCATGCATGTTTTGCAATAATACATATGTTTTAATGGGTGCAACAAATTTATATAATGTACAGAAATATGTTATATGTTATTCATCCATTCATGTTCTATTTGGTTTACACAGTTTAAGCTTTTGGTCTTATGCTATTAATACTTCGGATTAGCAAACGAGAAACAAATTTTAAAATACACAGGACGCTCTATAGATTACGAGGTCTGACACAATCACCTACAAAATAGTTACCTTCTGAGCTGACACGCAGGTCATGTTCTGTAAGGCCGTTTTTGCTTTCACATTTTCTGGGTTCCTTTGAGATTAAAATGGGTTCCTTTGAGCACTAACTTGATCTTTGGGAAGAGGTAGAAGTCACAGGGAGCGAGGTGTGGCGAGTAGGGGGGGTGCTCATTCACAGCTACTGCTCCAACACCCAACCATCGATCTTTTGGAATCACATCTCGCACTTTTTCAATGTTGCCATCAGTAACAGCTGTGCGTGGATGGCCAGGGTGGTCATCTTTCACGCTTTCTCTGCCTTCTGAAAATTGTTTGTGCCATTCAAAAACGTGTACACCAGTCATGCGGTCTTCGCCGTAAGCCTCAGTGAATAATTGAAAAGTTTCCATCACAGATTTCATCAGTTTAACAAGAAACTCGATGTTAACTCGTTCACTTTTGCAGCCCGACATTTTCTGACCGAGGGTAAGAACACACCTATATTTGAATATGTGTCGAGCTCAGCCTTGTAACACTGTGATTGGTCAGACCGTTTTCTATAGCCGTCTGTTTGTCTTTGCTCTATAGGATTAGTCTTATTTTATTGTTTCAGACCTTGTATACCCAATATAAAGAAGAATCTGTTGGTCATGATCTTGGTGTGATGACATGGATTAACTCATAGAAGCAGATTTAAAAACAAGTAGGTTCTAGCCACATTTTCCCCAATGAAGCCGCTGACAGCCAAAGTATAGTTACTCTGGGAAATCAGGTCAACGCCCAGAATCTGG
>JAODJU010000001.1:46146623-46163625 GCA_026776725.1 Gnathonemus echidnorhynchus
GATCGCAGGTGGGGTGGGGGGGGGGGGTGCGGGGGACAGAGGCGCAGCCATCCAAAGCCACACGGCTTGGCACGGAGCGGTCCCGGTGCCATCTGCCGCAAATATTACCATAAACTGCCGGAGGGCAGGCGCTGTCAACCAACCGCGGAAACGGGCGCGTTGCTTAGAGATTACAGAGCGTTTCATCACCGAGACACGTCACAAGTCACTGTACAAAGATCCTAAAAAAGTGCTTTGAGTGGGAAAAAGGGCATCACCATCCTGATCCTGATAATAAATTATTGTAAATGAACAGTCATTTATAGGGCTAACGCAGAAATGGGGGCACGTTTGCTGCCATCTGCTATTTTTCGAAATCCATTTTACTTCCTATTTAGCAGTCATGTGCTGGTTGTTTGTTTGGACGCCCGGGTCACCAGTGTCGAGACCCCACTTGAAGCTTGCCATGTACCACTGACAGTGTTATGTGCAGAAGGCTTTAAAATTTAATTTACTCGTCCAGAAAAAGCTGTCATAAACTTTTCCCCCTCTACAAGTAATTATACAGCATGTTGATAGCTATGGACTGGACTGAAAGTTGGATTTTTTTTTAGACACGCATGAGACCTGCTTCCTTGCATTAGGGTTAAATTATTTTCTATTGGTCATTATTAGGAAAATATCCGTCTTCATGGCCAGTAGTATATTCGTATACATTTTTTTTGCTTTTTTTTGCATGCGCCAGGTTATGCATTTCTGTGTTTTTCTCATATTCTCGTGGGTTTAGAAAACAGCCCTTGGGTTTTCCACATGTTTTATCATATTAGAACTTCTATGTTTAATTATTCTTCATGTCGCCTTTTCATTCTGTGTGATACAAGTGGAAAGACGTTTACAATCATTCATTTAATTTGTCACGCGAAATGAGGAAATGCGCCATCTCCACAAGACATCTGTCTTTATCTCGGAATTGTCAGCTGTAAAAACATAGTCGCTTTGCCTCTAGATTAGAATATACTAATAATATATTAGTAATATATAAAAAAAATAAAAAAGCGTAACTACATTCTAGTTTAATGGCAGAGTTGCACTCTGCATCTTATTTGGTGTTGGCCTGCTCGAGGTGGTTTAAAGGCAAAGTGAACCAATGAATTGATGGTTTGCGTAGCTAGAAAATCATACCGAAATTTCTTTATGCTCCATTTAATAGCTTTTGAGCTACTTGTCATCAAAGTGAATCAGAATCTAAGAGTGTTTGACATTCGCAACTGTTTTCCCCAGACATGATTCTAGACCAGCAGGAGGCATCGAGTCCGTTGGGCGATGATGTAAGGCGGAAGATCCGGGATGCTCTCCTCAAGCAGCACCACCATCAGAACCAGAAAAAGTTGGCCAACCGGATCCCAATCGTCCGCTCCTTCGCCGACATCGGCAAGAAGCAGTCAGAGCCACACTCCATGGACAAGAACGGTGAGGGCCACTGGGCCGCTGTCCCACTGCACCTTCTGGGGAGATCTTCTCATAGGACCAAGTAGCATTATCTACTTTCTTCTGAGATGCTAAATATTCAGAAACCCTCCTATCTGCAAAGAGCTCGTAGGGTGTGGCTCCTTCTTTCTAGAAGGCTTTTGTAAGGTGAAGACCTACTTCAGGGTCTGGCCAGTGCCATCTGGATGCAGACATTTGCAAAATATGTTAATTAAATACCATTAGAATCCATGGTCCCTCTCACAATTCGTTGCGCAATGTTTATCGAGACAAAAATAATACTTGTGATTTTGATGACTGTTCCTCAGATTTATTAATTCTGTATTTACCTTGAGGATGCATAAATATTTATTATGGGCACTGCAGCGTGTAAATTGTTCATTATGGCTTTGATAAGATTTTTGCCATCTTGGTTGGTATGTAGTGTTTATAGCAGGCTAACAGCAGCAGCTGCATCTGTGCGTCTGTGCTATGCCCACGTGTGTGTGCGTGTGCGTGTGTGTGTGGCTGCATGTGAGATTCTCTGGCCCTCCTGTAGAGAAGCCCAAATTTAGACATGAACCTTGCTGGTGTCTATCCGTCGAGCTGTTTCATTGATCTCTGCCTTTTTCCAGCATTTTATCCTCCTCTTTTTGTCTTCAGTGTCTCTGTTTCAGTCTGTCTCTCTTCTCTTCTCTCCACTCAGCGTGTGTGTGTCAAGCAGGCGACTCATCACTCTTTTCTGCCCTTATGTCAGCCCTGCGAGGTTCATTAGTGGCAAGCGGCTGTAGGAGCGACAGGCCGGTCTTACCCTGCGCCACGTGGTTGCTGTGTTGCCCCCAGTGTGTCTCCATCTCCTCTCCACTCCCGACTTCATCCGACACTCACTTCCCCCCTGCCAAACCATACCACAAGCCCCCGGCGAGCAGGCTCCACCACGCCGCGAGTATCTCCGATATCCATCCCCTGGACAAGCAAGAAGACTCGGATCCAGGCAACTTAATCCTTGACAGACTTCCTCCCCCCTCCCTTCCTGAAACATAAACTTGTGAAGGTGGCATTTGTCGTATCTGCACCCGTTTCAGTCCATGCGGTTAGAGGCTGGCCATGTTTCCGCTGCATTCTCGTAATGCGTGGTTGTGTAGAATCACTCTCAGGAGACGTAATGTGACGGGGACGCATCTCTACGTGACAAAAGAAATTACGTAAAAGAAACGAATAAATGAAGTGGATTGGCAACTCATTTGTTGTTTTATTTATGTCAGAATGAAATTTCCCTGACCGTGGTAGTCATGGAGATCGCTGTCAACAGATCATACCCCTATCTTCTGTATAATTAGGATTTCGAGATGGTTTGGATGACATGTTGAAGAACCATGAAATGATTGATAGTGGATAGGTAAAGAATACATATTTTGTCAGCAGAAAAGCACATAAGAACTTAAATGATGCACTTTGGTGGTTTGTATTTAGAGTCTAAATTCCACACATCCTTCCTGTGTGACAATTCTGCCCATTTTGTGAAATTCTGGAACCTTTTACAGGGGTTATGTTTAGGAAGCAGCTTTGGCAACACCACAGTCCACATGCTGAAGAAAACAAACATGAAGAACCCTATTAACCCTTTTAGTGAGCTACTTGTAAATTAATATGTTAGATATCCTCAGCACGGTTGATCATTAAGATGTTTATCTTACCAAAAATCTGAGTCAAGCTGATGGCATAATGAGACACAAATGAAAGCGTTCGAAGCGTAAATAGTATACTTTCAGATGACTCATCTAAAAGGGTTCTCTACGTGGTGTATCTTCATGGGTAGCAGCTACTTATTTAAAGCATCATTTGGCCAAAAATGTACCACTAATGCCACAAGGATTTCCACAGATTAGTTACACATTCGTGGCATGTGTTTGGCTCTAGAAAACCACAGTAGAATGCAGAAGCAGTTTCTACCAGCCTTGGCACAAACCAACCAATGAAAGTATTACTTGCTTAGGATTATGCAGTGAATATATTTGACATTCATGCTTTCGGGCTGGTTCTGGACTGGTTGCCATGGTTGTATCAATTCGTTTTGAAGAAACAGAGAGCTGGAATCATGCACTCATCTGTCTGAGCCCTGTCACCCCAGTACACTCATCCTTAACCTCCATAAGTCACATCACCCATCCACACGCTTTATTAATTTATCACAGAATGATGTGATGTTGCCAATCTTAAACACGCCACAATTGAGTATCTATTCCAAAGTGGTGATGTTTTCGAACCGATTGGTCACCAGAATCGCTCCGACTTCGGCAGAGCTGTGACGCATTAAAATTGGCAAGTCAAGGACGCACCTTGTACGAGCCCCAATCCCCTTCCTGTAGCGCTGCCCCGGCGAGCGACTGACGCCACTCATTCATGTTTGAACCAGGTCAGATGGTTTCTCCTCAGTCCCAGCCCTCCAACATGGACGGGAAGGGCGACGTAAGCAGGGAGAACAGTACCGTGGATTTCAGCAAGGTAAGTCATCGCTCCTGAAGCGCCGGAACCTTCTTACTCATGCTGTATTTGAAATATCCTTTTGTACTATGAAATTGCTTCGAACGTCGACTTTGATACATTTTGCAAACTCATTTTTTATAGGCTGCTTAAATAGAATCTTGCCAAGTTAAGACCAAAAGAGGCATTTCAGTGGCTTTTTAACACCAGCGCCAATCTAAATAAAAAATAAGTAATTAATTTAAAAGAAATATAAAGCGTCATATTTTGTCTGGAGTTAAAGACAGTTGCCTTTAATATCTGCAAAATGTATGCTGTCTAAGAATGAAAGTCGGTAGGACTGTGCTTTTCCTTGTCTTTGGGCCTCAGGTGACATGAGCTGACAAGGCCTGTATGTCATCAGATTATCTTTAGTGTTGTCCGCTCCCAGTTGCGTGAGCTTCACCGAGTGTGATGCGAAAATGATGACGTTTCTCTCGGCAGTGCGAGAGTGCAGCTAGGGGTCAGTCACGTCCGCCACGCCGAGCACCTTGTCACAGGAAGTAATTACGGATGTCAGCTCATCTCCTCAGACTGTTATTGGTTATTTAATGGCATTAAAACCCTAAATAACCTGCAGTATCATTAGGGTAGTGTGGTTGGAATCTTTTTTTAACTGTGCAGAGTAGGTCTAATTTCTCATGAAAGGGTTATGCTCAGTGCGTATCACATGTGGGAAACACCAGTTATCTGAATACGTGTTTTAAGTAATTTCTGCATTCTTTGAGACATGCTTACTGCTAGCCACTTATTTCATGTTTCGCTCCCACAGATTGACCTTCACTTTATGAAGAAGATCCCTCCGGGCGCCGAGGCCTCCAATGTCCTGGTGGGGGAGCTGGAGTTCCTGGACCGGCCGCTGGTGGCCTTTGTGCGCCTCTCGCCCGCCGTCCTGCTCTATGGCCTGACGGAGGTCCCCATCACCACCCGGTGCGTTTTCGCCACTCTGGCCGCCCTGGGCTCTGTCAGCCTGGGGTTTCTTTCCTCTCTTCCCCATCTGCTCTGAATAAACACTGACACCTGCAAATTCGCACTTCGCATCACAGCTCCCCGAAGCACCTTTACAGGGTCCACCCCCATAATCCGGCTTTATTTAAAAATTATACACGTCGTTAAAAGCTCTATCTACTTAACCCATCCTGCTCCGTGTTCTGTTTTGATTGCAGTTAATATATAGCGTGTATATCAACGACACGTTGCATTATTGCCCTTATATATAATCGTTTTGTTAAGCAATAAGCAGCGGATTGGGGTTTCTAAACTGCCCATTGCGAGCGATTGAGTGCATGCCATGCGATAGGCTACCTTCCCACCCAGGGTTACCCCTGCCTTGACCCCTGAATTTCTTGCGAAAGGCTTCAGGTTTAATTGGTTCACTAGATAAGTGCTTCTGGCAGGTGGATGGATGGGATTAAGCAACGTAGACATGAAGTATTTTTGATTAACTGTACACTAGCTGTGTAACTGGGATGACTTATGGCTGCAGGTGAAAGAGAGCTAAGCCTTCATTTTATACCACCTGTCAGGTTCTTGTTCATCTTGCTGGGGCCTTTAGGAAAAGGACCACAGTACCATGAGATCGGCAGATCCATTGCTACCCTAATGACGGATGAGGTGAGCACACCTTCATTTTAGAGGGGCCTGTAGGAACTCGGCAACTGGATGGAGATGTTCTCCCTGTGCTTGTGTGGGTTTTCTCCAGGAACTCCCATAGCTCAAAGACATGTGCTTTAGGTGATTTTGGTGTTGCCTAAACTGCTGGAGAGGCACATGTTTGATTACATTTAATTCATGATAAAAGCTAATGCTTTTATCCTTAGTTATAAATATTTTCCTGAGAAAGTAGGGTCACCCAGTCCCTGGAGCAATTGGGAGTTGAGGGCCTTCTTCAAGAGCCCGATGGTGATATCACTCTGCTGATTCCGAGACTTGAACCAGTAACCTTCAAATCACAGCATGGCATCCTAACCCACTGATCACCTTCCTCAAACCTGTGGAGCAGCTATGGAGGGATGGATGATAGGATCTCTTTGCGAGGTGTGAACTTTTCAGCTGCGTCACATAGACTCAAGGCGTACGACAGAGTCAAATGTACGCTAGAGCGTCAGTGTCACACTCAGATGTTCCTCACATTCGCCTGTACTGGCAGCCGGAGGCATTTCACAGCCCGGCGTAGAATCACACCAAACACTGGAGGTGGTAAAATGAGACGCGCGTGTTCGTGCCTCGATGCCAGTCTGCCCCGCAATGATGAGGGCGGAGCCACAGACCCGCTAATTAGCCATCAGCCTTTCTGGTGCGTCTGCTAGCTTGTCTGGGTGTCGTCAGAGCGAGGAATTTCAAGACTGAGGGAGGGTGGCTTGTCAGTGTGGGAACCGCCCGGGTCAGGATGGAGATGAGTACCATGGTATGGGGGTGGGATGCGGTGGGTGGGACATGTGGAATCTGTGGTTTTGTTGGGGGGAGGGGTTCCCTTTAAAAGTGATGAGGCAGGAATGAGGTCAGTACGATGCAGAGCGGATGTACGAGAATGAAAAATGAGCTGTGCGGCTTAGTGGGTTAGGACACTGTACCTGTTATTAGAAGGTTGCCTGTTGAAGTCCCACGGCCAGTAGAGTGATGTTACCATCGGGTCCTTGAACAAGGCCTTTAATCCCAGTTGCTCCAGGGAATGGCTGACCCTGATAATTAATGTAATTCAAAAATAAGTCAAATTTATGAATAGATGGTGGAAAACAACACATGGGGAGAGGAGCTTTAGTGGGCCAACCGAACGTTCGTAGTGACAAATCAACTGAATCATCATGGCATTCCCATGTCGCCTAACCCCACAGCATTCTATAGAGTATACATTTATGTCTGGTTGCCTTTTGATATCCCATTGGCTTGTGTGATCATGTGATTTCGGTTCAACCCAGGTATTCCATGATGTCGCCTACAAGGCCAAGGACCGCAACGACCTGGTGGCCGGCATCGATGAGTTCCTTGACCAGGTGACGGTTTTGCCGCCAGGAGAGTGGGATCCATCAATAAGGATAGAGCCCCCCAAGAATGTTCCCTCTCAAGTAAGCGTTGTGTCTTCTTAGTACGGATCGCCTGATGGCCTTTTTATTGTCAAGAACGGTTGAGGTGATGACGCAGGATTGACGGCAGGATGCTTTCTCTGAAAACAGGAGAAGAGGAAGATTCCCATGGTTCCTAATGGCACGACGGACCTGAGTGAAGCAGAGGACCATGAGGGGCATGGGGGGCCTGAACTACAGCGCACTGGGAGGTAGGTGTTTGGGCCGAGTAGGGCAAGCCTCCTGGAGCGGTTGGTGGTGGGGTCTAGTGAAAGGCACCCCCATGAATGAGTGGGACTTGGACTCTTCCATTGCCTTAGAGGGTCTCTGTATGAAAGGCCCTGATTGTAGGCCCCCTTTTCCAGAGCATTAAATTACATCTTTTGGCAAATTGGGCAGTTTCCTTTTTCACTTATTTACACAGGGGATTTTAAAACGTCTTGCACCGTAACTTTGTATAAAACCGCGGATCCTTCTTCTTCGTGCTGGTAATTTAGCCTTTTCCATGCAATGAGTCAATCGTAATGCCATTTTCTTATGTTAATTTGAGTATTTAGCATTTGGACCAGATTGTAATGGCTGAGGCATTAACGTTGGAGAGCCAAAGTCAAACTGTTGGACAGACGCCCAGTCTGACGCCAATCCATCTCCCAGGTGACAGGGTTCAACTCAGCTGAAATATATGTCAGTGTCAGGGCTGTGGTTGCTACAACAACATCCTCCAGACAGCCCACAAATGCCTGTGTTCATGTAAGCCTGGGAAATGGTGCCATTGTTCGGGGGTGGAATTTACATCTTACATCTCGTGGATCAAGAGAAGCTTGATAAGCTTTATTGTATTGTGCTTTCTGGAGAAATCTCACAGGACCAGTACTGTTAAAATAGGTACCTAAATGGTACAGATCCAGGAGAAATAGTTTGCATCCATTACATTTATCCAGAATAAAGCTTAGTTGTACTGCTATATATTTTATTTAATTATTAATTATTTGGATTAGGGTGACCAGATAATCTAGGACTAATGATAAGCTAGGAGAGAATTTGCAAGCTACTATTTGATTTAAAAGGACCTAGATTTCACTTAAGCACTTCTGAATTCTTGCTGTGTGCTGATTGGTCAGCCTCTCACCATCATGCATGTGTCACTAATGTTGGTGTGAAACAGCTGGATGAGTGTTTCAATCAAGGAAACAAACCAGCCAAACCGTGGTCCTCCGCTTCTATCACAAAAATAAAATTCCTTCAATGGTCGAAAGTCTACCGAGCATTAATTAATGTACTGAGCATTCAAAAATCACCTTATCATTTTGAGACAACATGTTTATGTTATTTTTTGAGTAATAAGCTATTGTATATATATTCTATATAACGGTAAGCACTGTAAATGTACATCTACAATGCCATAAAAACAGTAAAGGCATAGAAAATACAGCAACTATTTTGTAAAACCTGAAGTAGCTCAAAGTGTCCGAAGTGTCTGGTCGTCCTAATTTGGACTAATTTGGCTTCAGGGGAACAACAGCAGTGAAGCAGTTACACCAGTGTATTGATCTAATTTATTTTTATTATACAGTCACTGGAAAATGCCATGAAATGACACAGTTGAACCCGAGTGCCTAACGGTACACGCCAGGTGTAAATGAGCACTTCGGTTTGTTGGTGTTTTCGGTGACTTTCAGGTTTGCTTGGTGTTTTCGGTGACTTTCAGGTTTGCTTGGTGTTTTCGGTGACTTTCAGGATCTTTGGCGGGCTCGTCCTGGATATCAAGCGCAAGTTGCCGCACTACCTGTCGGACTACACGGACGCCATCAGCTTGCAGTGCTTGGCCTCCTTTCTGTTCCTGTACTGTGCCTGCATGTCACCCGTCATCACGTTTGGGGGCCTGCTCGGGGAAGCCACAGAAGGGCGAATAGTGAGGACCCGCCCACCCCCCTTTGCACTTCTCTATAACCCCCTCAGATTGATTGATTAAATGATTTATGAAACGGTGATTGACTATTCATCCTGGATTAGCAGCCATCTTTGTCGGTGATCTCAGCGTGTTCTTATTCGGAGTGCATCATTTGTGTCTCTTACAGAGTGCAATTGAATCCCTTTTCGGAGCCTCGATGACTGGTATAGCCTATTCCCTGTTCGCAGGCCAACCCCTCACAATATTAGGAAGTACGGGGCCCGTGCTGGTGTTTGAGAAGATATTATTCAAATTTTGCAAGTAAGTCTATCACTCTATTCCATGCTACCTCTGTTTGATGCTACCTCAGTTTTGTGGAGAAAGTGCTTGGAAAGAAATCTGTGTTTCACTTACCTGTGATTAGATATGTTTGGTTCATCCCTGATTGGGATTTAGATTATAGAACTGGGATGGGTTTTGGTACAGGCCACCAGGGGGTGAATGAAAGGACAGCTTAATGTGCTCAGCTACCAGCTGTGTTTATGGATGTATCACATCGATCACATCATTACGATGATGAGCTTCTCGGTGCCTCATGTTTTAGATTTGAAATTAAATGCCTACAAATGTTATCTGTTTTTTGTTTTTTTTTTAACCTGACACAACCACCTTTCAGGTGTTTGAAGCAGAGACCTTCAGGTCATAACGTAGTTTCTGTAGATGATATGTCACTCTCCTGGGCTGTACACAAGCAGAATGTCCTGCATTCTTGCTCTTGATGCATTTCTTCCAGAGAGTATGGGCTATCCTACCTCTCGCTGAGAACCTGCATAGGGCTGTGGACAGCGTTCCTCTGTCTGGTCCTGGTGGCTACGGACGCCAGCTCGCTGGTGTGCTACATCACGAGGTTCACCGAGGAGGCATTCGCCTCCCTGATCTGCATCATCTTCATCTATGAGGCGTTGGAGAAGCTGATCCACCTTGGGGAGACCTACCCAATCAACATGCACAACAATCTGGACAAGCTCACCCAGTACTCGTAAGTTTGTCTTGGGTATGATATCTTCCAAAGTATGGGCTTGACTGTTTTTAGGACATCATCCACGAGAGGTCAGATATCGCAGGTGATCTTCCTTGCTGCCAGCTGTACAGGGAACATTCCCAGAACTTCAGTCAATGTTATGTAAAGGTCTTATGAAAGTTGGCAGACAACGTTCTTAAATTTTACGTTCTTAAATTTTACGTTCTTAAATGTATTATTATTAGGGATGCACTGATTACAATTTTCTTGGCCGATCCCGATTACCGATTTTTTGGTATGTGCGATCGGCAGATACCAATTTTTCTGGTACCGATTTTTGCCCTGAGAACAGCAAATACATACAAAAATCACATTTTCTTCACCTTAAAACTTTATTTTCATAACAAACTCTTATTAAACTTTACAAATTCAAATAAATTAAACTAAAACAAATAAATAAAACCCAAACTGCAACTAAACATTAATATATTCCTTAAAATGATAATAGGTACAGCAAGTAAACGTGTGTGACATGACACTAGATTAAACAACTCCGGTAGCTCGACGTCCGAAAAGTAACGCCTACTCGGTATTCTGTATTTTGGGCTGAGGTAATTTATCAGATTTCTGAAGCCTCTATCCTCAACTACAGAAAATGGCTGGTCATCCAGTGCCATGAATTCCATAATTTTCCTCGTAATTTCTTTGCTCTTATCACTGCTTATACCAACGAAAGATAGCACAGACTGCTGGCTCGTAGATGGCTTCCAACATGCTTTGCAAGCAGCTTTCACTTTGCTAGCTTCTTCAAACTGAGGGTGTTCACTGGAGTGATGTGTTTTTAAATGTCTGATTAAATTTGTTGTGTTACATGTCTCTGTATTGGTTCCCCCAAGGTGTATCTGGTCCTTACACTGGCTGCAGAAAGCGAATTTTGCGTCCGCTTGGCTCACGCTGAAGAATTTCCAAATTACGGACATTTTTGCTTGTCTGAAAGTGCGTGCGACTGCGCATATGATTTACTGTGCATGCGCAAGATCGGTTCGTAATCGGAAATACGTGAGACTGAAAATCGGTCCATTCCGATCGCTGGCCGATCGATCGGTGCATCCCTAATTATTATCTGAACATCCTCGTAACGTAATTAATGTTGAAAAATATTTTATAATAGAAATATTTTATAAAAGTGCTATATGTGTATACTGTACTCCAAGCACACTGTCCAGCCTGTAGAAGTAGAAGAACTTTCTGGGAACATCAGGAACACTGGACACTTTGAACGTTTCCAAACCTTAATCATAACGTTTGGTAAATGTTCCTAGAACAAAGAATTATGACCTGGGGCTATGACTGCAGATCAATTGCCTGGACTGGAATGATATTGCCTTTGCATTTTCTGTTCGGAAGTTTAGGGCTGAGATAACGTACTCCTCAACGTGTGCATTTCATAAAGTATATAAAACAGGGAATTATGTCATACCTCAAGAAAGTGAATTGAGTGTTTGATACTACAGGTGTATCTGTGTGGAGCCCCCAGATCCCAGTAACGCCACTATGACCTACTGGGAGGAAAACAACATCACAGCCTCGGAGATATACTGGGAGGGTCTGGAAGTCAAGGTATTGTGAATTGAGCATCTTTGAATAGAGATCAAACTATTCACTTAAGCAGGGGTCACTAAATGCTCACATTTTGCTTTATGCCTTTTAAAGGATTTGCACTGATTGTTGACAAGCTCTGTAAACAAGATATTTTCTAAAGCTTTTACAAATGCGAGGGCTTTTATTGCAGGGGGGTGGGTGTGGGTGAGATTGTAGGCTTTTTGACATCCGATGCCAGATGGAGCCAAAATAAGCAAGTAGATTAGGGACTTGCGGGGTGGATTAGAGGATTAGAAATATGAAATCGCCCTAAAAGCTCAGAAGCACTGCTACATTTGCTATTTTGTGGCCCGGTGTAAGGTTAATAGCATCAGTGCACACTGCAGACATGGCAGAACGGGCCACCAAGTTAACTGGCTGATGTCGTGTGGCTTGCGGAAGCTTGCAATCATCCAAAAATAAAGTGACGTCAGTCATATGCCTAAAATGACAAGCTTCAGCGATGCTGTTTCACTTTCAAAGCAAAAAGGTCACATCTGTCACAGTATAATTAGAGCACTGACTTCCTGGAAATTTCTGATTAAATCCCGCTCAGCTTACATATATTAATTCTCTCAGAATAATTGGAACTGGGTAATATTTAACTGAAAAATGCAAAAGCTGGGATTGTGACTTCAAATACGTAGTCGGAGGTTTTAAGCTATGTTTAAGCTATGTTTAAGCTATGATGTTGCTCTTGCTCTGTTCGTGCAGGACTGTGTGGAGAAGCACGGGGAGTTTGTGGGGAGTGCCTGTGGTCCGCACGGACCCTACGTCCCCGATGTCCTCTTTTGGTCAGTCGTACTCTTTTTCTCCACCGTCGCCATGTCCTTCTTCCTGAAGGATTTCAAAACTAGCCGCTACTTCCCTACCAAGGCAAGTCATCCAGTTTCTTACACAGGCCTGCAGTTAGCAATGCGGTGTGCAGTTAGCATTTGCCTGGAATCGGGAGGCCTTTAGCTTTTAAACCAGTTACATCCTACATGTTGTTTGAAAGTTCCAATGCAAGTAGTAAAATATCCATCTCAATAAATGGGAATATTTGGTAACGCTTTACATTAACTGTACCTTCATAATGCTTTTATATTGTATTCATAAAACGTTCAATACACCTTCATAATGTATTCATTAAGTATTTATAAAACATTCATAAACATCATGTATGTATACCTTAACATCCTAACATCCCTTAACAGCTGTAAAATACATTAATAACAAACATTATATAATAATAACAAACATTATAATTGTATGATCATGTAATGTTTGTTGTTAATGTATATTAAAGCTGTTAAGGGATGTTAGGATGTTAAGGTGTACTTGCATGCTGCTTATGAATACTCTATGAATGCATTATGAATGCATTATGAAGGTGCACTGAATGTTCTATGAATGCATAATGAATGCATTATGCAGGTGCACTTAATGTAAAGCGTTACCGAATATTCTATCATTTATACGAATGCATGTGGTGAGACTGGCCTAATTAGTTTTCCGTCTGTAGGTTGAAAACATTATGAAAACACACTTATAAAGGAAATGATTACATGTGGTTCCTGACTGGTTCTTACTTAGTCCAACCTCCAACATGCGTTTTTGTACCCAGGTGAGGTCGATCATCAGCGACTTTGCCGTCTTCATCACTATCTTCACCATGGTGCTCGTGGACTATGCCTTAGGAATCCCATCTCCAAAACTGAAGGTCCCCAACGAGTTCAAGGTTTGTCAAATTCAAAATTGTCTTTCACACTGACTGAATGTGGAACAGACTCATGTGTTGACATATGCTATTAGTATTATGTTACGCAGCACCCAAGTTCATAATTCCAGGGTTTCTTTCCACTGTCATTTCACTGTGGGTGACCACATGATTCTTCACAGCCAACCAGAGATGACCGCGGCTGGCTGGTCAATCCCCTGGGCCCCAACCCATGGTGGACCACTATTGTGACAGTCATTCCTGCTCTGCTTTGCACTATTCTTATCTTCATGGACCAGCAGATCACTGCTGTCATCATTAACAGGAAGGAGCACAAGCTAAAGGTATTTTGCATGAGCCTTGGGTTTAGAGTCAAGTTGTATTTTCTATGCTTTTGCTGTTTTCATGCCAATGACGATAATAATGCTTAGTGTTATATAGTATATATACTATAGCATATTACTCAAAAAATAAACAGGTGTTGACTCAAAACTTTGGGGTTGCATGCTCAATACATTAATGCTCGATAGGGTTTTGGCCATGGAAGGAATTTTATTGTTGTGACATTTACTCAGTCATTTGCTCAGTTTGTTGGCCAGCACTTTTGGGAACCCCACCTCTTCTTGCTCACAGAAGGGCTGCGGGTACCACCTGGACTTGTTCATGGTGGGCGTGATGCTGGGCGTGTGCTCCATCATGGGCCTGCCGTGGTTCGTGGCCGCCACCGTGCTCTCCATCTCGCACGTCAACAGCCTGAAGCTGGAGTCCGAGTGCTCGGCCCCCGGGGAGCAGCCCAAGTTCCTGGGCATCCGCGAGCAGAGGTTCACGGGCCTCATGATCTTCCTGCTGATGGGCTGCTCCGTCTTCATGACCTCCGTCCTCAAGGTCAGCATGGGCTGATTTCAAGGGCTCCCATGGTACCTTTCAAAGGGAAAGAATAAGCTACAAAACTGGCCATTAGCTATAAATAAGAAAATCAGAAATAGGTAGGAGGATGGGCTCGTATTACGTGGCTTATTAATAGAGTTTGAACAAAATTCGTAGAGGGGTGTAGGTGGTAGGCATTTAAAATATCAAATAAACATGGGACCATCAGCCGATCATTTTGGCCATCCATTGCAGGGATGGGCCTATTTTTTAGGGAATTACCCTTCAGAGACTATGATGGCAATTATGCAAGAACATCTGATGGTTCAAATGATCCCTTTGGTGGTTGATGGCTTTTGTGTTGATGCTTTTGCATTTTCCCACACTGTTTCTTTCTAGTTTATTCCAATGCCTGTGCTGTATGGAGTATTCCTTTACATGGGGGCTTCTTCACTTAGGGGGATACAGGTAAGGTGTGGTCAGTAATTATGGGATATCTAACCGGCTAAATACTTGCATTGCGTAGCAGATCCTGTTGGTTATCCTTCTCACCTTTGCTTTTTTAGTTCTTCGATCGCCTGAAGCTGTTCGGCATGCCAGCCAAACACCAACCTGACTTCATCTACCTGCGACATGTTCCCCTGAGAAAAGTCCACCTCTTCACCATCGTCCAGCTCAGCTGCCTGGTGCTCCTCTGGGTTATCAAGACCTCAAGGGCTGCCATCGTCTTTCCTATGATGGTGCGGTAATACCTTCCTCTGGCAGCACAGCTAAGGTTACTTCACTGCTGATTCTTGTGCAGCAAGGTCAGGCGATTCTGACCTGTTGCTTGATAAATAATGTGGTTATCAGTCGATTTTGTTCAAATTGCTTTTGTTTATAGTATGTAGTGGTTCTGTTTTCTAGAATGGAGGGGGGTGTTTTCAAATCATTGCTTACTTCTCTCCATCAGGTCTTGGCTCTGGTGTTTGTACGGAAGCTGCTGGATTTCTTCTTCACGAAAAGAGAGCTGAGCTGGCTCGATGACCTCATGCCAGAGAGCAAGAAGAAGAAGCTGGAAGATGCTGAACGAGAGGTACTTCTCATCGGTGCAAGATGACAGCAAGTGAATTTTTCACATGTACCTTAGATCTTTGTGCAGTGGTGCCTGCGGGTCACGAATGCTGTGGTCTATGAACAATTTGGTTTGCGACCAAAAATTTCGTGGAAAAAAATGGCTCGCATACAAAATTTGGTCGATGAACAGATTCCTAGACCAGATTCCTTTTTTTATACTAGTGTAGCACTGGCAGGGCGTATGTCCCAGCATGCCCCACATGTCCCAGCATGCACCGCGTGCAATTGTAAATAGAAGGACCACAACAGGCACCCAACGAGCACAAAACCCAAATACACAGACAAGAAACACAAGGTTGTCAGACGCCGAACTGCAAGATGCACACACGGTGGAAGATTTACACACGGTAAATACATGCGAGGATTGGACAGGGTACACACAGAAACATGGGCAAACACACGTGCGACAATAGGGAAATGCAACCATTACCATTAACAACAACAACAACAATACAAGGGTTAAGGACTGTTAATAAAGAGTGTGATTTCCCCGGCAAGCAAGTCTCCATGACTCTCTCTGCTCTCGCAATGCCTCGGTCCGCCTGTCGCCAAACTATATTGTGTTTTTCTTTAAAGATTTTACTATAAAAACCAGAAAATTAATTAACAAAAATTATTATTTGGTAGGCTTTTGAACGAATTAATCGAATTTCAATGCTTTCTCATCGGAAAAATTGCCTTGGTTTGCGTATAAACTGGTTCACGACCACTTTCCTGGAACGGATTGTGTCCGTGAACCGCAGGCACCACTGTATTAGTAATTGTCAAAATAGACAATGTGTAGCTGTTAGGCTGCAAATTTAATGCGCAGAAATATGTGTCAACTAACAATCTGACAATCAGAGAAATGCCTGATTCCTCGACAATGTTTATGGGAGTTGATTGAAGACTTTACTGTTTCTCTATGCAGGAAGAACAGAGTATTTTAGCTGAGGATGAGGGAATCGTTCAAGTGCCATTAGAGGGACATTACAAGTAAGCCCAGATAATATATCTTTGTTTAATGTTAAACAGTTTTTTTAAGCAATCTTGTCATGTGAGATGAACTTCTAATAGGCAATCATCTCTAATTGTTTTTGGGATATTCTACCCAGGCCATTGGATTAATTATGCTACATCTTATTTAATGTCTGTAATATATAATTCCATGCATGTTTAGCATTGCTTACTGTACAGCAGCATTTCTTATAAACACCAATAATATCACTCTTTTGAAAACATGCAAGGACAAAATTTGAGATTCAAAGCATGCTGGAGTAAACAGGTGTTAAGTGCCAAAAAAAATTGGCATTGATCATATTTTGATATCTTCACTTCATTTCATATCTTGTTCTCAGGGATGACCCTTCAACAGTGAACATTTCTGACGAAATGTCCAAAACCTCTTTTGGAAACGTTTGGAAATCCCTCAACACAGAAAACTCCAAAAAAGATCCAACCTCGAAAAGGTTTTGAATTTCAGTGTCTGTAGATGTCAAATGTCACCCTTATCCTTGTGCTTGTGGACGTCTAAATTTGAACAAGTTTAATTGCTACTACATTTATTATTATTTTCTTATTTTTTATAGTGTATAATAACAGTGTAAATATTTCCAACCACGGAAATTCGATAAAAGAAAACATGGTTATATGAAGAACATGTCTGTCAGCTTTTCAAGGGAATCGGCTATAATTCTTTGATTCCATAAGGCTGCAGGATATTGAAAAAAGAAATATTTAATGCACTTCTACTTCCT
>JAODJU010000001.1:46164829-46177628 GCA_026776725.1 Gnathonemus echidnorhynchus
AACGCCCCCCCCCCCCCCCCCCACAGTTTCTCTGATAGCTTCAGATGTTCAGGCACCCAGAGCGCTCAGCCTGCTTTGCCTTCACAGAATGCCTCCCAAGGCAGTTTCCCTTATAACCACAGATGTTCAGGCACTCACAACACTCAGCGCGCTTTGCCTCCACCAAAAGGAACGTCATCCTCTCCACCGTCCATCTGTGAAACTCCTACCAAGGACTTCAGCTGCATTTTAGGGTCATATTGTTAAGAAGGCCAAATGAAAATTAATTTTGTTTATTGATGCACCTGCATTGTCAACAGTAATATGTATTTGTATTTAACTATTGCCTTACAGCCATATTTAATTACCGTCATGTTGTTTGTTCAGCAGCATTAAGAATTCCCTTTTATCATCCACTTCCTGTCTTGCGTTGTCATGTTTAGGAGTTACTCAGACCCTCGTAACCCACATATATTGACAGCTGGCTTGTCGTTCCTTGCCGTTACGAGCCTGATATCCATTTGTTGCGACGTATGTGATAGTATCTGCCAGATGCGCCAGGCTCAGTGATTAATAGCTCGACCTCACTGCTCATATTCCTCTTGAGGAGGAGCTCAGCAGCCCTGGATAATAACTAGCTTGAGGTTGCTCTTAACGAGAAGGGTGAAAAATAGCGGACTCTGGCTTCAAGTTTCAGGGGGTGAGGGGACAAGAAATCCTTCTTTTGTCTTTTTCTCTTGGTACCAGTTCTTCACAGTTTCTTAGTTCACTCCACAAACATTATCTTCTGTCAACTGGATGCATATTGTCTGCATTCTGAAGTTGAGCTGCTGCGCTCCATTCACCGAGCTCCCAGGGACAAACACGTATGTGTGGATTTATTCTTTAAGCTGAATTAATGACATCAAGCAGTACCTGAGTTTTGGGGCCACTTTACTGACTATAAGTAGTTTACCATTATTCATTTCCTTAGGAGACACGTTTATCCTTCATGGGCTAAATTATATACAGCTGAATTTTGAGAACATGTATCAGGACTGAGTGTCTAACTGCAGGATTTCAACTACAACCTGCTCTGGATCCAAGTATCTCAGTGCACCAGTGAACATAGAGATGGAGAATGCAGCTGTTCCTCTGAGTTACCTGCATGTGGCATTTCTGATTGCTTTTCTCCAGTGGCAGTGGCATTGAACCTTGTAAGCAAACATTTCAGTCATGTCATTGAAAAGTAGTGAGAGGTTAATCCTCCATCATGGAGGCAAGAGCTTCTCACATGGCCCAGAACATTCAATATAGCTCACGCCGTGGTGTCCCGCGGAGACGTAAATGTGACACATGCGTGACCTGGAGGGCCGTGGTGTCCCGCGGGGACGTAAATGTGACACACGCGTGACCTGGAGGGCCGTGGTGTCCCGCGGGGACGTAAATGTGACACACGCGTGAGCTGGAGGGCCGTGGTGTCCCGCGGGGGCGTAAATGTGACACACGCGTGAGCTGGAGGGCCGTGGTGTCCCGCCCCCCCCCAAGAATGCCCCTCAACTGTTTCCCTTTTATGGCTCACATTCTGTGGAACATTCCAGAACACTTCAGAAAAGCCATTTAAAAGACCTAAGTCTGGTAATGCTTAGCTAGAGAGTTGATAAGTGGCTTCATGTGTCTACCAATCAGAGATCTGCATATTGTAACGTGTGATTTTATTTTTTTTTTCTTCTCCCCCTTTTGTCATCCCTTCAAAAGCAGCGTGAGGAAACTGGGGAGAGGAATGAACATGGAGAAGTGCTTCGACAGGGAGACAAGCCTGTGATTGACGTTTCTTCTGTCACTGTGCTACTGTTGAACGGATAGTGAGTTGGGGAGACTTCTGTGCATTTTCCTGTAAGTCTGTGTATTTGCAAACATGTAAAACTGTTTTTTTTTCTTTTAAGAAACTAAAAACCCCATCCCTCTATGGGGCAAACAAGCAACAATTAAGATAAGTTTTACTTATTGTGCAACTCAAAATAATACCAGCAATTTAAGTAAGAGTTGTAAATTTGATAGGTGATTCACAGAGAGAGCGCTCTATAGTGAGATGCTGAAGTTAGCTGTCCTGAAAAAAAATGTTTTTAAAACTCCTTTTGTTTTAAAAAGAATTAATATGAATTTTGTATGTTTTGTATTTTTTTTTCAAGACAATAACAGGTTGGTAACCTTTGAGAATACAAATTATCTATAATAAACTTACTCAGTGTACATAGGAGCACAACCACAGCCAATGAACTATTTCAAAATTTAGTCAGGTAACTTTGGTGCGTAACAGTAAATGGCAAAGCTGGACTCATAACTACAGACTTGCATTATTAAGTTCCCACTGAGTTGTTTTGCTGAGAATATCTGGCCGTATTAGTAGGTGAAGTTGTGAGACAGTGGGCTGAACTATCAGTCAAAGCTGGTTACAGCACAACTGAATGAAGTAACAAAGTAATTATGCCAGTAAGTAATAGTATAAATATTGAAGTAATTTCAGACATGGGCTATTTAAAGTTAATATATATATGAACAGTCAAATGGCAAAGACAAGCATAAAGAGAGTATGTTTAATATCCAGAGATACCGTCAGTGTCTGTGTGTATGTGATCACTGTTTCAGTGTAACTGATTATTTTTTTCTAATTTGAATCGCACTTCACTAGTTACGCTAAAGCTATACAGTATGAGATATTAGTAAATGTCCACATGATTTTTTTTTTTAAACTACAATGCTTCAGAATGTTACTCGGTGTATTTCCATACAACACTAGCAGTTATTATAAACTAAATCAATGTTTGTTTTATTTGTGTCTGCTACATTCAAGGCTTAGTGAAGAACGAACGTAACCAGAAACCAGAGTAGACCTTAAGGCTTAAAATAAAGTACAAAAATGACTACATTGCAGTCATGCTACGTGTAATCTTAAGCAGTCAGAATGTAACTAGTCTATTTGATATTTTTTCAATACTGAAAATATATTCATAAGACAATACAATAATATTTGCTATGAAAATGAACACTTGTATATAATTTCATGAAAAATTAAGCTTTGCTATTGAAATCATAGAACTAATCAATAAGTGTAAATTTCAGGATTTCCTGTTTTTAACAGGATACATTCAATAACTTTATATAAAAATTTACTGCAGGATTCAATGTTATTAGAAACAGACACAACAGTTATTTTATTTTAAAAGATCTATGGGATAATTATTGTAATAATTTGAAAATTCTAGAAGTCCTTTATACATTAAATCATGTTTTGTTTGGGTCTCAGAGGTAAAATTAAAGGGAGTTGTTTTCTTTTGATATATAGTAAAGAAAAGAAAGACCACTGAATTCACCTGGTTGTGAATATCTATGTTAACTGCAATTGGGACAAACAAAACTGAAACCATTATATTTATAAAGGAAATTACATAAAACACTAAATATAGCAGATGGATTTGATTCAAGGATGATTTGCATATAAAATTTTAGATTATTAAAGTTGCATTTCAGAACTTAATGAATTCTTAGAAACTAGTACGGATTTATTGTTTTCAAATGTTGTAACTTGTAACATACCACAAATGTGTCGTGAAATCAAATAAATAGATTTAAACACTGTTCACTCTCAATCGTGACTCCAGTATGTGCAACTATACTGGACAAAATTCACGTTGTTTGATGAATATGTATCGGTATGTATAAAATGAAAATTGAAATTATACTTCATTTACCATCAGTATGCATACGGCTACATCGGCTGCTTCTTTTCACATATCCCATCATGCTCTCCTTGGAGACACACACACATACAGGTGAGAATTTGGGGTCCAAGAGCAGAGTCACCCAGCACGCAGTACCCTTGGAGCTGGGGGCTAAGGGCTTTGTTCAAGGTTCCAACTGTGCCATCAGTGCCTGAGGAACGGGAATAAGGATACGATGGTATCCATTTCAATTCATCAGCTTGGCTAGTAGCTGGGCCCAGAAACATAGGCCTTCTGACAGAACTTCGGTGACGATGAGCAAGCAAAGTGCTTGTGGGAGATTTACTTACACAAAAATGTTCTGAGGGCAGAAGGAAAAATGATTGGTTCAGAGAGATAACCAATCAGATGATAAAGGAGGTGGTTCAAACATCTAGAGGAGGCAGGATCAAGACATCTGACTGGTTGGTCCCACCTCCTCTAATTGCTTGGACCCACCCCTTTATCATCTGATTGATAATCTCTCTGAACCAGTAATTTTTCCTACTGCCCTTAGAACATTCTTATGTAAGTAAAACTCCCACAAGCACTGAAGATGATTCGTGTTTCTACTTCTGATAATGAATAATGAAGCTTTTCATGGATTGAGTTGTCTTACAATGTCAATCACCAACGAGTTTAACTAGCTTTGCATTTGGTAGTATGAGAAAGAAGAGGCTATGGATGTTCTGGAGTGGCATGTGATCACGGAAAAGGCCGCCCCATACATTTGCTCCATACAATTGATTTTAGATAAAGTCGTACTTTTTCACAACAGGGAGGGAGACCAGAAGCTATCTGCTCTGGCAGCTCTCGTGTTGTTTTGTTGGAGCTGAAATGGCTGTCTAGGATGTTTCTTCTGCTCGCCAAGCCTAGTGTATCCCGGGGGGCCTGATAAACTCCCTTCACCATCCTCCAGTCCTCATTTCACGTGGATCTGTCTTTGGCGTCCACACAGATGCAAACCTTACAGTTACCTTATCGGTTCCCATTGGAGTAAACTTGCTAATGACTGACGGCATGTGGTAATTCCGCCCCCAATATTGGTTCCCAAGCTGCATTTAATCCATTAGCAATTCTCACCCAACTGGATGGACTCATTCAGAGCCTCTGAGCAGAGCCTGACGATGGAAAGTGTGTGGATGAAGGCACCATTGGTGGCCATGCCCTTCAAACTAACTGGCAAGCCCATGCGTGCATCACGTAATGTCTCGTACAGCTCGCAGGTATCTTTCATGCCCACCATCAGGCACGACTGAAAGTAGCCGACGGAGGAGATGATCTCCTGTGGAAGGAGATTATGTAACACTTATATCATTCTCAGCACTTGCTAACCTGTTGGATATTTACACAAGGTCACAGTGTTTAGGGAGACTGCATATTTTACAATTATTTTATAGGCCTTTAATCATAAATCAATAGTGGATTACTGAGTTTTGAGCCTTTGTCTTTCATTACTATTTTAGGCAAATGCCCACTCATTTCCCCATCAACAGGAGACCTGACACATACCCCAGACAGCACAGGAAATACATGCAGACTTCACATACTCATGCCTGTTTTTCTAAGAGCAGGAGATATGGTTGCATGCATCTGCTTTCCAAAACTGATCTACGTTGGTGAGGAGGTGTATGACACTAACAGACTTTGAACCCCTCACGGTTGCATCTTGTGGCGTTCTTATCTATGGTGATGGCCAGTGACACAGCCGGCATCAGGAGTCGCGCCATGCAGAGGACCGGCCACATGCAGGAGAGGCTGCAGATCTGCTCGCTCAAAAATGAGAGCTGCTTCTTCCTGCTGGGCGACTGGTAACTTAAAGATCTAAGACAGCATCAGATTTGTTTAATGCAGATATTTTTTAAAGAAGATAACATCATTTAAATGTTTATTTAGTCAATTTAGTTTCCTTTTATGTATATTAAAGTAAATAGTTTCTTACTCTGGTCTGCCCATGTTTTTGGACATGTGGGGAAGGCTTTTGATCTCCTTGGGCATCATGAAGCTGATCTTTGGAAATCATCTTTCAGGTGCCTCAAGCCTGTGAGGAACATCCCCCTCATCTGTTTGCCCGGTTACCTAGAATGGCACATGATATTCTGCAATCTTGCTTAGCTTTGTCTAACACTTAACACTTATTCATAGTAATCCATTTAAGAGAGAGGTGGAAAGTTCCGGTTCAGAAAATACAAATCCAGACCAAGGTTTTGTGTCAACCAACCAGTTAGGTGTAAAGAGTCATAGTCACTGAGTACTCAACTGGGTGGTTGACACAAAACCTTGGTCTGGATTTGTACTTTCTGGACCTGAACTTTCCACCTCTGTCTGCAGTGGATTACGTTTGTGAGTAACTTCCGCAACACTGCGTAGGCGTGATGAATTTCAGGAGCTGTGACAGGTAACTTCTTCAGCGTAAAATGCCATATTTCCGTAATCTGTGGCAAAGGTAGGTCGATGACTGGACAGTGTACAGCACCTCTCTCCTTAGATGAGACACACAGCACAGCGCGCAGAAATATGACAGCACCCGTGAGGCTGGGGGCAGGGTAAAGTGTGTCGGAAAGCCGGGAGAGGATGTGGCTGGCTGGGGAGGGGCGGGGCACCCCCGGGCCGCCGTAGAGGTTGGCGTGGGTGGCAGTGATCTCCAGCTGGAAGTAGAACTTCGTGGCAACATTCAGTGCCAAGCCACAATGTTCAGAACGTGCTCCATGGTCTGCGTCCACCTGCGGTATTCACAGTCGCTAATGACGTTAATTTACGTCTATAGCAATCCAGCTCGGCATCCAGAGAGACAGCGCTGGGAGGAAAGGTAAATGTATCTTAATGACAAACAGATGTGATGTGGACGCCAACACACCTAATCAATCTATTCCACCAGTGCAACAAAGGATATTATTATTATTTATCAAGTTAGTAATTACATTACAAAATTAATTAAAATTAAGATGTTGTACCTCTTTGCATGTAGCAAATTTTCGAAGGGATCATCTGATTGTGTGACACTGTTTCTAGGGATAAAAGTAGGGATGAAAGATATGTGTTACAACCAGTTTACATTTTATGTATTTTATAGTTATAAGAATAATAATATTATACTGTATGAGACACGGGTGGTCACTGTTGGGTTAATCAGGCGGGGGTGGCGCTAGAGGTTTCGGGCCTCATGATATCATATTTGGCCCCCAAGCCAGACTAATCCATTTCAGGTGCCTTGAAATTGCTCAAACTTAATTCCCGCCCATTTACAGTGCCCATGACCCCAGACTACCCTTGTCAGAAGGCAGCTCCTTCTTGTCAGACTCCTGTCCTCTGAGCTGCTGGGGGGTGACAGTGACAGCGCTGCCCGTGGCAGCCCTGTAACTGCAGACGAACTCGCCGGAGCCGCAGCTCGGGTTGCGGTGGGCCAACGAGACGAGACTCTACACTCACGTCTTGTGGAAGTTCCGCTCCTGCTCCTTCAGCTGCAGTCCACTGGCCGTCTCCCTGACCAGCGTGGTGCAGAAACGCATCCTGCTGCAATGCCAGACTCGTCTGCCGGTGCCTTTCTGACCTCTTCTAGTACAAAGGCAAGGCAAACATCCATATATCACACACCACTAATGCAGTACTGGGTTACAGGGAGTCATTCACACAGGACAGGCACTTTAAAGATAACAATTCAGTAAATCATGTCTTTGTTTGAAACCCATCTGACTGAAATTAAAAGTGCATTAAATTAAACTGCACCGTTACTGTTTGCATTATGAGTTTAATCCAAACAAAATTGCAGACCAGTCTTGCTGTTCGCTTGTCACTGTTGCCATCTAGTGGTCAGTCGCAGCTCGACTGGCCCCAGAGCGGTGCATCTATTATTACACAAATAAAATTGAATTGAACTGAACAACATTTCCGTCGATCCACAAATTATTAAGATATTCTGTTAATCTGCATAGTTTGTGTTAGACTAATATGTAAAATGATACTACACATTTTCCAAGTTTTAATCTAGAAGAAAATGATCAGATTTTTATCTTACCTATTTACAGTGGAAGTTGATGAGCATTTTCTAAAACACTTAAGAGAAATTTAGCATAAACTTCTCTAAACATTCTGCACTGACGCTGGAAACTGTAAAACCTGCAGTGGAACCTTATCATTGAAAGCCCAAGGTTAACAAAAGCATTTTTTAACTAGTCAATTTGGCTAGTTCATAGCATGTAAGCCTGTCAAAGCACCTGTTACCTGCCCGCTACCTGCCTGTTCCCTGCCTGCTACCTACCCGCTACCTGCCTGCTACCTGCCTGCTACTTGCCTGCTACCTACCCGCTACCTGCCTGCCTGCTACCTGCCCGCTACCTGCCCGCTGCCTGCCTGCTACCTGCCCGCTCCCTGCCTGCTATCTACCCGCTACCTGCCTGCTACCTGCCCGCTACCTGCCTGCTACCTACCCGCTACCTGCCTGCTACCTGCCCGCTACCTGCCTGCTACCTACCCGCTACCTGCCTGCTACCTACCCGTTACCTGCCTGCTGCCTGCCTGCTACCTGCCCGCTACCTGCCTGCTATCTACCCGCTACCTGCCCGCTGCCTGCCTGCTACCTGCCCGCTCCCTGCCTGTTATCTACCCGCTACCTGCCCGCTGCCTGCCTGCTACCTGCCCGCTACCTACCCGCTACCTGCCCGCTGCCTGCCTGCTACCTGCCCGCTACCTGCCTGTTATCTACCCGCTACCTGCCTGCTGCCTGCCTGCTACCTGCCCGCTCCCTGCCTGCTATCTACCTGCTACCTGCCTGCTACCTGCCCGCTACCTGCCTGCTACCTGCCCGCTCCCTGCCTGCTACCTACCTGCTACCTACCCGCTACCAGCCTGCTGCCTGTTCACTCCTCTTTGATGTTTCTGCCTCATCGCCCCTGTCCTCATCCTCCCCTGCAGAGACCTGCTTAAATAAATCCCTTATCTTTGCACACTGTCGCATGCAAAGCCTTTTTCTTTTGTGACACACCTTCCCTGCACCACAGGTCGCAGTTTAATCGTTTTCATCCATATTTTGGCAACAAGTGCTGGATACTAACTGCTCGAGTGCTAGACAGTTTTGACGGCAACTACTAGGCTATTATGGATTGCAAAAGCCATGTCGATGCAACTCAGGTGCAGCCCCCACAAGACCGGAACGTCTCGATGATCAACTCCCACCTCGCTAGGACACAGGTACGCTGGACCTGCAGCTCTGCGTCAGTGGGGATGGGGATAACTCCAAGGATCTCACAGGGTAGCTGGGCAGCCATACTGGGATTCAGTGGGGGAATCTTCAACTGTAACGTTCTGAGGTTCTCAATGAACTGATGGGCCAAAGACCATGAACATAAGCACTGGTATTTTCTCGAAGGCCTCTATGATAACTGGCCCACAAAGTGTATCTGGTTCAGTACCACCACACTTCCTCTGCCACCTGTCACAATGTAGGAAGCAGAAAAAACAAAAATAACAAATAACAGCCATTAATGCCCTTAAAATACTTCCTATACTCCTGCCTGCAGCAGTGTTATGTTATGCCATTGTTTAAGAAAATTCATCTATTGCATCAGTCAACTGTTTCTGATTTATAAAGAAAAATAAGTAAATCATTGTCACCTTGATACTGACATCTCTGTCTCCCATTCACACATAAATAATACACAATTTTATGTGACGTACGTGTATAAAGTAAGGTTCAAAGACACATTTCTGTAAATACATTTATTAGGGCTGTCAGCCTGAGTACAGCAACCCCTCGATTTCATTAAAGAAACCTGCTAATTTCTTTGACAGCCATAATATGTAGAGTTTATAGCTGTGAATCGTATACCTTCAAATGTACTGTTTACTGTTTAGAAACGGACTTGATACTGACAATTAAAAATAGCTTTAAAAGGAAACTCATCATTTCCTTTTTGAAGTTTTGTCGTTTGGCCAGATTGCATTTGACAGTGGGAAATGGAAAAACCGACACAAATTAATCAGTTAATGCTTACAGAAATGCCTGTTGCTTCACAGTGGAGTTCCTTAGCTCTAATTCTCTGGACCAAACATGACAGCAACCTGGGAAGTCGGAGAAGAAGGAAGAAAAGCAATTATTTTACCTTGGGGAAGGTTCAAATATTGGCAAAGACCAAAATTCAACCAGTAATGACTGACACGTCCAGTCTATAATTTTTGAAACCCAGACATGCTACAGTAAGATGAGCCAATGTGGCGAGTTCCGCTGATTTTGGCTCTAGGTTTTCAGAGGCGTGAACGCTGGGATTCCATGTGATTAATCCAAGTTATTACAGGTTCTGACACCTTGACTAGAAAGACGGTCATTGAGTAGGCAGGGACTCTCCCTCAGGATGTGGTCCTGGACAGTATGACCCTCTCGCAGTCAGTGTATCCCTTACATTTACAGACAGCAACAAAGCCAGAAATGCCTGTATCGCATAGTTTAACCACTCAGCGTCTCTCAGCGCAAAAGAAATGTTTCCACAAAAGAGTGCAAGCGCTGATGCTCTCATTTTCACCTGGTTTTCTGCTCATTTGTATGTCAAGGAGAAGCATTGTAAGCTGTACAGAATCCCAGCCAGTAACAGGCTTTTTCTGCAGTCTGTTGGTCCCTCGTACATGACAACAGTGTTACAGTCCCTGGCCGCCCGGCTGCCAAGAGGCCCCTCAAAGCAATGGAGAAGACTCTGTCTCTGCCTGAAGAGAAAAAACACAGGAGTTCAGTGCAAGAGTCAGCATCAATGATGGGCTCATCGATAACGGTTAGTTCATGCTTCAGATGTGAGAGAAATATGGGTGAGATGCACCTAAAGGTGGACATCCTTCTTCTTGCTTGATTGACATGCATGCTTTGGCAAAAGCCCTAAATAAATGAATAAATCAAAACATCACAAAACAGAGAGTAGCACCTGGAAATGTCGTAATGTATGTTTGAGACAGGGGAGGGAACAGACATCCCGAGGGAGGGGGCAAGGTCTGGGGACATGCTCTGTGACACATTTGTAATTACCTATTAATATTTAAGGATATGTTCTGGCTCTTGATGTTCTCCTGCTGGTTTATCATTTGTTAAGGCTAAAGCAGCAATCTTGAATGATATCCGCTCTTCTCATCCAGACTGCTTTACCCTGGGAACGCTAATAAATGTTCTCTATCGTTTCTAGTAACGATCTGGCACAGAACGACGAAGTTCTGGCACGACTGAAGACTGGGAAGGACTGATGATCCGAACGCAGCAATGGGTAACCAAAGGAGAACAGACAAAGCATACAACAGGTAATAAATAAATAAAGGACTGCCAGGGGTCAAAATAGAAGGCAGGGAGGATAACTCAGGATGGACTAGGGCTGACCCAAACACAGGTAAGCAACAAAAGGGAACACTAGGATTAACTACCAGCGGGAACCAACACAGAGCACCAGCACTAACATCTACAGCACTAACAATGACCAAATTCAAGAACAATACACAGCTAGAAACCTATATACAGAGGTAATAAGGATTAGAAGAGGGACAAGTACAAATGATTTGGAACAAGGGAGGAAATTGGATGACCAGCAGTGACCTCTGCTGGCCAAATGGGAACACAACAGGATTGATAATAATAATAATTTATTTTTGTTGGCGCGTTATCACAACATTACATTGTCTCAAAGCGCTTTACAGCATCCCACCCGAAGCCCCCAGTGAATAAGCCATAGGCGACAAATAATTGATAGAGACGGATAACGACACAGATGCTAATCCTGCCATGTTGCTTTGCCAGATAACTATCACCACCTTAAGTATGGCAAAGTACTGCTCCGTGTCCGTGTTTCCACCCACGAGCAGGAAATTCATAAACACAACGGCAATAGGTCTCATTTCAGATCAATATTCCAAAGGCAGCCTGTCATCTATCTAAAGGGTGGAAAAAACCCATCCTGGGTTATTCCATGCCTTGTGCCTGTAGCTTCTGGGATAGGCTCTGGACGGCCGCAACCCTGTATAGGACAAAGTGGATATAAAAAGTGGATGGACAGATGCATGGATTGATGGATGGATGGATGGATACCACTTGTATTTAAGTTTAAGGCAGGCAACCACCGATTCTGGTTGTCTCTGTCAACAGCAAGCATGTCTGTAATGGAGTAAAAAAAAGAAAAAATCTGGCACAACATTTTTCAAGGAAACTAAAGAAATGAAAGCAAATATATGCACATGAGGGCAGCAAGATGGCTCCGGGGGTAGAACTGCTGCCTCAGCTCCGATGCTGCGGGTTTAAATCCCATCCCTGCTTTGTCCGTGTGGAATGTTTCAGGTTAGACATAGCTACATACACAATAAGGCTAATGGGCATCTCTAAACCAGTGCTTCTCAACCCGGTCCCCAGGGACCCCCAGCCAGTCCTGGTTTCTGCTCCCTCCCAGCTGCCTTCCAGGTGCACGTGCCCTTCAGAGGGCTGGCATCCCCTCTCCGCTGTTCCCCTCCCATGTGCCATACGACATCTTAGAAATGAACTAAGCACCCCCACTTCCCAAACCAGAAACAGATGGTCAAATATACGTTGAACTCAAAATTGACGATCTCTCCAATGTAGCTTGCGTGAATCGGTTAATGCCGTAACCTTTCCCGTCCGAGTTTTTCTGCGATGCCTGCGAAACCTGGATTTATATATATATAAACTGGTTGTTAAAAAAGATACATATGGTGCCCCAGGGAATTTAGTCAAACTGCAAAAAAAAATAAAAATTGTCACTATTGTTTGCTGCTTGCTAACTCGTGCCAGCCTTTTGAAGCTGATATCGATATTTAAACAACAAATATGTTAGTATTTAAACAAAAAATATGCTGAAATTGATTAAACAAGTTAACAAATCTGTTTAATGATCGCCTGATTTCAAGTTAAAATAAATATTGAATTGTCTATAGTACACAAGGCTGGCCACCCTGTCCATGTATAGGATGGGTAGTAATAGAGACAAACGGCTGAATTTTTAACAAAACAATAAAAACTGTACTGGTACGAACCAGGCGCGTAGCCAGTAATGGGCCAGGGCGGCACTGGCCCGCCCACATTACTCCCTGGCCCACCCAGGCAAGTT
>JAODJU010000001.1:46177728-46202415 GCA_026776725.1 Gnathonemus echidnorhynchus
TTTTCTAGGAAAAAATATAGGCCCGCTCACTTTTTCAATGGCCCGCCCAAAATACAATTTCTGCCTACGCCACTGGTACGAACAATTTCGATATGAAAGAGCCAAACCCCGAAGACTGTGGACTCGTTTTAGCTTGTAATGAATTATCTTGCTATAATAAAATAATGGCCACAGAACCTACGACATATGGGCAGATTTCCAGTATTATTTTCATTTACCCGATATATCTGCGAAGAGAAGAACCTCGCAGTAATGCGAAGTTCGGCGAACGGGGCACGGTTAGATGCTGCACGGATGAACATCATGCATTATATCTACCGAGTATAATTATATATTATCTGTTATATAATAGGTTAATATATTGACTTTAATTAAATATTACTAGGCATAAATATTATAATTATGCTCCACCAACCCAATCCTGCTATTGTGGAAGCACATGTGGCACCGGTAGGCCTATACATCAATCGACGTGCAAACCAATATCAATCCCCTGACTTTCCAAACCGCAAGAGAAAACATGTCAGTTTTGCAATGAAAACTAAGGAGTGTAGGCAGAGTGAGCAGGCATTTAGGAAAACGTTTTGTTAGCCGCAGACAGGTGACACCATTTGGAAAGACCAAACCAAACGCATGGTCCTCTGAGCATAGCTAAAAATAGTTACTTTAAATAGCATTTATTTGTAGGGGAGTTGCATCCTGGGATTTACCCACAGATGGCTGGAGGCGTCATATGACAGCTGAGAGGTACCAGCGTCCCAAGGCGTGCTGCTTGGCTGCCGCTTGCAGTTTGCAGTCTCCTCCGGTAAGAGCAGAAGCATGCAGCCTCACAACTAATCCCTTGTTACAGTTATTAATTGTTGAATTGACTGTAGCGTTTCGTAGTTTAACACCTCACGGAAACGTGGAGTGTAAGGTATTGAGACTGGCATTATTAACACAGATCGCTTCATAATTACGGCAAGAAGACGCTCATTAGATCTCAGTATATTCGACGGTCTCCATGTGGTGATCGGAGTATCTCTCTTTACACTGTTGCTCTCTGTAAGGAAGTTACATAGACAACTTTTATTGATAAAAATTAACCAATGTATTTTGATATCGGGGTGTATATATTTACGAATAAAGAGGCGTTGATGAATATAGATGTCATGAAAAACGTTTATTTTGCAGAGCAATACAACAATAAAGCATGTTCTTCGTTTTGATATCGTGTTCTAAAATGTACAAGTTTTTAATGGCAGTCGCCAGCGAGCCCAGCGAAATAACCTGAGTTTTTAGTGGTGTTCGTTTTTCTTCAGTAGTTACATAAACATACAAAATAATGTCTCATAGAAAAATGTTTGTTAATGGGATCTTTGGAAGATACATTATTCATAACATAAAACTAAAACATTAAATAAAAGTTTTCAAGAATTGTACCGTCACTGTGTAGTTTCATTGCATGGCTAAGCAATATGGCTTTAGGTATTTTTGTAGGATGCAGATTTTAAAGGCCTTTCAGGTAAAATACAGTACCTAGGTTCTCTTAAACAAGGAATAGTGCATCTTCTTTCACTTATACCCATTTTTGGGGGCACTGAAAAACAAATGAATATACTGTTATTGATTCATAAAATATATCATGTTTACATTGTAACAACATGTTTAATTTGACTTATTTGCATGTACATACAATGTATTTACATTGTAAATTTGCATAGTACATGCTATTCCAGGTTTTACACTCAGTATCTTTGAGATATGTATTGTAATGTGGTCTTAGATGAACACACGGTTACCTTGCATCTGAAGGCTTAGAATTCATGACCCATAGTATGTATTCCTTAGCAGCAATGCTGTCTAGAACCTTGTGTAGATCACTGGTGAAGCTCCCATCTACGTGTCTTCTCTGCTTTGCATCAACCTGGCTCCATTCCTCTGCAAAACTGAGTATTGACGAGATATTTTGCTTTAGAACGGGGCATTTTCTGCTGTGCTCTGGGGTCATCCTCCAAGTGACACTCTTGACAGTTACACTAGTGCCCAAAATTGTGGAAACACCTAGGATTTTTGATGATACGCTTTGCCACACGAATAATGCTTACAAACAATCAAAGAATGTTTCAAATATCATACAATGGACAATTAAATAAGTAACCGGAGCAAGGGTGGAATAAAGTTCACCAACCGGCCACTAGTGTAGGTGCTACTCTATCAAAAACATTTATTTAAGTAATAAGTGTTGGATCAAACACAGCGTTGGCTTGATGTGTGCTTGTGCAGACCAGGTGTAGTACAGGTTTTATATACCAAATTGTGAGCGTTAACCATTGGCAGAACTGGACCACAAACTTGACTACCATGGATATAAAGAAGTCAGAGCTTAAAGTCACGATATTTATTTGAATGACCAGTGAAATAACAGTACAGGTCATAAAAAGGGTGTTTACCGTACAGGGTAATTATGCAAGAGCTAATTTTATCTTTTATCTAGACAGGGAGTAAGAAGCTGGTCACTCGTTTAGAAGCAAACGGCCTACTGTCTTCTGCCTTGTCCTGATTTCAGCCATGAGACAAATTCTTTAGCAGCCAGGTCCTGCAGGTACGAGCTGAAGTCGCTGGTGTAGGTGCCGTCAGTGTGACGTCTCGCAGGACCACTAGGAAAGAATAGAGTATCTGAGGTTATGCCTGCCAGGGACACTCCTGTAGTTTGATGTAATGCCTAATAGAGTATACATGGCAGGGGTCTTTGTGTTAAAGTTTTGTCTGTTTATTAAGTGGTATTTAAATACTGTAAACTGTTATTGTAAAAGCTTGTCACAGTATTGTGACTCTAGAACATCTGCTAAGTAGCTTTCATCTGACCCATTCTGTTCTGATCAAATATTTCAGGTACGGGACCTACAGTGCAAAAATACAGTGGGGAGTGTGGGTGTATATTATATACAGTGCTCAATGATTTTTTTTTCTATCAAAATGAATGTTTCTTTCATAATCATGGATTATTTTAAGCAATTTGAAAAGGTAGAGTCCTCCTGCCTAGTTTTATCAGTGTGCCGTATTTTCTTTAGCGCCAACAGTCTTAAGAAGATTTCAGCTGTTTTTTTCATATGATATTTTCTGAAAGTCACATCTGATAATTATTTGGGGGAAGCCAGTTTAAGTAAGAAATACAGTTTAATTTACTAGGGTGGCTTCGGGAAAGTACCAAAGGCAGAGGCAGTTTTCCTACATGTCATTGTGGTTCAGATTGTTTTAAATGTCTAAAATGACTCAGGATTACAGAGCAGACTTATGATAATGAGGAATTACCACAAAATCCAGATTCTAACAATACACAATGACCTTGTTTTTCTTACATAGTGCATTCCCCATATATTACATTTTTTATTTTACGTTTACAACTTTGATTTATTTATTGATATTTATAATTTACCCAAATCCACAAATCAAAACAAAATGTTTCGTCAACCCATATGGACATAGGATGCCCCGGTGAAAGACTCACCCATTCGTTTTGGAGTTCATCAACCACTGAACGAAGTCTTGTGCTCGTTTCGTCTCCAGATATTTACTGTAATCGTTAGTAAATGTACCTTGCGAGTGTCTCTTCGCAGCTGTAAGTTCCTTTGCTTCGTTTAACATTGTGTCCTCTGTCAGATAGCTGCAGCATTTAATTTAATGAATTAAGTTTCACAACTAAGCAGTCATTTGACATATTTATATAAATATATAAATCAGTAAGAGCATGTAAAATGTGTTCTTGTATTTATATACTAAATATACTAATTATTTAATTTGTTAAGATTCTTAACTAAAGAATCACTTTAAATATATATCATTCACATTAAATAATATATCAGCATCAAAACAGAACAATAAAATTCATCCTGTGCAAATATGCTTATTTCATTTTACGCATATATTTTATAAGAAAATCCAAAATATGTGTGCTGTATGAAGATGGTAATATACAAATTAACATTTTATTTTGTGAAGTTTCATGCAGGTAGTGCTTAAGGAAAGTTTTGCATATATGCATGCAGTGTTTAACAACATGTGAAATATAGGTGATGTATAAATATATGAATATACTAAGGACAGAGTGAAAAGCACATAAATGTTCCCATATGTGGCCTTTGACGTGTGTCCGAAGCCCGAGAAGGAGTGCCGCTCACCTGGGGCTGTCGTCTGTGTCCTGCAGAGGGAGCTGCCAACTGCTGTGGATGGTGATGAGGAGCAGCAGTCCAGCCACTGAGCGCACGCCAGCCATATTGCTTCCCGGCGAAATTCAGCTGCCGTGGAGGAACACGAACTGTCACAAGTGGAACATGAAACCCCGGGGGGGGGGGGGCGCCGGGGCACCTGCCTGGGTAACTTTTGGAGCATCATTAAGAATGCAGCAATGATCAGCTGTGAAAAAATTACCTACGAATAACTTCTTGTAAACTGATAAAATTTAATTGCTAAAATCCTGAATTATATTCGTGTTTTTTTTTTTTAACTAAAGGTTAGTTTCATTGTTTTTCAAAAGCAAACAGGCAAGTGGGCAAGAATTTATGCCCTCTCCTCCCCAAAGAGATGCAGTAATAAGTACTCTCTCTCCACACGTGCTACGTTATCGCCTCAGGTTCCAAGTGGTTTGGTGGAGACTCTTCCGGATGCTCACCTGCGTCCCTGTCAGAGAGGAAGTGAGAGACACTACCGCGTAGACTCCTCTTTTGGCTACTCTTGTCTGGCTCCCCAGAGCAGATTCCTAGTGCCCTTGTGGAGAGCCCATCCTTATATAGTGCATTCCCATGACAGTCCACCCAAGTGGTACGCCCCTCGCAAGTCGTTTAGCCCATTCGTTATTCTCAATCCATTAGACAAGGCTCTCTTGCGCACAGTGGATAATTTTAGTGCACTTTTGTTTAGACTAGACATCGCCATCCCCACAGGTGATAAGAGCTGGTACTTACGTGTAGAAATCAAACAGGATGGCATCCTGTTAAAAAGCAAAGAAAAAGCCTTATTTCCGAAATATGCCTGTTTTCGCAGCCATCGAGAAGCTGATTGACTAACTGTAGGTTTTATGTGGGAAAACATCACTGCATCCCGCCCCCCATCAATCAGGCTCTGGTGTCAACTTGTAAATTTGTTCAGTGCGACAAAAATGTACGATTAATGCAGCATAAAAGTTTTTTTTTTCTTTTTGTTTCACATTCTTCAGGGGATTTTAAATGTATTAATTCATTATTACACATTTGTGATGAAGATAAAATGTGTTGCATTTTTATTTCATTAAAATACCTGTGGCACATCTTCTGTGGCACAAAGGCAAATAGACCAAAACAAGATCCATTAAATAAATGCTGAAGTACTTATTCTCAAATACTCTTTATAATTAAATAGTGTGACATGTTCCATAGGAGTTAGTACTGTGGCTTCATGCCACCAAGGTTGGGATTTAAATCCTATTTTAGCGTGTGTGGTGTTTCTTCCCATAGTCCAAAGAGATGTAGTTAATTGGTGTCTCTAAATTGCTCGTATTATATATGTGTGTATGCTCAGTGATAGACTAGCATCGCATCCAGGGTGTACGACTGCCTGGGATAGGCACAAATCAGTTTTATTTTTATTTAATCTGATCCTATTCATTGTTTTTTCATTGTAGTCTTATACTCCCTTGCTGGTGGATTAAGGAAATTTAGAATTTAGATTTTGAATCAGTAATGAATAATGCTTTACATTAAGTGCACCTTCATAATGCATTTATAGAACATTCATAAGCAGCATGTAAGTACATCTTAATACCCTAACATCTCTAAACAGCTTTAATATACATTGTTATAATACAATACAGCTGTTAAAGGATGTTAGGATGTTAAGGTATACATATATGATGTTTATGAATGTTTTATGAGTACTTAATGAATACATTATGAAGGTGTACTGAACGTTTTATGAATGCAATATAAAAGCATTATGAAGGTGCAGTTAATGTAAAGTGTTACCCAATAATGTATTTTCACTCAGCCGATCAGTTAATAAATAGGTAAAAATGAGTCTAATGAAGTGTTTTCCACAGAATCTGTATGTGGCTCTGCTGGTTAAGATGACATGCCTATGATCAGAAAGTTGCTGGTTCAAATCCCAGGCTTGGCACAATGACTTTGCTGTCAGGCCCCTGGATAAGGCACTTAAGCCCCATGTACTGCTGGGATTGGGTGACACTGTTCACTCTGAAATGTATGTCATTTTGGATAAAAGTGTCCTTTACTGTAAGTGTAAATAACTAAGAATGCAGGACAACAAATAAAACCGTAGAAGTTTATTGATTCTTAAACAAAAAGCACATGTGGTATCTTAGCAGAACATAGAAAAATAAAGAACATTAAGAATGGCCAGTTATTGTGCAATAGCACAGCTACAGCATGTCGTGTTCGAACATTTGGCTTGTTAGTTTAACACTGCACTTATCAGTGTGAAACAATAATTGTTAGTGGATGTAAGCGTTTTACAAATTACAAATAACAAAAAAAAATAACTCGTTCATATACTAAACACACTAAAATAAACCCCATCAACCCATTTGCAAATTAGCACAGTATTATAAAATAGGCAGATTTGGTGACGAGTTATATAAGGACAGGGTGCATGGGGCTGGGCGACCCAGCCAGATGCCTCAACTGCCGGCCCGCTGGGTTTTGCCAAAGCATTTCTGGAGGAAATGGCTTATGTGGGTGAAGACGTGGCGGAAGGCGGAGCCGCCCAGCTGATGGTTCTTGTCAGCGTACCACTGTAAAGAGACGGGAAAGACAGGAACAATTATCAGCACAAGATGTCATAGACGAACTCCCAATCCAAATGTGACCAGGACTGAAAAATAGGAAAGAAATTACACCGTTCATATAATGTTGAGCATTTATCAGAATGAGACTAAAAAAATACAAAGCTGAAATAATGTATTAGAACAATGTTTCCCAGTCCAGTCCTCTGGAACCCGCAGACAGTCCATGTTTTTACCGGGAGCTGGAAGGGAGCAAAAACGTGGACCGGCTGTGTCCCCGAGGACTGGGTTGGGAAATATAGTATTAAAATAATATTCAAAAATATTAAATATTAATATTCAAAATATTAAAATTATATTTGAGTGCAAATTGGCATGGCTTACTATTGCACATCTAGTAGGTCATTTGGTTTAATTACAGAGAGCTGTAAGGTTTGTGGGATTTTATTTACTCATTTAAATTTCATTCCTGCTTCCAATTTGATTTATTAAAGCCTCCCAGCTCTGCCAGTTAGGGTGCCCAGCTCAGCTCCTGCTGCTCATCTGCAGTCTGTGGACCTGGCGGCCTTTTCGTCACTGTGGATATTTACCATGGCTTCAAAGTCCACCTGCGCCTCAACTAGAGCTTTAGATATCTGTGCAGCTTGCTGGAAATGCACATTATCTGCAAGAAAAAATTATATTACTACATGAGTTGTTGCATTTTTTTCATAAAGGTTCTTTGTTACCCTTTCTAAAAGATGCAAGCAAATTTTATGTACTACAATATTTCTAGCAAAATATTAAATGGTATTATCTAAGTGGAATGGCACAGTAATATCATACTGGTTTTTGTTGGTTATGGTAATTGGAATCATCCTATTGATCCCTCAATGCTATGTGACTTACAATTTTGCAAGTATACACTTTTTTTAGGCTGTGTGTTACAGTAGTAGACCCTCTTGGGTCTTGATCTTAAAAGCTCATGTCTGTAAGACACACAAACTACAGGGATGATGCATGTTTCATAACTGAAAAGTAGGAGAGCTGGCAGCAGTCATTTTAAGAACAGCGCTTACCATCTGCTGTGCCATGAATCAGAAGGTAGTCCGCAGATTTGAAGTTCTTGGCTCTACTTGTTACTGTGGAGTTCTAGAAAAATTATGGACAATTAATATTAAAGGCCACTGAAGGAATATTGAGTTGTCGATAAAATTCCCTTCAGTCTTTAAAATCTTGATGGACTCACTTTGTAGTACTCAGCATTGTCAGACGGCTGGCTCATGTAACGCTCGGTGTAAACTGCGTCTGAAAGGGTTACCAAGCAAGCCTGAATTTAACGTTTTATTAACCGATACGTCATTTGAGGCAGCGGCCTACGAGAATCAGGAATATCAAACATACCATAATATTCCCAGCTAGACACGGGAGCGACTGCCACTCCGCATTTGAAAAGTCCGCTTCCGGACCCCAAAGCCATCGAGGTGACGTACCCGCCGTAAGACTGGAAAGGAATCCGCTGTTCAGCATCCAGCTTAGTTTTTCTGCATTTAGCCATTTCATTCATAAAAAACAGACTTTCTACATAGTATCAAACTTACCCATCCCCAAATAGCTATTCGTTCTCTATCTATAAACCCCATATCAATGAATTTCCTAAAAAAGAAACAAAAAAACAAGGCTTTTGTCATAAACATTTTGAAATCTGGGACTCAGCAGTATAATCAGAAAGAAACTTGCTGTTTAATTGTTGCTGCTTTTCTTGACTACATGAATAAATGCTGGTTTTTATAACACACTGTTTGCAAGAGATAAAACGGAAGATGTAATGTCATTTTTGTAGCTTGATATTTGGCAGTTCAAATTCATCCTGACAAGTGTGAATCTCTAAAGTTATGTACAGAACAGACTTACGTTACGGTAAGTTCGGTACGGTAACTTTTTAAAAATATATTTATGTACTTTTTATATACTGATCTTCATAGTTGGACAAAAATGATCAATTGGACCTTCAGCAATTGCATTGTAAATGGACAATATGTTAGGAATATGTTCCTGGACAGGAGTTTCTCTCCCTGGTGATTTATCTCACCTCACGGCTGATATTTGATCTTCCACCTCATATGTTCCCAGACGGTGGTAGATTGAGTGCATTATTTTATCACCTTGGTAACCACTTCCTCTTCCGTCAAAGCTAGCGACAATAACCTTCTCTGTGCTGGCAAGATATGTTCCCCAGTTCAGCTTGAATTGATAATTTACTTTTTGACTACATGGCCCAGCATACCTATGGAAAAGGACACCAGGAGGTAGATTAAATAACTAAGTTTCCATTTTGAACCAGCAATCAAGTCAAGTCAACTGACAGTATCTTTACTGTAAACTCTATGATGTCAGCACTATGATGTCAGCTCTATAATGCATGGGTTATATAATTCAAATATCGTTCCTCATACATCATTTTGTAATAAACAGAATATACATGTAAGGCATATAAACATGGGAATGTGAAGCCCTTACACATCAATGAGAAGAGGATACTTCTTTGATTCATCAAAATGAGGTGGCAGCATCATCTGGTACTGAAGGTCTAAAGAAAAGCCACAAAAATAACAACTTAGAAACAAACACGCAAAATGGTACCAGGAATGACACTGACACATATCTCTATAGACAAAGACCAAATCATTTTTCAGAAGACTGCATTTTGTGTCTCTATGGATATGAAAGTAGTACAATGTACTGTAGATGCTGGACAAAAAGATCATTGGTGCCTTTAAACTTTGGAATTGGTGTAAATCTAAGAATATAATCAAGCCTGAACTGACCAGGCTAAAGCTGTCTTACTATTATATAGTATTATAAGAAGTATATATTATAAGAAGACACTGCAAACTGTAGATAACATTAACTGGAAAACCAGAAGGCAAATGGACTCCATCATCATAGCAATGAACATGCCATCAGGAAGCCAGAAGGTCCAGAGAGAAGAAACGCTTTCTGGAGGAATGCTGTCTATACAGCAGAGGTGGATAGTTCAGGTCCCAAAAGTAAAGATCTAATCTATGATGCACAAATCAGCATTTCTGGGTTTTTCCTGTGTAATTAGAAGTGGTGAAAAGTTCAGGTCCAGAAAGTATAAATCCAGACCAAGATTTTCTTTCAACCAACTAGTTGTGTACTCTGTGACTGGAACACTTTGTAGTCAACTGGTTGGTTAAACCAGAATCTTGGTCGGGATTTGTACTTTCTGGATGTGAACAATCCACCTCTGCTATATGGTCAGAGTTGATATCAACCAGAGAATCTTACCAAACCCTCCAATGCTAAAGGTTCCATATCGCATGGTTGGCATCTGGAATTCTGTCAGAATGTTTCCCAGGGCATCGTTGTTTTGAAGAACCTCAATCTCTAAAACCAAACCAACAAAGAAGATGAGGACCAAAAATGCCGGATTATTGTTGATCTGTAACATTAATGATGCATTAATAACATGGCGTTTTATTTAGCTTATGCTACATACCTGAGCCTGATCCTCTGTTATCCCTTAGCGTAAATAGCGGGAGTCCAGGTCCTTTCAAGCACAAAAAAATGTAAGTAATAGAAACTTAATATTCATTTTGATTTAATTAATGAGCTTATATTAATTTGCAGAACATAGACAAATGAACCACTGCATTAACATAAAGGCCAGAACTATTAACAGACTTTAATAGTCAGAACAACTCAATAAAATGATTTCTACATGTGGATTTTTGAATTAAACGCATTGTTGGATCAAAGCACCATAACAGGACAGGCGGTAGTAGGCAGCGTCTTGACTGAAGTAGGCCGAGTTGTACTGACACCTGTCTTCTTGCAGGCCACAAGTGAGGCACTCAGGAGCAGAATGGCCGTCACCGATCCTGATCCTGACAGACAGATGTCAGTTTAGGATGCAGCCGGCCAGATACTGAGCTTCAGCGACACTGTAAGTGTAAGTGATCCCTTACTTGTAAACGTTCCTCTGCCCTGGACGTTTGCGGTATTCATTACTGACATAGTATCTACAAAAAAAGGAAGAAAAAAAAGGACTATAAATGACTGCTCAAAATTAATTTTAGGTGCACAGAGCTACAATATTAGCAGTGGTGGTCACATTGTTGGGGGCAAAAATATGAATGGGGATGAACATTAATGAAATACTGCTGCTACAACAGCGCTACTTACATAGCATCTTTCGTTAGCTTTGAAATGTAGATGACCTCCCATTGTCCTGATGTAATAGGTGTCGCTATACCCTAAAAACGGTTGAGACACACTTTTTGTGACTGACTGCCCATAATGCAAAGCAACCAAGTGACTGAATATTGAATAGATGCATTAAATACTATTGGCGAAACACTTACAGCATTAACATAATGTATGTGTTTATAGCCGTCAGAGTCACTCATCAATTTGTAAAAGTTCAAGTTGTCTGTAGCAAAAAATGGATGCAGGGGTGAATACTGAAAAAAAGGCACAAAGTTAGTTGAGAAAATATTACCACTGTGATACAGTTGCATTCAATACATTTAGTTAAACACTGATATTTGGTCATCTGTTCATTTCCATGTTAATACAATTGTAAAATTCCTTACATGCCCAACCCAGCCTGTCTTGCTTGTTTCTTCATGACTCTGGCAACAAAGAAAAGTGGTGACTGGTTCTAAATTTCACACTGAAAAACATTCATATAATAATTTAACAAATAAGTTGTCCGTCAGATGACTTTATTAAGACAGCAGGGTCAGCCAGTCCCTGGGACGATTGAGTCTTGATTGCGACACAAAATAACTCTGCTGATGACGGGATGTGAACTGGTGACCTTCTGATCAGGGGCAGAGAGTTCCAAGCCACAGAACTGGACACCAGGCCTTCAATACAAACATAGGTCTCTGCATGCTGGAGTAGTGGGCATATTGAAAGGTTTGTGGCCGTGGCAACAGAAACAACAAATGTAATTTCCTTTTGTGCTTTATGGCAATAAATGTGAAAAATCATAGGAAATGTCTTATGCTAAATGGATTAATCTAATCATGGTCATTGCCTAACCTATATGTCTGGCAAATGCCTGGTTTTTCCTTGAAATAACATTTTATTTCAGCATTTTTGCCCCAAGAGTAATAGCCCTTTACCTTGCCTTCTCTATTGCAGACACCTTGCAGCTACTTACGTCTCATTCAATAAGCACTTATCAAGGAGGCTCTGACAGTCAGAGAATGATGCAGAATCCATAATAAGTGTAAACAAATATCTCCATATATCATATTTTTTTCTACCTAGAGTTGATTATGTGTATATTAATATGCATGTGTACATACAGTATGTATGAAGAATATATGCATGCACTGTATATATACATTATATATATTTATATTTTGTCCTTTTTAATTGCACATTGTAATCTGCCTATAGAGCTGTATTTCTCTATATACTCTGTATGCGTGTGTCAAATAAAACCCGTGACTTGAGGCATGCTGGGATGCTGGCAGAGCATATAGGGGAAGACACACACCGACTTTGCGTTCCACGCTCTTCCGTCAAAGTCATAAATCTGCATGAGGACATAGTTCTGGCTCCTCTTGGCCCACTGAACAGCGACGCGCTCATCAGTCACCCAGGTCACAGAGCTCAGGTAGTGATCGCTAACGAGGAAAAAAAGCAAAGACAAAAACCACTAAACAGATACATCTCAGGAACCGCTAATTAAAACAGCTGAAAAGGAGAGAGTTTTTTTATACAGTGGAGCAGTTAGATTTGCATTAATGCTGGCTGGATACTTCAGACGAAATCGATGGAATCAGCATTATTTTTGCAATAAGATATCGTTTGATGCGTAATCACCGTAGTAACCACCGTTTCGGCACACCACCTCTGCAGAGTTGCCAAAGCAAACTTTTTTGTTTGTGCTGATCCCACCCACTGTCCTATGCAGTTACCGGCAGGATTTACACCACACTACACTTTAAATTGTGTAAATTAATATGTGTATTCGTGGATTTATGTTAGTAATAAATGACAGATATGTGTTAATGCTTGTCATGGAATGTTTGTGTAACTGTGAGTGTCTTGTAGCTGTTAATAAAGACAGTAACTTCCATTTTAAAAGAGCTGTCATCTTCTCTGTTGGAATTATCCACAGTATTTGCACTCTGAATGTGGGTCTGCTACACTGAAAACATTCTGCGCCCTCTAGGGTCGCGGTGTGACATAGAGCGACTAAGATGGTAGCGTCGTTTTAAGTATGAGACAGATTTTTGTCCGCTGACATGTTCGATTTTGTTTTGTCTGGACGTCGTTTGAAGTGTACGGCCAGCGTTACTGTAAAAAGCAGCAGCTCCATACTCTACCTTCCCCCTACTGAATCTGGCACTACAACTTGTGTGATTCCTGATGTACCTGTGGAATCGGCAACGAACAGCTTCACCTTAGGAATTGAGGACCCAGCCTGCGTAACAGAAATGCATCAGATTCCGAACCCTCAAGCCGACTGCTCAGTCGTTTCGTTATATTCAGCACATCTTCCAGCAAAGCTTCTCACAATGCTTCACAAGTGATTCTCCACAGGAATGCTGAACTTAGAATATAGAAACTAGAGAAGGATGTAAATCGTGCATTCCTGTACTGGATACGTGGTTATGGCACATGGGCGGGTGGGTGGATGGATGGATGGGTGGATGGATGGATGGATGGGTATTCATGTACAGGTTTCATTAGGCACAACTTATTTTAAGTTTAGAACATCTTTCATCTATTTTTGCAATTCATGCATAGCACGTTTTCCAAGATCCATCAGCTTTCACACAGACAAAGTTCCACATAAACGCCTTACCTTAGGGTACGGAATGGCCACTGTTTCTGGGTATTGCCCAGAGCCATACCAGGAATACTCGATGTTGTGGACCTCTGTGTCATTGAACTCGACGTAGGCCAGATACTTGCCACCAGGTGACCACCACATTGCATCATACGAAGAGAACATCTCCTCTAAAAATAAATTTGAATATCTGGATTTAAACTTCAGTCTAGAAATACACCTTAATATTCAAATGATACATCTCATGAATTCACTCTAGAAACTTAGTTCAATTAGTTTGTGGTGTTTTAAAACAAATCAGCTTGTTATTTACACATCAGGAATGCTGAAGGCACTACATTACATTAATAATGATGCTAATGTTGTATAAACATTCTAATCCACAGTAAGTTGTACAGGAATGATTATTTTAGATTATACTTACCCTCATATACCCAGTCTGGAATACCATTGAGAATTTTATTCTTCTCTCCATTTTTAGTTATTTGTTTTGCATCAGACATTGCAGAATCTTTAATGTAAATATTATATTTCCAAACATAAGCCTGTAAGGGTAAACATGCCTGAGATGTGACATCAGATTCAAGGCACACAAAACATAAACATGAAACTGGATAAATTCTTTTTTTTTAACCAAAATGACATATTTTGTAAACACCAGAACTATTGTCTAGCACTGTTGATAAAATCACATCCAGGAGTTACAGGTTCAATAAAACTACAGTCCAGACCACAAATATGGTTCAACAATTAACTCCTACCAGCTTATTTCCAACTGGAGCCCATAGAAGGTATTGCACTTCTTCTGGAATGTATGATGGTGTGACAAATTCCCTGAAAGATAAACACTCTTGGTTACTACACTGCTTATGACCCTTGCAAACTTAATTTGTTAATTCATTTGTTAATTAAGTAGAATGTGCACCCTTTAAAATAAGAGCACATATATAGAAAAGTGTGCGCAGGCCTGTAGAACAGTGGTCATGAAGATATTCCTAGGTCAAGGTTGGACCTACACCTCTACATGGGAAAACTCATTTTTAAGTAATTAAAAATCCAGCTATTTATCTGGGCAACTTTGCGAACAGTTTCAGGGAGAAAGAAAATAACGAAGAAGGTGTTCTGCACTAATCGGTACACAATGCATCATATATTTTGTATCTTTCTGACACCAAGTCGTTTCAGGGAGAGCGGCCGTATCAAGCACAGTCCCGAAGCCCCAGAATCAGAGACAAAAGTAATTATCATGCAAGCAATCACAAACTGGAGACACTGCAAATAAATGCCCGACACTTACGAGGCTTCCAGGTTGTAGAGAGAGTAAGAGGCTGTGAATGAGTGTCTCCATTGCTATGGAATCACAAACAAAGCTGTCAAACACATGAGTGTGTGCTAATGGACTGTTTAAGCATAACGCCAGTACAAAAATGTGCATCGATGTATCGATGTACTCACCTTTGTATAATTGCTCTCCAAACAAACATATTTACGGTCAGCAGACATCAAATAGTCAGTGGCATCCACTTGTGCCTGTTTGACATACAGTACATATGCTATAGTATGGGTAAAGTATAATAATATTAATATTAAAATCAATATTAATATTAATAATAATAATATGCCTTGGCCTTTGCAGACATATCCAATTATTATTATTGTTGTTATTATTCTTATTGCGATTATTATTATTATTAATAATAATAATAATAATAAACTGCTTACAAATGTTTTGTTGTTCAAAAATTCTGTGGCACTTCTTGTGTTGACATTGTGGAGAAAAACACTGCCATCTCTTGTTTTATGTAGATATTCATTGTCTGTCAAAAAAAATCATGTTAACAGATTGATTTAGATGAGAGCAGGCTAACGCTTCCTACACTGGTCACGCTCATTAAAGCGCTGTCCTGTCACATTACCTGATATCCATCGCAGATTGTACGTCTTATATCTGATGGTGTCATTGAAGTAGTCTTCGAGTGTGAAGGTTCTCTTGGAGTCACTGTCTTCTGAAGTAATAATAATACTTAACATATTACATGTCGTAAATGCCTCAAAATCACTCCCATCATCAGTGCCATGCGGTAATAGATGTACCATTTGTAACATGGTCTAAAGAATATGCTGAATTTCAGCGGCCTGCTAGTGAAATAGGCCATCTTAAAAAATATGCATTCGTAGCAGTATATGGTAATAAAATGATTGTTGTCGCCGTATATACTAAAAATATTTCAATAACTAAAAGTTGTCACTTGGTGGCGCCAAGTCAATATCACGCACCAGTGCAATCATTTGACAAATGCCTTGGATGTGAATTAATTCTGCAATGTTGTGTTCTGGATTTAAACCGAGTTCGGTGGAAGTAACTACCTATGATTCATAATAATCCACTATCTACAATATCTAATAATTTGCTATTAGTTAAGTTCTCCCCAAACGAGCTTGATGGGCCGAATGGCCTCCTCTCGTTTGTAAATTTCTTATGTTCTTATAATTCTTTCAGTTCAAAATTACGTTCAGTTTGAAGTATTTTGTAAGTAAAGGTGAAGGAGTTTCTTGCTTCCAGGATTGTACATGTCGGAACATGATCAGACTATAATTAAAATAATATAAAATCACCCAGGGCATGTCAGATATTGTTTACATTTAGTTTCATTAACGGGTGTGTCATAGTTGTTATAGTCAAAACGGCTGAACATTAATTATTAACTGTAAGGATTACAATAGTAAATATAGATTATATAGGCACAAAGACCATACACTTACTGTTTGCAATTATTGTAGCAAGGATTGCCGTTAATGTGACGACGACAGCGACTCCAACCAACACCAGGAGCACTTTTCCACTGCTCTAAAGTTACGATTAATGCAAAAAGGTCGAAAAAATAAACACACTCACATACATTATAATCCCAATTGCCCGTACGCGATGTAAGTAGGAGTATATTCATGGTATAATAAAAACATATACACTGTGATTGCGGAGCAACATCTGAGTGAATTTAAACTGGTAAAACAAACTCGGGAAATTATCATTTATTTTCATTTTTAACACGCAAGCTAGTTACGGGGTCTATGCCAATAAAAAGGTTAAAAGAGCAGGTACTGACCGGCATTATTGTACCGGGACGGTGGATATTCCCAGATGAAAAGACTTTGAAGTCCGATGGCGGGGAAGCCCGTGTTTCGCGATTGTTGGGCTGATGAGTATTTTCTTCTTATGTAGTCAAGCCAACAAAACTGAGAAATGTACACCTTTGGAGTCCTGGACACGCATATCTTGACTTTAAAGCCGCACAATTCCGCCTCTTTGCCTGGTTATTTTAACTTGAAGCGACCGAACTTCAGAAAGCGTTCTGAGTTAATCAGCCCTCCGCAAGAAGACGACTCAAAAAACCCACGACAGACTGCTTAGAAATCCAGGGCCATCGATTTATTCCTAGTTATTCATTGCAAGAATTATCAACTTACTAACAAAGCATTTTTTTTTCTTTTCTAAAATGCATTTAGATGTATGTAAATTATGCTGGGTTATGGTGTCATATAAAAATTATTTAAAAGAATTTTTACACGACCTGTTGCGTACTTCAACATGATATCTGTTATGGGATGGACTAAGTGGAATGGGCGTTTCTGAAAACCACAATATGCATGCTTGCCAGGTTCCATTAATTCACAAAATGAAATCATTCAAATGACATGAGGATATAAGGTTGTATGTTGAAATTTAAGTCCTTATAATGCACTGTATGGCATGAATTACGCTGCTAACTAACTTCATTAAGTCAGATACACCGTTTGCCGTCTATTGTCCGTATAATGAAATTACTTGAATATAAAAACTGATCAGTACCCGCAGCCTAACGGTACACGGTGGGTGTAGCTCCACGGGGACTCGAATAGGCCTACCTTGTGATGAGTAGGATTGCGCGAGGCGGCTCTAGACTGGGGCATTTGGGGTCGAAGCCCCGTATGATATGTTTAGCAATCCTATTGGCAACAGAGGCTGCTGCCTAGGGCGCAAATTTCCGAGGGGCGCCAAATTAACCAGCTGATTTCTCTAATCTGCCGCACATGTAGCCATGTTCCAATAGGCCTACTTTAAAAAAAAAAAAAAAAAAATTGTCGTCTCTGTATTCAGTAGGCCTACAGAGATTAAATTCTATTAGCATCATCAACACAGTTAAAGTTAATGAGATAAAAGAAATAATGTAATGTAATAAAGGGTTATGACTTGACACATATTTTAAAAGATATTCTGATATATATTCCCATGTAATTTCATATCCTATAAGAACTTAAAGAATGTAAATGTAGAAAACATGTACTCATGTTAAAGATTATAGCCTTAGAAAGCATTAGCTATTGCACGGTGTGTTAATCAGCTTGTAGTACTGCACCATCTGATATACAATGTATTGCTGCACTGTGTATTAAACATATCAGTACAGTACTGTGCACTGAAGAAAGCGTACGGTATTCAATACTTTACTACACTGAGCATTCACCATATACAGTACATATACTTAGGCACTTCAGAAAATAAATCAACAATGTAACACTAAGTCCCTAGTATGGCAGAATCATGTGTAATCTTTAAATATATAAAAAATAGAATAGTGATGTAGTGGCAGAACAACTGTACACTGGACCCTGGGGACAAAAATGGACCAATGAATTTACACCTAGGGCCTGCATACGCCAGTTGCAGCAGATGATGAAATTGAAGTAGCTCCCAAAAATCATACCCATCATGCACTGCAATAATTAGCATATTCAATAAACATGTCTGGGGCACAGCTGCAGGATGCTCACCTTTGCACATCTCTGGTTACAATACAGACTGACAGCTGAAGGACTTTGCAGGTGGCTGCCGACTGACTCAGAAGGGAAAACCATGACGATACATAATTATTCCATCCATCCAGTCCGATTCAGGGTTGCGGAGGGGGTCTGGAGCCTATTCTGGAAACTATGAACTACCCCACTCATGCCTAGCGCTAATTTGGTGGCCTCAGCATGTTTTTGGACTGTGTGGGGTAAGTGGAGTACCTGGAGGAGATCCCATGGTGACACGGGTAGAACGTGCAAACTCCACACACATAGAACCCTGGCAAGAGCCCAGTCACAGCGGTGTGAGGCAACTGTGCTAACCATGCTGCCTATGTAATTAATATTGTGTGAAATGATTTACTTAATTGGTTTATTATATAAAATGTTACACAACAGTGGGTTGGCCCTCTGTACTGGGTTATTAGGAGGCGCTGGCGTTGTTGCTTGCCTAGGGCCCGCATGGGCTAGGAGGAGCTGTTTACATCAAATAGCCTATTTTAACAACCATCCTCTGAGTTTGAGAACCGGGTGCCTTTAGATCCTAGCAACGCTCCTTAGTAGGATCATCACACCGTTAGCTTGTTCACACACAAAGAAAAACATGCAGGAGCAGGTATTGTAACCAAATCACCTTTATTGTATATTTATCGATCTTTGATTTTTTCTGATCTGATGATTTTTTTTTCTTGGCCACCACCAATTAATTCACTTTACTTAGTACCTAACACATAGTCAATGATTTATAATCAACGATTGATCAACCAAATAATCAATATCTTAAAAGTGTGAAATGACATCCTGTAATATGTCTCAATCTGACACATTCCAAGCGGTTCCAAAAGCTGTCCGAGTCACTCGGTCCTTAGAACCCTCCGACCTTTCACCCCCTTTACCCAGCTCCTGACTACATGGCTGATGTTCTCATTACTTGAAATTTCTGAATGCAATACATTTTCATCATAACCCATGTATGCAAATGTTAAATCAACCTGACAGCAGATCTGAGGGAATCTGGCAACCTGTGGCTTGCTGGCGGTCAACTACTCCTGACATCCAGATGCTCTGCATTTGCTTTGGAACATCAAGTGACATTTCTTAAAGAAACAAGATAAAAAAAAAAAAGTTATGTATCCAGTCTTGACTCCACCCTGCTCATTTCTCTTAGCATTTCACACTGCGTCTAATCGTCAGAGTCAGAGTCGCCGGCAACCAGGTGAGCGTGTTCCGCATAGTCGAAGACAGGGAACCTGACGGCCAGCTCACTCCAGTTGTGGAACACTTTCTGTCTGTCCACAAGCTTCACAGTAAAGTGTTTAATGTGGAGACAGGGGCAGTCGATCCCCCGATACAGCATCATAGAGCCCCACGTCTAGGCAGGAAAAAAAAGACAACTATCTTTACAGGCCTTCAACAATGGTAGGTTTGGTAACCTTTCTGTTAAGCTCTTTTGAAAATTACTTATATAGGACAACTCAATACTCAGGAAATACCCATTAATTAATTAATCAGAAAAAAAGTCAACAGTAGTAACAGTTTTACTGAAATACATATAATGTTGGAGTGACATTGATGTTTAATTATTTTTATGCACCATTATTATAAATTTAATTCAAATTCAATTCAGATTTATTCATATATGTAGTCAAGGACAGTAGTGCCAAATAGATTCTGAGAAAACACTTCAGGTTGGAACTTACAGATCCACAGTCTTTGCAAGCGATGGCACTATTTGCTTCAAAGTCCAGTTGTCTTTCCTGTAGTGTTGGGTTTTTTCGGACTGTAAACAAATCCCTGTAAATTCAGAGTTTGGAATTATTATGAACTGCTGTAGGTTGTCTGGCTGGTATATTTTCTATTTTAATTTGTTTAATTCAGAACTTTTGCGAGACCCACCTGAATTCTTCTGAAACGTTTACATGGTGCATGGTTCCTATGATTTCAATATCTTTCCCAGAACAGACTGATTTGCTGCAGTTCCGACAGCTGAAACTCACTTCACCAGGATCTAGTTTCTGCATTAATTTTTGTTGCTTCTTTTTCTTGCGAACTTTTTTTTCCATTATTGTCCGCAACTGAAATTCCCTTTTCTAACCAAGAAACAGTATGCATTTTTTCATTGTTAGACAAATGTGAGCGTAGCGACAATAATTTATAAATGCATGAGTACATAGTTTACATATACAGCTCAGGAAAAAAATAAGAGTCAACTTAAAAAAAGAAATCTACATTGTTAAATTCTGGTTTAATCCTGGTTCTGCTGGCAGAAGGCTACACTGAGCATCAGGCTGCTTCCAGGCAGAGAGTTTCTAAGACAGCAGCACACAAGAAGAAGGTGAAGCAGGAGACACTGAGAACGACCAAAAACCAGCCAGAGAGAGGGCAGAAGCGACTTTCTAATGCCAGAGATGACCGTCAACTTATTCAACGGTTCCTCGTGTATCGTAGGATGACATCAAGTGACATTCAAAAGGAATGGGAAACATTAAGTGCAGGTGTGAAATCCCGTAAAGCATGGAAGAAGCCCTTCATTAATGGAGCCAGGTTGGGGTTTGCATAAAAAATGTGTTTTACATAGGCGTATACCCATAAACTGAGAAATGAGTGAAGCAAAAATTGTGCTGTGGTCTCTTAATTTTTCCCAGAGCTGTATATACACCCAGTGGCCACTTTATTAGATACATCCAGCATCTGGCTACTTTTGCCTCCAGAACTGCTTTAAGAATAGATGAATTGTGCATTCAGACAAGGGTTTAGGTTTCAACACTGACAGGGACCAAATCAACCCCCAAAACCCTCTAAACACACTATTACTCTCAGAATATCAGTAGAGACATCTGCCTACCGTCCACACCCAAATCCACGCCCTCGCATTCACAGAAGCCTTTCTGCACACCACTGTTGAACTGAGCTATTATTTGGTGCTTGTGGTCTTGCTATTAGCTTTAACGACTATCTGCACAGACCTCTCTCATTGACATAGCGGTCTTGGCCACAGAAATGCAATTGACTTGCTGTTTTTTGTTCATCACACCATTACCTGTAAATTCTAGACGCTGCACTGTACAAACATCCCTGGGGGGTTGGTTATTTTTCAGATGCTGGATCCACCACATCTGGCACCAACAGTCACATAATTTACAAAATTGCTTGGATAATGCATCACAGCCATTTGCTGCTTAACCACACAGTAAGTGAACCTCTCAGCCTTGTCAACAAGCAGGATAGATAAACTGGCCACTGAGTTGACATGTACACTATATAGCCAAAAATATTTCATTCTGAAACCAGGGGTTAAATATATAATAATAAATAATATATAATGAAACAATGTCATTCGGGATAATAAAACTTCTGCTTCTGATAATCCAGTATCAGCTTACACACTGTGCAGTTTCAGAGCGTACCTGTCTCTCATATTCCGCTTGATCTAACTTCTGGATTTTCTCGATGGCTTTGCCCATCATTTTCTCTCGATACTCATTCACGATTTCACGCTCAGCCACCCCAGATCCTTCTACTTGCAGTACAGTGTAGCTGCTGTCCTCTGCTCTTCCACGCCCTCTGGCCTGAAGATTACGTGAAACACAATAAACAAAATATTATACCCAATTCATTGTGGTGATAAGTTGCTGAACTGAAACTGACAATCGTATAATGTTTTTTTCACAACAGTATTTTTGTTTATTTTGCTTTTCATATACCGCCGTCTAATACTTAAGAAGACGACGACGATCACAAGATCTCTGTATACCCTATTGTTTTGTGTTAATGGAAAGTCTGAAACCACGGGATAAAGCTTTAATGAACTTTGTTTGAAATGGACAGTATCTTCCCTATCAGATGCTGAATGGATTTTAATAATAAAGTTTCCAGTGTTCTGAATACTCCAGTTTTTGGTTAAGGTTGAAATGGGAGGTACTTGTCCTAAAGCAGGGGTGGCAAATCTTATTGATAAAGGGTCGTTGTATATGCAGGTTTTCGCTGCAACTCCCTAATTAGGTCACTAATTAGAGGACTGATTGGCTGACCTAAAGGTTATCCCAAAAACCTGCTTACACACCGGCCCTTTGCGGATAAGATTGGCCACCCCTGTCCTAATGGCTTTGTGTTAGATCACTCGCCTGAATCATGGCGATCTCATTGGTGACCAGGCAGTAACGGATCACCAAATTACACTGCGTGATATCCAAGCCCTCTTCGGCGACGGTTGTCGCGATTAGTAAGTTGATCTCGCCTGTACGGAACTTCGCCAAAACTTCCTTTTGCTCTTTCTGTTCAATAGAGAATCACAGTGACAAAGAAGTGAAAATAATAACGTGTTTAATTCCGTCGTCGCCTTTTGAATGTTTTACTGATCTGACTCACAGGAGTCATTGGTTTCACGACGCTCTGGTCTCCCCCGCCAATCAGGTGGCTGGCTCGTACTCCGACCTCCTCAAACTTCCTGTTCTCCTGGATCCACTGGCTCAGGGCAATGGCGCTGAGGCGCGTCTTGGTGAAAACGATGCCCCTCGCCTCCAATCTGGCAGTGAACTCCTGCATGATGAGTGTCCTCAGCTCAGCCAGGGTTTTATTTTCGTACTCAGGGTGCTTCGCCAGCTCTTGCAGCTTTGCCCGGTTATCTTGACGCAACACAAAACAAGACGACGTTTAGGGCAAACAGCCGGGAACGAGTCACGTCCACGATGTCTACAAAGGGCCGAGGTTCACCGGGAAACGTGTGCCGCCGTTGGAGGAATACCTTTGAACAACTGGAAGAGGAATCTGTCCGTGTCTGTGATTTGGACGGGCACCTCATCTGGAGCCGTCTTCTTCTCGAGCTCCTCATTGTAGAACTTCTCGAGGAAGCTGCAGGCGTCCGACATCCGTATGGTGTTGCTCTGGTGGAGGGCTTCATTATACTGCCGGAGATGTGCGGCGCAAACCCGCACTTTCTGGTTTTCCTCTTTGGCCGCTGCGAGGGGCAATGATGACAGGTCTTCAGTAGCCTGGTTACCGTGTGAATGACTCTGCGAGCGTGAATACGAGCTACCGTGTGAATGAAATTTGTTCTTGTGGCAGAGAACAGATCTGAGAGTCAAAGGGGATTGGGTAGATGGGGACCCCCCAGGATACGATGGGTGCACACAAGAAAAACACAAACCAACAAGAACTAGACCACTACTCCAGAACCCTCTTCCTCTACACACTTCCATAATACAGCTACCATCTTATATCATCTGAACAGAGGGGGGTTTCTCCATGACCCTACCTCTCTCTGCATCTCGCACACTGGAAATCGAGGTTCAAAGTATGACAAAAACACTTATAAAGCCATTACATAGATCACAACAGATCACAGATCTTTCCTGCCATATATACCCACCATTCTGCTCTTTCTGGACCACCCATTGCTCATAGTTCTGGGTACCCGGGTCACAGGAGGGGTCCAGGTTGGCATGTGTGTGGATGGCATTCATGATTCCTTTAATGACATCACCAAATGGGTCCTGAAATGCACAGGGAAGGATTACATCTGAGAAGATGGGAGTGAAGACAGCCAGTTGTGCACAGCGGCAGTGAGGCAGTGACCAGCGAGACGTAAACACTGCCGCGCGTGGAGATACCTCTTTCCTTTCCGCAGCGGTCGCAATTTTCTTGTATGGCTCCTTCCTGTGTTCTCCCAAGGAGCCGGTCATGATTCGGAATGCGTCCAAATTGGCGCATATCTGCCGATAAACGGAGCTCGTGAGAAACACTCTCGCGCTAAGCTAGCAGACCATGGATGCCCCATCTTTACATGCATCCACTGCTTCTGGCACCACGTTGCTCCTTAGAAACTGTCAGATGTTAGTCAGCTGCTGCTGTATTTGTCCAGTTCTCTTACAGTAAGGGTGGTTATGAAACTGTTTTGGCATTAGTTTGGGAGAGGAGGGTGGAAAAAAAGATTTAATACAAGAAGCAGTGTTGCATAACTGATTTTTGTTGGGTGTTTATTTAAACTGTTTTCTTGTCTCTTTCTATTTGTTATTTGTACTTTATGAACAATCTACCAACTAGACTAAAGGCCTGTATGGAGTTACTCAGCACTTAAATCCTGTAAAAATGTGCTAAATAAGCGATGTTTGATATTCGACACTTGGCTTCAGAGAACTGTGGGCACTATGTGGTTTATGGCTCAGTGGAACCACAGGAGACAGGCAGAGAACCAGTAGGTGTGTGGGTTTTGCTGGGTGGGGGTTAGCAGAGTATAGACTTAATGAGACAGGAAATGAGGTTATGGGGGTTAGGGAGTGAAAGACTGAGG
>JAODJU010000001.1:46202515-46227471 GCA_026776725.1 Gnathonemus echidnorhynchus
GGGGGGGGGGGGGGGGGGGGGGGGGGGGGGGGGGGGGGGGTAGGAATGAGTGTGCAGGGGAGAGGGAGAAGTATACAGGATGGGTAGAAGTGAGAATGAGAGGAGGAATGAGTGATGGAGAGAATGAGAGAAGGAAAGTCGTGGAAGGGGCCAATAGCAGAGGGAGGGATTCACCTGGAGAATGTGCTCCTCAGCTTTGTCTACGGTTTTGGCTTCGCCGACGCCGGGCGAGGCCGTGAGCCCCAGGATCTGCGGGAGGGGCACCGGAACCTTCTGCTCCTTCACGAGCTTCTCGTTCTGGATCTTCTGCTTCAGGTAGCGGAACATGATCTGGCTGTAGACGCTGCCCTTCTGCGTGTGGTGGCACTCGTCGATCACGGCCATGGAGAAATCTGCGAAGGCAGCAAGACGACAGCGGTGACTGGATGCTCGTAGACCCGAGGGAGTAGCTTGGAGATGCTGCAATCTGTAGCGTTAGATAACGCTTCACTTGTAGCGGAGGGACAGATGCATCGTTTTAGTAGCAATGGCAGTAAAACCTCTGTGGAAAAATTCCATATCATTGCCAGCACTGGAAGAACAGGAGACGGGCTTGTCATGAAGATCTGATGCTTTCTGAGCATACTAACATATTCAGTGTTTTTCACAATGTTCTACAATTTAGAGCAAACCCACTGTACAGACTTTACTGTATAGACTCAAAGATGTGCTCATTGTTAAACAATGTTTCTTTTAAAATAGATTAAAATAGTTATGCTTTTCAAAAAATACAAATGTCAGTTTTTTTAAAGGAGGTCTGCTTGGGCCTTTTGAACAAACTGTACCAAGTTTGAGTGTCCAAGGCCTAGCAAAATTTTGACAGGATGTAGCATTTGGATTCATGTCATTGCCAGCAGTTCTTGAAGCACAGTTTTAAAATATATATAATCACTGGAGACCATCCCTCGAAACAAGGGTAGGGAAGAATGCAAATTGAGTCTCATTTCCTGGTAGATGTTCACGCGGCACATTTCCAAACATCAGCCCCAGGGGTAAGGGTGGAAAAAACAGTCAGAGCTGAAGCATCCACTCTCCTGCTTGGCCAGTGACAGAGACTCCCATGTGACTTGCGCCGGCCTCACACTGATGACTTGAACAGAAGTGGGGTCTGGGTGTTTTAACGAATAGCACATGTTACGGCTGATGGGAATTCCACTCTGGGCTGGATACTGCCAGCACGACCGACCAACTGAGAGAACTGATGGGTTCTGACAGAAATGCAGCCCGTCAAATGTAGGGGGGGGGAGTTCTGTCTTACCCTTTCATCTGTGTATGTACCTTCCCAAACTTCACACGGATGTCACATTGTGGGTAATGGGGACAGAATTAAAGGACACTATACACAGGGTGCTTCATGACTGCTCAGTTTCCTTACAGAAAGATTTATTCTTACACTCAGAATACAGTGTTACAAATATACACTTACCTTTACTGCCATCAGCATTATATAAAAACCAAAACTGCTGCATTGGAAGATGCATGGTGGTAAATATTCTTGGTGCCACTTTACAATAAGGTTACCCATATAATGGGTTTATGAATGGTTTATAATCTGTTTATTAATTAGGTTGTAACACTTTGTAAATTATTAATAGACAATTTTAAACAAGTTATAACACAGTTTTCTTTTTATTAATAAGTTTACCATTTTTACCATAAGTGACAAAAGGGAGCCTCATTGTAAAGTGGTACCATATTTTCTGTAATAGCTTCTGAATTTCTTGAGTACATGTAGAAGCCACATTTTGTTTTAGAGCACATTACTGCAGCCCAATTCTCTCTCTCTTTCTCTCTCTCAAACACAACATATTTTTACATGTGAAGTATCATGAAATTCCCCAAATTCCAGCTCGAGTCCTCTGGTGCAGTGGGCAATTTCATCTTAGTCAAGGGACTTCATTCAGCCTTCTGTGTCTGATTATGTCCATCTGGGCGAGAGCAGAGTAATATAACTGAACGACTGCATTGTACGGATGATGTATATTACCTGACAGGTTAACTCCTTCATCTCTGCTCTTTTCTGCCTTTTCCAGAAAGTTCTCCAGAATTTGGGCCGTGCAGATTATGATGTCATTCTTTTTGACAATTTCGGGAAAGGATATTTTGAGTTGAGAATCTCCGCTGACCTTCTCCACACTGTACTGGCCTTTCAGGTACTTCCCAAACTCTTTGGTGTAGTGCTGCTCTACCAGGGGTACCTGAGAAGGACAGGACAGTGCTAAACAAACAAACAAACAGCCCAACAAAAAGAGACACTGTGTGTTCATAAACAGTCTGAGGCTAAACAAAACTAAACAAAAAAACAACAATAGTATACAGCAATCACAACACATGAAATATATTACTAATGTTGTGATGATGTAAATCTTAAAAACCAAGCAGTAGTCATAAATCAGGGGTGGCCAATATTACCCAGAAAGGATTTGAACAGCTAATGTAAAGGTTATCCCAACAACTTGCATACACACTGGTCCTTTGTGGATAAGTTTACCCACCCCTGTCAAAGAGGAATATTTCTACATATTGTCTTCCTTGCTTTGGGTGGATGTGTTTTTCCATGAGGAAGATGCACCCAGAAAGGTGACTGACACACACCGATTCCAGCATCACAATGACCGGTGGGGTCACCTTTTAAGGTAATGACTCTATATACCTTGTTAACCAGGACGACGACTTTCCCTGGTCGCTTCTCCTGCCTGCAGCTCTCCAGATGCTCCTTGGTGATGTAAACGGCGACTCTCGTTTTACCACTTCCTGTCGGGAGGCATATGATGATGTTCTTCCCCTCCAGGGCCGGGCGGGCGACCTCCTCTTGATAAGGCCGGAGGACTATCTCGGTATCCCTGCCGGCCCCAGCCGCGGCGCCCCTTTCGGCGCAGTCTGCAAGGCGAGCAGGATGCCATGATGTGGTGGTCTGCACCGGATATGCCAGTGTCTCTCGGCTATGGGCAGCCTCGGATTTCGCTCCATGAACTTTGTTTTGATGTTAAAACGACCTCTGCTGTGTGGATTTCAAAGTTACAACGCTCTCATTTACACCTGCGGGGCACAAAGCCTCAGCCCTACCTGGGGAGTAGCACACTCCAGGTTAGCTAAACATACTTAAAGTGGGACTTAAATTGATTAACAAGACCATATGAGTAACATTTACTGGTAACAATGTAGTTACAGTTATGTAGGCGTATGATAAAACTATGAAAAACAGTGAAAACTTGTGCTAAAGAGAGCTAAACATACCTGATCAGATGTAATTATTTGTGAGAACACCATACAGAATAAACACATTTTACTGTATATGAGCAGCAAACAACGCACATTAGAGAAGGGAGGCTTTTCAGATAATATTTGTGGGATTTCAAAAGTTGGTCCTCTAGGGCTACAGTGAGATAGTGTGGAACAACAGTCACACTGCTGAGCTAAAGGGACCATTGTGTTCCTAGTGAGAATGATGACGAGCAAAGAGACCTGAAATGACAAGAGCAGGAAAGCATCTACACACACAGACACAGACACACGCAGGTTTGTAATTATATCTTCGTGGAGACTCTCCATTCATTTCTAAGGGGAAAACTCTAATCCCAACATGACGACCTTAACCGCTACCCAGCCCTAATCTTAACCTTAAGCAACCAAACAAAATAAAAGTCTTTTGGAATTTTTAGTTTTTTGATTGCATTCACAGATTTTTGTGGGGATCCACAATGTCAAAATAAGTTTTTATCACTTTGTGGGGGACACTTGGCCCCCACGAAGTAACATAAACATAATCCACACACACACACACACACACACACACTGCTGCCTGCTGTACCAGGTGGAGGTCTTGCGTAAAATGTATAGTTTCAGAAGGTTAGCACTTTAGCTTGCTAGCACATAATGAAATTATGTGTAATGGATAAAGACAGAGTTATTCCTGCCTATTCTGCAACAGCGGGAAGGGGGGTCCTGAGGACAGCCGATTATATATAGTACATTGCAACGAAAAATGTGCTTTATTTGTGTATCCTGGTTTTCACAAAAGTGAAATTAAAGCTCTTGTGTTTATTAAGTTCTCTTTGTCGATATTATTAATTTGCATTTCACAATAAAATAAAGGTTATAAATTCCGGAGGAGGGGGATTTGGGGGACCAAATGAAGTTTTCTTTATGTTGTCCCTAGAATCGCTTTTGACAACAGCAAGTATAACACAATACTTGAGGACTGGGAGAATATTTTGTAGGGAAAAAAATTAACTTTACAGAGGACAGACGTTACTACTAATTACGGCAATTTCTTGGGTTGTAAATGGGAAAGGGGATGCCTTCTTTTTTATTCTCAGTAAAACCGAAATTAACGAGCAACCAAAATCGGAAATTTGCCGTCAGCTGGGGAGACCATCTGCTGAGCGGTGGAGCCTGATGCTGTGGAGTGAAACTAAAAAGCGGCGAGCAGAACACATCTTAAAAGCTCAACAAATAACAGGCTGCTGTATATTGACATGGCAGTGGCATAACTCTCCCATTTCACTTATACCGGATTTCCTTGGCAAACAGACAGGCAACCGGTTTTATCCAGTGCATCTTACTAAGACCGACGTGACAATGACTGAGCTGTCTTTGCAGTGGCAGAAGCTAATGGGTGTTATTTTAAACACGTTCCGTGTTTTATTGGAGTACCTTGACCTGCAGCCAGGTCATGCTGAAGCTACAGCCGCTGCGGAAAACGCAGCGCTCCTCGTGTTCAAATATATTTCACGGATATGCGGTCATCCTTCCTGCACGATGTTTTTCCATGGCTGCTTAAAGCAGTTCGCATTTTTTCCCCTGTTATCGAAAGCACAGCGTTAAGCCATAAACATGCGCTTTATACGTTATACGCTATAAAAATTATGCAGATATTTCCTGTTATCACGATTCCAAACTCCAGGGAAATGTTCAGTTTAAAATGTGCACGTGGCGTACAGTGTAATTATATCAGAAACTAAAAATGTGTTAAATGATAAAATAAAAGCAGTGTCATTTCCATTTGCATAAAATATTTTCTTATTCACAGTGTTTTCTTATTGTAATTTTGCAAGAAAGATGTTAGACCTACTAGTGCAAAAATAAAATTAAATACAGGCCCAAAAAATACACAAACCGACCGATTTCTTCGTTTAAACCACATATGTTTGTGATTTTGAGGACTGGCTCCACTTTTTTTACCTTCAGGAGACAGATGGAAAATACTGCTGCCTGAGCGCTTTAGGGCAAACCCACAAGGGCTTACCGAGTGTTTCCACTCACTCGCCTCACTCCGTCGACAAAAAGTTCACAGCTCATGACAGAGCTTGGTTATTTCCTACATTCACTCGCTAGACCCAAGAATTATATTAATGATGTTGTTAGCCAGGTTTATTATTTAGCAAACCTGCACCCGTGTTTATATGATTATTTCTGTTTCACACATTTACCAAAACACTCTTAGTTTCTGTATTATTTTAGAAAATTACAATAAAGCAGTTCCACTGGGGAAAAAAACTATATACTAATTAATAACATAATATCTAGACTAGGCATTAATGCGTCATTATTTTCACATAAACTCTTGCACTGGCTCTTTATAATCTCGCTTACATCGTTATCTGCCTACACGTTTTTCTTCGCTTTTCCTCATTCCAGAAGTGCACTGGCCGGTTCATCGACAGACTTCACGCATGACACCGCTTAAGCCTGCAGGGATGAAGGCCCGCGCTCCGCCAATACAAAGTACTGATAACCTTATGTTAAAATGACATTTGCCTACCTGGTGTTGGCTGATTCGACTCATCCATGGTTAATGCCAACAGAGATGCATTGAGGGACTCACCGCCAGAACTATAAAGGTCCGGATCTAAAGCAAAATATATGTTTCGAAATTAACTTACTGCAGGTTATTTCACATATACAACATTACACTTTGTATACAAGCTTGAACTTGTATATACTGATCGCCGAAATAGATTTCCCACAGTGCCCGAAGCCCAGTCCTAGTTTAGACTTCCAACTTCCTGACTGATTTTAATGTAACAAATGTAAAAAACATATCAAACGATACGTAAAAATATAGCAATGTAAGGAAAAATATTACATATTTTCAGAATATTGGCTTCTACCTGTACATGCTTTTAACATATTAATCTTTTTAAGCAGTTGTTTGGAATTTCAATGTTTAATTCTTTTAATGTTTACAGAAGATATTTACAATTCACAAACTCTAAGGGGAAATCATTTTCTTCTAATTGTGACGCAAATGACTCAACAGCACCCCCTTGTGATAGTTTAAAATAGGCCCACTTCAGCTAAATATCACTTTACTTAAACATGATTTACTCGATGGAAATAACTGATTTTAATGGACTGCTGAAATGAAGCCAATTATGAAAATATATTGTGAATTTTCTAAGTAATTCTACCTAACGAGTCTGCAGGATAAGCATCAGTAGATCCATTCAGTGTAGTGTCGCAGCTGGAGTTGTCCAAACTTGTGTTTAAACTTTCTTCTCCATTGTCGGTGCAGCTGTCTGATTCTCTTACACTCTGGTCATTATCGTTCTTATTTTCCTTAAGGTCTGGCTCATACTTCGTCTCAGGTTTGACATTCCCCTCACAAATGGAATCTAGAGCGCCCAAATGAATAAGTGTTCAAGAAGGAATAACCAAAATGGGTAACAAAATGCAGACAAGGCCTTTAATACAATGTAACATTCCAATAGTACTCTTACCTTTTTGATCTTCAGTAGATTCAAGTCCAGTGAGTTCGAAGACCATATCAAAATGCTCTGTTTGTCTTAAAACATCCAAAAATGTAGAAAACCATCCAGGCGGCTTTTGCACAATTTTTCTGAGGAGTTCTCGGGCTCCTGCTCTGTTCCCGTAGTTTGTACAAGCTGCCATAACCTAGAACAATATACAATAGATTGGAATTCGATCATAATGCAAGCTTACTGTTCACTGTTTAAAAGTAAATGGGATACAGTAGGCCTATATAATATTCCATCAGGAACTTTAACACTGCTCTTTCCTTAGCTTAGGCTGCCCCCATCTGGTTAACATTGTGAATTACCTTTAAATATCCATCTATGTTCTACCTTATCATGGGGCCACTGAAACTAAACATGTAAATCACCACCAGAGGCACCACTAGGCTGGGATATTTTGGGCTAAAACCCCAAATTAATTCAAATGAGCCTTGAATGATTTCTTTCTTAGCCGGATAATTTACTGGATTTAAGGTACCCCAGTTTAAATGGACTTTATCGTTGTTCATTTACATTTGGCCCAGACTGCCTTAAATCCGGCAGTTAATCCAGCTAAGTGAGAAATCTGGGGGGCTATTCCATGTTATTTTATTCGACAGTTACCATGTTCGGCTTAAGATATTCAGCTAACTGGGAAATCCTGCTTTGTGTAATACCCCTAAGGATTTCTCAGTTAGTTATATTAACTTAAGCTAGAAGTCATGATTGTCCAATAGAAGTGTTCCTTACCTAAACTATTATTGAACAATCGTGACTTCTATCTTAAGTTAACCCAGCTAACTGAAAAATCCTGCTTCGTGGAACACACCTCAACTTCATGATACAGCCCCAGTTTGAGAACCAGGGCTAAATCCCAGATGTCTTAAGATCCTAGCAACACCCCTTTAAACCACTGTGTGCAATATACGTTGACATGTGAAGAGGATTTAATGAGATAACTAAACCAACTTATTTCTTCGATTTTAGTCAAGAACATTAGTCAAGAAAAAAGGCTACAAGCGGCCATTTGTTCCATCAGCTGTAACTATCCTTAACAAAGACTTTTTTAGATAATTTAATTAGCAGATAGTTTTATTATACTTGTATCTTATGTATTTTGTTTTTAATCTATTCATTTATGTTAAGTCTCTCACTTGGAGTAAACTGGCATGATTTATAACATATTTTACTTATATTTAGTTGCATTGACATATGTTTATTGTGTATAGCGTTGTTTGTATTGTGTGTTTAATTACGTCACTGTCAAAGATGAATTTCTGATGTAAATTTGATGGACCTTAAAGAAATATTCTATTCTATTCTATTTTGCCAAGTTCGACATGTTACTGGGTCAGCAAGGGAGGGCCTTTGGCTTCACTTCTGTAACCAATCACAGTCTTCACTGTGTGACATCCCCATATCGGTCCATTTTTTTTTTCTCATTTTCAAACTCAAGGCTTCCAGCCATCCAGTCACCAGGGTGCTGTTAACCAGCCGGGTTAACATAAGCCAGAAGTTATAATTGCCCAATAGGAATGCTCCTTATCAAAACTTCAATTGGACAATCAAGACTTTTAGCTTAAGTTAACCCAGCTGAGATACCCTGCTTCATGGAACATTCTCCCCCCCCCCCCCCATTTCTGGCCTGGGGTAGTGTGTGGTTCAGCAGGCTAAGCCTCTGTGCTTGTGATCTTAAGGTTGCTGGTTCAAGTCTTATTATTTTTGTTGTTATTATCATCGTCATCATGAAATAAAGACACCCCCTTATACTATTCCATACAGCCTTTGCAGGTAAGTATATTTCTAAATTTTGTATCAATGACATACACAATAAAACTGGTACATTATATGTGTACCTTGCTAATGCCTTAATAGAAAATACTGGTTTTAATTAATATGGTGATGTCATACAGTGAAGACTGTTATTGGTTAAAAAAGTGAAACCCAAGTCCCTCCCTTGCTGATCCAGGGACGCGTCAAACTTAAAATCAGGGCGTGCATATATATAGCCTACATATATAGGCCTTTACATACATATACATAAACGACAACAGCAACAATAATAAATATCATTTGTAATAATAGTTGCACATGCAAACTCTCAACGCAACCACACTGCGTTTTTATATCCTATTGCAAACAATCATAAAAAATACAAGAGGTACTGTTGTTGTTTGTTAATACATCTCACATTCAATTCCTGATATCAGAAATAAACACAACAGCAAAACTAAACTGCTTCATATCGTAACCAGGCATACGGACAAACATTTCAGCGAATGTTGAAATATCAAATAATGCATTTAACTGCTTTAATTTTTATCCACTTACAATTTCCCTGTCATCTTCAGTCAAAATATTTTGTGTAAAACACATTGTACAGACGTCAGGTGTTTTCATCTGCTGAAGACTGGGAGCGAGAAGATCAATCAGTTTAACGCAGTAATCGTTTACGGCCTCCGACGAAGCACTTGGTAGAGTTTCTATTTCCATGTACATGGCAGCATGTTGACATCCAGCAGCATTGAGTGCGTCAGTAAGTTCCCTGCACCAGCCCGCCGGCCGGGGGCCTCTATAAATCGTATCGATTAAAAGGTCCACTGCTAATTGGTTGCTGTCCTTTTTCGCTTTATTTAAGATTAAATCTTTCTGGTCACGCTCAATGAAAGTCAAACGATCTAAAACAGGTTCGATTTGAATTAGAGACCTAAGTCTATTACGAAAACAGTCATAAATAAGCCAAAGAAATCGTTCATCCGCCGAACTCTCCATTGTCGTGTGTTATTTTCCGCCACAGCGCGTATTACCTATATAAAGTCTGCTCACGGAATGAAATGATCTCTCTGCAAACAGGCCTACAATACCATAGGCTGGATAGGTTTCGGTTTTCCTTTCGTTTTCGATCCCTAACCTCACCCAAGTAAGGAAAACGACAAAATTAGCGTGGAGTTTCCCTTACGTTCAAGGTAATCAATTTATTTCTTTGTCTGTTTGCTAGTCCTTACGTATAGTTTACGTAAAGTGATACTATGTTTTTTCAATTTCCCTTGAAGACCCAAGGAAATAGTCTTATTTAAAGAGCAGCACGAAGGTCACATGACAGTATATACATGTAGTCAAGCCAGTGCATTAAAAACATAAAATTATATAGAACTATTCCAAACATAACTATTGCCATATTAAGCAATACTAGTGCAAAATGTGACCTTTAATATACAGACGTATGCGATCCCAAATCCAGTTTAGGCATAAAAGCGTGTTTCTATTGGATGAGCCGACAATCAGTCACTGACTTCCGCTTTAAGTGATCACGTACGCGCGCTACACACTGCTGCTACACACTGGGTACAAGGAAGTGTAGGAAGTTACATGCTCAGATAGCGTCTGTCTCCATATAGCTACAATTGGAGCATTTGGAAAAAAAAAACCTCGTCTTCCATTTGATCCGATCTTCTTTAGCAGCGACCGCCGGAGCTTAAGATGGCATACCCAGGATACGGCGGAGTAAGTGCACTTTACAGGGGACGCGAGCAGATTTCGAAGTGAAAACAAAAACACCATATAACGTTCTGTAGCTGGGAAATCGGAATTCAGTAACCGGTTTATATTTTGTACTGCCGATTTACTCTATTTACATGTAATAACTGCGATCACCGACTCCTGTAAGGATGACTGGCAAAATGCTGGATGCAGCTCTTAGATCGAATGTGTGCGCTACGTAAATCAATACGTATTTTACTCTGTCTTTGAGAAAATGTACATTTGCATTAAGCACATTGCGGCTGTACGTGTTACAGGAAGCGTTGCTTCTGTGAATAGAACAGTCCGTGTATGGCATTTGGTGTGCTTTTACGATCTTAAAATCATTCCTGGGGTTATACAGGGTTGTTAACTTACTGTTGGCAATGCTTCCTCTTGGTTATGAAAAATGGAGAGTTACTAATTCAAGCTTCTTTTAAAGATATATTTATGCCTGTGCTGAATATATTTTTTAGCTACTCGGTAGTTAAGTGAGTGATCAGCGTTACTAACGACGTGAATAAAGACACAGAAGTACGCCCTCAGATTTAACTCCACCGCGTATTTCATAAAGGGAAACGTTTTTTATTGTTTCCAATCTGATGCAGGTGTATTACCGATTAAGGGGATATATATATATATATATATATATATATATATAATGTATGTATATTGTCTGTAAGGAAGCATGTATAATGAAATTTGTAATTTCTTGGTTAATGTTGTGAAATCACGGCAGGCGTGTTCCCTCAACTTAGGACAGTATGAAGTAAAACTGTTACTGAGGCCGGGGTCCTTTTACCGAGAAGCTGTTGTGGCTGTTGTAGAACAGGACCTAAGAGTGTGATTAGTTAATGGCCACTTGTTTCTCCTGCATCATGTATAATAAAGCATGGCTTTGGTTGGAGTTCACACTTGTAACAACATGGCTGCATTTGTTCCTTTTTAGTATGGGGGTCCACCACCAGGTGTCCCAGTCCAAGGAATGTCTATGCCTGGAGGCCCCATGGGAGGCCCTATGGGAAACCCCATGGGGGGGGCGGGTCCTGCTGGATTCCCTGGCTATGGTGCCTATCCTGGAAATTTTGCCCCTCCCCCCGTCAGTGACCCAATGTGGAGTTATTTCAGAGCAATAGCGGGGCAGGTGAGTACTTGTCCCACTGTCTTACTGCAATACTGTACAATACTTGTACTGCAATACTGTACTAGTATTGCAACCTGTAATCTGTTGAAGTATCAGTTATTTCTGTGAAATACTGTTTCGTTGTTATAATTCCGATAGCTTCTCTGTACCAAAGGACTGTCGTCTTTAGCAAATGTTGAGCAAAACTGTCTAAAATCAAATGTAGTTTTGTTTTTGAAGGCATTTTTCTGAGAAGTCGATGAGGCAAACTAGGGTGTGATGTTAAATGAGGTGTATCTGGCTGAAGGTTTGGTCTTGGGTGGTTGCTGGGAAGAACCATGAGGAGGATTCCAAGGAGCCTCTACGTTAGCCAGGGAACTAACGGGAACACAGCGCTGTCAGAAATTAGAGCAAAGCTTCAAACGTCTTAGTGAATCTAGTGGGTTAACAGAGCCGAGCAGATGTGTTTGACGTTAATGTTAGGCATGTTGTTTTTTTTTGTAATTAGAAAATTTTTATGTTCTTGCCTTTGGCCTTTTCTTTAAACATTAAGTTACTGAGGTGTTGCGTTACAGGATGGTGAAATTGATTCAGAGGAACTTCAGAGGTGCTTGACACAGACCGGTGTCAGTGGGACTTACACTCGTAAGTTACGCTCCACAAATTGTGTCTTTGCATGATAAAATATTATCAATAGTTCGGGCTGGGTGGTATATCGAATTTTTACAGTATATCAATATATTTTCATAATGAGATGAAGGATGACACAATACTGTTTGTATTTTTAATATTTTTAATAGAGACCAATATTATTCCTTACTGGTTGTAAATGGCGTGAGAGCTTCAGTCTTAACGTTGCACAGAAACCCAAAAATCACAGATCAAAACATTTAGTTAGCATCTCACAGGGAAGCTGATGGAAGCTGATCTTTGCAGTTAAGCATTCAGTGGTTGTCAGGCTTCTGTGTTTAGAGTCATTTGGGAAATAAGTTTTAGAAAAACCAAATGAAAGTTTTTTTGTTTTTTTTTTTTTACAAAAAACTTTCACCTTCTGCTTTCAGAGCAATACCATAAACTGAGAGTCTGTGGCTGGACATAGGTTGTTTTACAACACTTGCTTGTCGTAGCTGCTTTATTTGACTCGAGACACAGATGCGGGTGTAATTTATTATTTTAATACATGGTTTTGACCTACAACTGAACATTTAGCCCAAGTTATATGTCTAAGATATATATCATGTATTGGTATTCTGCCGAAAAATACAGAGATGGTTTTTCAGCCCTATTAATGCTATTTAATTAATTTGTATGCTTAGATGTTTAATTTTTTTTCCCTTGACCAATAGCATTTAGTTTGGAGACCTGCAGAATCATGATTGCTATGCTGGATGTATCCTTCACAATAGAAGAGTTTTGTTCTTGAGGAACTTGACGTGAACGCTTCCAGAAATGGGTGGGACGTAACCTGTGTGATTCTCTTTCTCTCCAGGTACCCTAACCACGTTACAGTTGCGTCTCTAATTTCTTGTGTTACCGATATGCCGCCTTACTCGACGCTTGACAGTTCTGCCCACATAGGGTTTTAGCTGCGTACTGCATTTGCAACATGCTAAGTTGAGCAATGCTAAAATTGCCTATTCCTGCTTTCTCTTGCAAAGACGTGGGCCTGAATGAGGGTAGGTCAACTTGGGAATGATTAAAAGAGAAATTTGAACAACTTGTGAAGGATTCCTTGTCTGTGGACGTACTTAACTCGCATCCTCCAGGTGGATATGACTGGGAAGATGGGATTCAATGAGTTTAAAGAGCTCTTCGCAGCTCTTAATGGCTGGAAGCAAAATTTCATGATGTTCGATCAGGATAGAAGTGGCACTGTGGAACCTCATGAGATGGCTCAGGCCGTCTCCTCCATGGGTAGGTGACGGAAGTGCTGTCCAGCTCATTGTTTATCGATGCTGCCTTTTACACTCCCTGATAACGTGCGATGCTCTCACCTTTGTGGTTACAGGTTACAGGATAAGCCCTAATACGCTGAATGGCATCATTAAGCGCTATAGTAAGGCTGGCAGGATTGCTTTTGACGATTATGTGGCCTGCTGCGTTAAGCTGCGCTCTCTCACAGGTACGGTGCTCTCCTCTCCCATTGGCTAATTGGCTGAGCGCGGGACTGAGTTCTAATACCATCCTTTCAGATGCGTTTAGGAGGAGAGACGCCATGCAGCAGGGAGCTGTGAGCTTCCAGTACGACGATGTAAGTAGCCGAGATCCTGAGTTCCCCTCCATTTTAACAACTTGTTGCAAAATTCATTCCGACTTGCGTAAATGTGCAATTGTCCCCCTCTCCTTTTTGTTGGTTAAAGTTTCTCCAGTGCACAATGACCATCTGAATCACCTGTGGAGGAATTTGTGTGGAAGCAAGAATTGACGAAAGGGCATTTTCAGGATATTTTAGCTACTCCTTGGCTGCAGAAACAAGAGAGATTTCCCACATTGCAGATCCAGATTTCAGAATTTTTAAATATTGATGTATTAATAAGCACATTAATTGTAATAAGCGGCTGTGTCACCACGTTGCATTATAATAACCTTGCATTTGAAAGTGTAATCTTAGGTTTAGCTTCACCGTACTAAAATTGGTTAATTGCAATGAAAATGTAATTGAAGATGTAAATAGCATATTGAACAGTGTGTAGTAACCTTTGGTGTTAAAAGACATACAGACACCTGTGTGCTAACTTTGAATATTTCTGCCCAAGACCATTTGATCTCCCTTTTAATCCCAGATTAGTATCTTCCCATTAAGGCAGTGATGATACAATGGGTATTACCTAAAACGGTATGACACTTAAAAGACGAATACTCAAAGAAGATTTTAAAGCCAAAGGTTACTTACTGACTGACCTGCTAGTGTTTCCTGGATGCGATGCCCTGCAAGGTTTGCTGAAATTTTAGGGATGAAATTCCTACATTCTCTTTAACAAAAGCCAAACGTGTCTTTAGTATCCTGTAACCTGAGTATAAAAATCAGCGTAGGTTTGCTCTACATCCATGGATAGTAGTATGAGATTTGTGTAGGATGTAAGCAGGTAAATGCAAGTGCCAAAGTTAGTGCAGTGGTTGTGTGTACCCAGGAAATATTGTAGGTGCATAAAAGTACAACACTTGGCTGTGTGCACTCATTTAAAGGAAAAGTCTTCACGAAAACTGTATGTTTGAATTCTGTGTGTCATGCACGTATGGTAAGTCAATTTTTGATGAATTATGGCCATCATGACATAATACCGTCATGAAATGTGTGTCTTCTGCCAACACAGGCTGCTGTGGCATTTTTGTAGCATAAGTTACAGTGCTAAGAATTTTTTGCTTCAAAATTTAAGCCATAAATTGACACATTTCATTTTGACGGAAGATTTCCGTGCCACACACACACATACATGTTGGAGTAGTTCATATGCATTATAAGGAAATATTTCATCCGTTGCGTCGACTGATGTCTGACATTTGACTGATGTCTCTTAAGCAAAATAGTATTAAGATTAATATTGCCAACAGTGCATTGTTTCATTGAAATTGGACATTTTTTAGAGATTAATATAGGATCTTCTGTCAGATGTGTGCTTTGCTCTGTTCCTGTATGTTTCTTTGATTATACAAAATATTAAAAGTCCTTTGTATTTGCCAAGCTTTTATTGCTTTAATTTGTACAACTTCTATATATCCTAAATCATAAACCAGCTTTATGTACACTGTATGTATATTAATATTTGTAAGAGGAACATTCATATCTGCCATAAAGCATTTTGCATTGTATAAAATATAGTGGCAAACTTTAAATGCATAAAAATAACAATGAAACAGGAGAATAAGAATTGACATCTTCCCCTCTGGACAATCGTTAAGAGGCATGTAAGAAAGTTACATTGAGGATTTCTTGGCTTTTTAAGTTTTATCAACCATGTATTATTTGCTCTCAGAAGGCTGTGAAAATAATTTAACGTAGCTTGGTTTTCAGTATAAATAGTACAGGTACCACTTTTTTTTTGTTTTGTTTTAATTACTACGCAAGTTAAATTTACAGCTTTTTATATACTGCAACGGAGAAACAAATTCTGACCAAGAAGTAACAAGAAAAGGTATAATGGGGATGTCTAAGCGAGGAGGGGAATTCAATACATTAGACAGTGTTGCTCTTTGTAAAAAGTTGTAATGAAAAGTGGGGAAAAGCAATCAAAGTCTGACTGTAATACTGGTTTAAACTCATTCTCCATACGGTGCCTTAATTGAATTAATGTCTATTACCAAATCTGTCCGTCCATTCATCATCCATCTTCAAGCTCCTTTTCCCGGTTCAGGTCATAAAGGAGTCTGGAGTCTATCCCAGGCTGCTTAAGGCACAAGACAGGGGTACACCCTGGATGTGATACCAGTCCATTGCAGGGAATGTACCCAACAATCACACTGATTGGGAAATTTAGTGAAGCCAGTACAGGTAACCTCACCTCTAGATGGCTGCAGGAAGTGACGCACACAGAGCAGGGCACCATTCAAGCCCCCAACCACTGGGGGCACGAGGAGAAAGTTACGGAACCACCACGATATCCCAACACTTCACTTATGAAGTCCATGTTTTTTTGTACACATTGGTTAAAAAAAAGCCCCATTTCTCATCTAATATAATGTACAACAATATAAATGACTTCCACTACTGAGACCCAAACGTCCATTTTCAACATTATTAACCAGTAACTTTGGAAACAGACTTTTTCTTGCATTTTTTTGAAATGTCCACTGGGCCATATGTTTCAGAACACAAGTCCGTTGATGAGAATCAGAGTGTGGTACTATTAATTTTGGGGGAAAAATTAAATGGCACTAATTATGTTTAAATGACAGCTATTTTCTTGCCTTCGTAAATGTATTGTGCCTGATGATTTTTTAAAATTGTTTATGCTTATAAAGTGAAATGTTTAGTTATTTAAACCCAGACCCCAACAGCCATTGCAAATGCTCTATAATGATTTTGTTAAATTTTCTCTATAATATATTACTGCTATTGTTGTTGAAGATGGAAGCTTTAATAACAGTTCTTTCAATTATTATTGGATTTTATACTTATATTAGTTCAGTAATTATGAGTTAATTATGTAATAATAATCCCAAGCTATGCACCATCCAGTTTGTATATCAAATTAAAAGTGCAGCATTTAAAATGAAACAGAAATCCATATTAAAACTCTGTGCATGTACTCTATCAAAAGGGTAAAAAATATACCCTAAATATTTAACCCTAAATTATCAATTTAGGGTAGGTATGTTGTTTTGATTGTGTAGATAAATATATTAAACTTGATAGGTGGAAAAACAATTAAAACAAATGTCTGAGAAAATGGACAGATGGAAAAGCACTTAATTTTGAAATATTTATCCAAAATCACATGCTGAAGTTGATATTATTGCTGTTAGATCAGGACATATTATTCGTATGCATTTTCCCCTTAAAGCAATCCCAAATTTTGTATAAATTTTGTGGTGTTTGAAAAGAATGAAGAGTTGCTTATACCTAAACAACTATTGTGTATGTGCATTGTGTGGACTACAGTGTGACTTGGTTATTGAACAATATGCTGAGCCTGTGTATGGATGTATTTCACGCAGAACCTTAAAGCATTTTTAGTGGTATGTTTACATTTTGCAGTCAAATTGAATGAACACATATTCTGATGCTGCAGTTTATAGTTTAACAGGTTCATGCTGTGCATTTAGGTTTGTCTGAGTAAGCGTCATCTAAAAGGAAAATGTTTTTAAACATGCATTTTTTTTTTTGGGACGAGTACGGTAAGGTGCCTTGTGCTGCTGGCAGTGTACATGATATATAAAGAATGTGTTCCCTTTAATGACTATTTGTTGAATCAAGTGTCTAGAATTGTATATATGAATGAGGCAGGTAAGGGGGCTGCAGTATTCCTTGCATATGACAATAGTTTCCTTCTAGACCCTGAGTCAAACATCAAAGGATTTTTGTTGCAATGGAGGCATAATGATAATTCTCAGGCCTGCTTCCCAGGAAGACCGGGATCTGACACTGGCCTATAGAGCCCCGCAGTTCCTACGGTGGTGAGCGGTGAGTCGGGCAAGGAAGGGTGTCGCATCGAAAGAGACTGGGATTTGGACTGATGCTGGTTGAGGGAAGATGGCCGGTTCTGTTGGTTCCTGCCGCTTCCTTCTACGTGCAGCTGGGACCGAGCCGGGAAGCTGTCTCCTGAAGCTCCCTCCATATCGTCCATACCTGATAGAGATTCTTTGGGCTTCTTGATGGATGTCTCCAAGGTGTGGGATTCTAGGCCCTGAAAAACACAAATATAAGCATAGTCTCTGACATGGTCGCCACCGTGAACTACAAAATTAATTTACAGTTATTTCCATGGGTGTAGAAGCTGTAGCGGATAGGCAGGTATGTCCCCTGGTGTTCAAAGTATGGATTTTGTTCCCCCCCACACACACACACACGCTTTTCCCATCCTCAACAGTTTTTAGCTACGTGTCTGTGTTTTTTTTCTAGGCAATTCCTACTTACAAGTTCTAAAAAAAAAAAACAGGTCTGGATTTTCCATTACCCTTATGAACACACAGGTCCCGCTTTCCAAGAATCCAGTGAGACTTGTCTCAGCTGTCTGCTGATTTTAATTTCAAAATTGCAACAGCGCTGAACAGGGGTGCTGAGTGTACACGAAACATGGAGAAGCACAGAAGGAGGAATCAAGAGTGTAAAAACAGAAACTGAAATGTAAAATACTGCCATGACACGTGTGCACAAGCTGTTAATGAGTACAGACAATGCAAAGTGGATTTATGAAGAGTCAGTGTGTGATTTGAGCTGGGCCCAAAAAAGAACATCATGGTATTTTCACAGATTTTCACAATATCAATATTTATTAGGATATTCCATAATTCATATATAGAAAAGAGTAAAATATGACAGGTGATTTTGAGTTTTTCTGATTATATTGACCAAATTGTTTTACTAATGGTTATGAAGCACGTAACGGGTATACCACATGTCTGATACAGGTACAGGTCTCAGTCATGTCACCTGCAGAAATTCCCTGATGACTCTGCCCTTGTGGCCTGTGTCAGGGATGGACAGGAGGATGAAGACAGGAGGGTGAATACAGGAGTGTGGTGGGCAGCTTTGTTGAGTGATGTGAACTGAACCATTTACAGCTTAACATCACAAAGACAAAGGACCTGGTTCTGGACTTTAGGAGGCAGGCTCCTCCCCCCGCCCCTGTCACCATCTGAGGAACGGATGTGGAGGTGGTTGAGGAGTACAGCTACCTGGGGGTTCACACTGACAGTAAACTGGACTGGTCCAAGATCACCAACAGCAGAGCCGGCTTTACCAACTGAGGAGGCTCAGGTCCTTCAATGTCTGTAATAAAATGCTGACTATGTTCTATCACTCTGTAGTAGAGAGTTTGGTGTTTTTGGCAGCTGTGTGCTGGGACAGTGCGGTGAAGACAGCTGAGGCCAACAGGCTGAACAAACTGATTAAAAAGGCTGGTTCTGTCCTGGGTGTCAGACTGGAGAACCTGGCGGAGGTGTCTGAGAGGAGGATGCTGAAAAAGCTTCTCAGTATCATGGAGAACCCCTCTCACCCCATGCACGCCTCCATGATGGGTCATCAGAGCACACGCAGCAAAAGACTCATTGTCTGCAAGTGCAGAATCGAACGCCACAGGAAATCCTTTCTACCTGTGGCAATAAGAGTGTATAACTCTTCCCCTTTCTGTAGGTGATCTTTTTCAGCATTTATGTCATTAGGTTCTCATTCGGATTGTACAATATTACTCATCTGCTTTTTATTTACTCACCTGTATGCTATTGAATGTTTGTTTACATCCCCATCATCACAAACTGCTCTCTCATTTTATTCATGGCACAAACACTAAGTCACTTTTCATATCCACTTGCACTAATTATCTGTTATTTTATTATATCTGTTATATTTGTTACTTTGTTAGATTTATTTTGTTATTCTGTTTTTGCACTATTAGTACTGTTCTTTTTAAGCTCTTTACTGTCTCATCTTTATTCCTCTTGTCGCACTGAGCATGTTTATGACAAAAGAATTTCCCTCGTGATACAGTTCTCATCTTATCTTAATTGTATGATAAATTACGGCAACAACATACTCATACCTAGATGGAATTTGCTCCATCTACTGTAGGTATGGAACTAAATCATGGCTTCTGGATGCTAACAAAAACAGAACAGAAATAAGGAAGGTAGCTTGTCTACTTTGACACTTGATGATGAGAAAAAGTAAAACAGAAGCAGTGGGTGTAAAAGGGGGCAGGATTCTGGGAAGTCGGTAAGAGAAGTTGTGAAATTAACTTAAGAAAAGCTGGCGCTGTTTCTTTTAATGAGTTGCTGTGTTGAAACTGAACCAGACAAATGGACATTTACAAAACCATGTCTCCATACCCCTATATTCCAGACACTAATTACAGTTCTTGTGATTATGGCAATAATTAATATTTCTCAAAGTCACAGCCCAGGACCATTGCCGATTCTATCATCTTTGATACTGAATTATTATTATTTACGACAATTGAAAAAGGTTTTAGGCATAATTCATTAAGCTTTAATGGTTCATGCTGTAAAACCACCATTGTCCATCATTCATAAGAGAAAGAAGTGTTACTACGGTATTTGCCTGTTTACGTATTGGGAAAGCGATTCATAGAAGATAGCATTACGTATAAATTAAGACCAGTTTCATTCTGGTGGTAAATTTCAGTGGTGTGACATCTGGGGATATTTTAATTGTAATTGCTAGTGTTAGTGTGTAGCTATGTTGTGTTAGTAATCGATACACTTGACAGCGATGCCCATTCCGTCAGTTACTATGTTTATTTGAATGACAGTTGGAAGTGGAATCTTTTCAGCATTTGTGAAATATTTGTGAAATCGTGTTTTGTTATGTATTGTTCTCTATGTTTACAGGGGTATTTTTTCATTTTTCTTTGTTTATTTTGGTTTGTGTTTTTCAGCGTTTTCGGTTTATACAGCACTTCGTGACTTCGTTTTGAAAAGTGTTTAATAAATAAATGTTACTTACATATTTGCCAAACAGTTGGTAGCAATTTATGTCAACTCAGTCTTTTAAAATGCGGGGCTCTGCACAAGAGAAGTGTCCTTTGACAGTTTAACGTGCAGAGGATGCAGTACAAAGCGCAGCTTATTAACGCAGCAATCTGCCCAGGCGTTTACATGCGATGCCCCTTACCCACAATGGCATATTCATCGGATACCGCTGCGCTGCTTGATTTAGGAATCTGCATAAGATTATCGCGGCTCTCATTTAGCTTCACAGATTGACAGATTCTATGAATCAGGCCCTTTGAGTTGTGACATTAGAGCTTGTTGCGAAAACAAGGAGCCCAACTCTGTAACAAATAATGATTTTATTTAATCAATTTAATTTCATAGTTGATTTTCAACTTAACAAATCCTACATTATGATTGGTTTGGTAATATAGTCACAAAAAGTTATGACGTCTTATTAATTGGATGCTATAAACAATCCATATTACCGTTGAGAGGAAAGAATGATCTCTACACAACATCCAGCTATAATCCAGGTAGCACCATGAATCCATCTCATGATCTACAGAACCGATCCCTCTTCTATTTTTGAAACTTAATGGATGTAATGATGGGATTGTGTTTTCTGGAGAACAGCAGGTCAGTTTTCAAATGGCTCCCTATAATGGACATTGTATTAATATGTTTCCATTTCTGTCTTCCACAGCCATTTGTCCAATGCAGGGTGATGAGCAGTCTTTCTGCCAGGCCCATAATATGAGGGAAAGTGCACCCTGGGCATAATGCTATCCTACCATAGGTTACACACGTTCTTGAATTTTCAGCATAGACACGCAATATTTTTAATATCTTGATCCAGCTGTTTGAGAGAGGAGACTGATAGCATTGAAGACAAATGTGTCAGTACATTGGATCAAGCCGACACGTGGATCCATTATTTACTCAGTTTTCTGCGTGATCTGAGCATCCTGATGACCTCTTGCCTTGAGGCCGGATAACCCTGAGCGGAAAGGAAAGCAGAATTAGCTTATGTCTTGTCTTGATCATGATTTTCCCATGAATATAGCATATTAAAATGGTGGCAGATGGAAGACATATAATCATGAGGAAGACCAAAGGAAGTCAACAAAGGAAAGCAGGGATCACCTGCCAGGGGTGGCAACGTGGAATGTGAGTGTAACAGCACTGACTGCATAGCTCACGGACAGCTTAGTGGTCAGGAACCTTAGCAACATGGAATGTGAGTGTAACAGCACTGACTGCATAGCTCACGGACAGCTTAGTGGTCAGGAACCTTAGCAACATGGAATGTGAGTGTAACAGCACTGACTGCATAGCTCACGGACAGCATAGTGGTCAGGAACCATTAGCAATGTGGAATGTGAGTGTAACAGCACTGACTGCATAGCTCACAGACAGCTTAGTGGTCAGGAACCATAGTCTGACCTGCGCCTTTAACTGTAGGAGATGCTGCAGAGCTAGGTATCTCCTCTAGGACATCCTGATTTTGCCAAGTTCAATGTGACCCTGGGTCAACAAGGGAGGGGTTTGAGTTTAACTTCTTTAACCAATCATAGTCTTTATTGTATGACATCATCACACTGGTCCTTTTTTCCCCTCATTTTCAAACTCAAGACTTCTACCCATTGAGCTGGGGGTGTTGTGTGGCTCAGGGGGGTTAAGCCTCTGTGTCTGTGATCAGCCTGTTACTGGTTCAGCATTGTTGTTATTATTATTATTATTATTATTATGAAATAAAGACACACCCATACATTGCTCTGCACAACTTTTGCAGGTAAACATTTTCCTATTTTTTCTGTCTATGACATGTCCGTTAAGAGGGACTTGTCAAACTCGGTAAAATCAGGACATGCCTCTTCTCTAGGCGTAAATGTAGCTTGTTCCAACGCTAGAATCGAGCTTAGTTCACTCCCTATGCCAGTATGTTCTTAATATTTGGTACTAGATAAGCAGCATTTTGTGAATGAAGTCATCAGGCTGTGAAGGAAGTAAATCCTGAAGAAACAGAGTGGGTTTGTTTTAAAGGTGAGAAGCTGGGCTGGAAATTAAGCTCATCTAGTGCCTGAGGGAACTTATTTAGATGAAGGACAAGTACAAAAAACTGAACTGTAGCCCGCTGGCTAGTAAAAAAAAATAAGTTCTGGAATGTCATCTTTTACTAAACTAGTCCAGTTGTCTAGTAGCAAAAATTCTTAAGTTTAATGGCACCTAAGCAAAGAACTTATGTAAAGTGATTGTTAATTATTTGCTGCAGGATTCCAAGCCAGTTCAGCGAATTTATTTTATGGATATGTCAAGGGCTGGATTATTACCATCAACTGCACTGGAGATGTTTGCTAACTTATAGAGAGTATACTTTATATTTTATTTGCCTGTCATACAAATGAGAGGAGATACCTCTCATTTTGTGAAAATTTGCATATGTGTAGACATGCAAAGCCTCAGTATTCTCTGCAGGGCACTCAGTGACAGCAAGCGTGAAAGGAAGCCTGGTTCTTTGAAAAAGGCATTTTCAGTCATTTGTTTTCCCAAGTCAATGATCTCTGATAGTCTTTTTTTTACACACAAGTAAAAATCAACAAAAATAATGCCGGACAAAGAAAAACATAACAAGATACCAAAAAGGTAAAACAAGTTTAGAAACTTACTTTTGCTGGGTCATTCAGTGGAAATCCAGAATGTTCTTGTTCTTGATGTTGCTGGTTGACATTTCGCTAAGGCCTGATGGTAAGTATCCAGTCTAAGTTCGCTTGTAGGCAAAATATGCTTGTCAAAAAAATGTCAAATATTTTGCCAAAAGAAAAAAATCAAGAACTTGAATGAAAAACAGGAGCGTTCATCTTGAAAATTTGGAAATGGAGTCAGTGGGAAAAAAAAAATCTCTTGTGTAGGATTAAAACCTTTCCTACAGCCGGGACCCCTCCTTCACATCCTGAACAACAATGGGTGTGGGCGTGCGGTAGAATCTGCGGCTACACATTGCTTTATATATGCTACATACAAACATTGTGTCTCCTGTGATACTTCAGAGCTAAAACAAAACAGCACTATGTGCCATTATGTCTTTATGCCTTTCACTGCACTGTTATTGTTCCATCCGTAATAGTGAATTTTGGGAGGGGGTCTCCTAGCTTGCCCACCAGCGGCCTTACATGGTTTGTGTAGTTTCCTCCACCTATAGAGACCCCATACCTCTCCCGCGGGAGGGTCCTAATCACAGCCGGCCTGTTTTCTGAGTCCCTGGGGAATCCTGTGGCAACCAATCAAATCTGTTCTGCAGGTGTTTCCTCGGGCACCCGGCTGAGCAGGACCTGCAGGTGTTTATTCTTTTTTTTTTTTTTTTATGGGCCCCGTGGCCCTTTCTGGGTCCATCTACCCTCAGCCTGTGTTGGGAAGCGGCGCATCTTGCATCGCTGCTTTGATAGAGGTGGGACAAAATTTCAAAGGAGTTTCCCATAAGGGGTGGCTGTCAGGTTCCGGGACATTGCAGGTAAATGTCAGGATCATCAAATTTGCAATCATTTGCAATCATGCACAAAGATGCACCACAAATGGGTTTCCCCTTTTGTTATATATTGGGTCCCTGAACATGAACGGATTGCAAAGCTTATTTACGGGATGTCAGCCATAATACAGGGCTGTATTATGGCTGACAGTGTACGTCAGCAGTGTAAGACCAATGTTCTTTTTTTAATCAAAACCCTATAGTGGAAAAGGATTTAACCAGTATTTAATAGTCTATGTCGGTGAATGGTTGGCATTTGCCCAATCCTTGTGTTGGCCAAGCTTGTGACGGGATGGGTCTGACCCTATCCTGGTCTCTCCATGGACCGGGGACTGTAGGAAAAGCTATGAGATGAAAACCCAAAATGTGCCCCTTTCCAGGATATTAACAGAAATCTATTGTAACATAAATTTTATGAAAAATATTTTATGCTTTCAGCGGGCTAAGCCTGTGTGCCTGTGATCGGAAGGTCGCCAGTTCAAACCCGCCGTCGGCACGCCTGTGGGCCCCTGAGCGAGGCCCCTAACCCCCAGCTCCCTGGGTGCCGAAACAGGTGGCTGCCCTTCACTGCCCTTCACTGCCCCTCACTGCCAAGCTCGCTCTCACCTATGGAGATAATGTCCCCATAGGGATCAATAAAGTATAATCAAAAATTTAAATATGTGGATACTGAGGAGTTACTGCCATGGTTGTTATTAGTTAGGAAATGGACATTCATGTCTAAGACATTAACCTTTTTATAAAATTACACTTTTAACTGCTGTCATTTTAAAAGTTTTGTTTTAAACCATCATTTTGGACTTGGACACTAAATGAGGTCATGTGGTTCCTTTGTGATTGTTACAGGTCTGTAAAGAGTAAGATGCAAGACATACATGGGGAGTTAAATAAAATGCTTGATACT
>JAODJU010000001.1:46245432-46297159 GCA_026776725.1 Gnathonemus echidnorhynchus
TCAGGTGCGTCAACCATCCCAGTGACAGGAATGACTTTTGAGGTAGATTGCCGCCTGCTGTGGCTGACTGCAATCAAGGTGATTAGCGCTGCCTATAATTAACAGGTGTGTGAATCTGGCGCCGGCTTGAGGTGAAGGTTTACATTTAGGACAGCAGGGGGCGACGCAGTAGCTGCGAAATTCAACACGCCACCAAAATGTTGCAGGTTCTCCATCAAAATTATTGCCCTGAAGTACTAAGTTGATATTAGTTAAGTGCTGGAGACACTTGTAATAATTAAATTCAGCTATTAACTGGGTAGCCTTTGATCTCCAGAGTTTGGTCGAGCCCTGTGTGTATGGAGCCTGTGTTCTGTTTTTTAATTTGGCAGATACTTTTATCCAGTGCTTAATATGCAAATCAGAAGGTGCCGGAATACGAAGATGCAGACACAGGTCCTGGAATATATACAAAACACGGTGCTGATGATATTTATTTTTAAGAATAAATCTAAACTAATAAAGAAGTAAAATTGCATGAAAATTGGTTGGTGAATACATATTAATTATTATTGTTTTCTATGTTATTGTTTTTTTAACTAGAGAGCTGCCATATCAGCACAAATAGGTTTCGGAACGCAGACGGTCAAAAACAGAGAGGTCCCGGAAGGCAGACGGTCAAAAACAGAGAGGTCCCGGAAGGCATTCTGGCACAAATTAAGAACCTTGCTTTTATCCAGTTATGTACATTTGCAAAAGCAGGGTCAGGCAATCCCTGGACCAATTGGGGGTTAAGGGCCTTGCTCAGACAACAGCAAAATTACTCTGTTGACCATGGGACTGAAACCCATGACCTTCCGATCATGGGTACAGTATGCAAACCCAGAGCTGCACACCATCCTGTTTGTATAGTTTTTTTCCAGCTACTCCTGTTTAGGAAAACTGGTGTCTCAAAAATGCCCTTAGTTTGTGTGGCGGTGAGTGTCTGTCAGCATGTAGCCTACAGTATAATGGACTGGCAGTCCATCCAGGATACCCTCTGCCTTGAACCCTTATTTCCTAAGACTCACTGCCACCCCGTATTTGACGGCAGGTGGGTGGATGGACGTTTCATAGCCGATTTATAATCTGCACCAAGCGTAAAATGAGACCACACAATGGCAAGAGTAAAAGGAGAACATTGTGAGACGCTCATTCTTTTTTTTTTCATATCCAAAGGAGGGAAAAGTGCCTGCAAACCAGACTCACAGCCAATCAGCATGACGCATATGGAGAAGATCTTCTCCGAGTTGGTGTTGGGTGACACGTTGCCGAAGCCCACGCTGGTCAGGCTGCTGAAGGTGAAGTAGAGCGCCGTCACGTACTTGTCCTTGATCGAGGGCCCGGAGTTGGGGTCGCTGTAGTTGTAGTTCTTCCCGATGGACACGCCCAGGTTGTCCAGCCAGCCGATGTTGTGCTCCAGGTACGGCTTCTCCACGTTGCCGATGGCGTACCAGATGCAGGCCAGCCAGTGGGCGATGAGGGCGAAGATGCACATCAGCAGCATGAGCACGGCGGCTCCGTACTCCGAGTAGCGGTCGAGCTTCCGGGCCACGCGGACCAACCGCAGCAGACGAGCCGTCTTCAGCAGCCCAATCAAAGTGGTCGTCTGGAAACACAGGGGTAGGGGGGGCAGGTGACTTAGGGACCGATGAGGTTTTAGTAAACCTGCAATTTTAACATATTGTAGCCAATGGCAGAAAGGCACCTAAAAATTATCCTCTACATATCTAATGGGTGTCACCGGGGGCCACACAGAAAAAAGGCAAACGTACAAAGCTTTTAAAAACACAACAAAAGGAAATATAATCCCTGCAAAAGAGATTCGGACGTAATATTCTCAGAAAGATTATCTTACGCAAAAAAAAAAATCCTGCACTTTTATTGCCCCAAACAATCAACCCTTGAGTGAAACCCAAAGCGCTGAAACTGTTTCCCTGCTGTAATAAATGTAGAGTTTTCCCCCGAGATGCCGAAGCTCCCGTTATGTCAGCAGGACTGTTGCGGGTGGCCAGCATGATAACGACAAGAACTTTCCGGTAGTATATAAAGAAACTGCTGCTGAATATCTACTCCAAACTAAATCCTGTGCAGTATTTACCACCATTCAGAGACCATTCCTTTCAGACAGGCGAAAAAGCCTCAGGAACCTGCAGATAAAAATCTATATAAAATTCTACCTATAAAATTTAATAAAATTATGTCAAAATAGAGGAAGAAGGGTGGCTTAGTGTAGTGCTGTTTTATCCCACCCCCTAACACCAGGGGTTCAAATCACACCCCTACTATGCATGTGTGTCATCTATGTGTCGAATGGGTCTCTCTGCCCAGTGTGGCCTCTCTGGTTACAATGCATGTGTAGTAACATAAAATCAGACCAGCTGCAAGTATTTGCCCAGGCTTTCTTTGTACATACAGCAGACACCTCATTATGTCGGCTATAAATAACTCCTCGCATATACAGGAAATGATACTGATGGAAGCAGCATCTTGCATCGAATGATGAACATTGGAGTTATTTAAACAGTTTCCATAGTTCTCACTACAGCAGTGTCATACAGTACGGTTGGAAAACGCTGACACCCTTAGCTTGTCGACATGCTCCAGATACCTACTATTGCATGAGGTCTGACGGTCTTTGCCTGTTTTCCACTGTACAGGGCACATTATGACCCATAAGCAGTGATTGACATAACTGGTACGCAAGTACCCATTCACCTTTAAAAATGATACGTGCGACAATCGATTGTTTGTAAAAGCGCAAATGCGTACTTATTTTAGGTGCATTTGCGCTGTTATGACAAGAAAATACCATGCATTTTAACCTGCATACTGCAAATGAAGTAGAGTTAGCATATAAAGATTAAAATGCATTATATTTTGCTTGTCATATCATCGCAAATGCACATTAGATAATTACGCATTTACACTGTTACCACAATCGATTGTCGCGCGTATCGCTTTTAAAGGTGAATTCGTGCTTGCGTACTACAGTAGTTATGTCCATTCCTGCCTTTACGTCTCACATCATTAAGCCTGGTTAGGTATACAATCAGCTTATAGTGTAAAATTTGACTTTGGGTCATCCACAGAGGATATATATTGCGTATCTTATCCTATAGCCCTGGTAATATTGGCACGAGGCTTACACAGCTCCCATATGGTAAAATACAGTTCCCTTCTGTTTTCTGAGACCCCAGCTGTGCCCTGATAAATGTAAATGTGAATTAATTACCCTGGCTGCTGGAGATGAATACATGCTATTTTCTCAGAATGGTTCGATCAATAAAATGAACAGATAATCATCACCAATTAATTATTAACAGTGGAGGGAAATAGCCTTTCTGAAAATAAATGGTTATGCCAGGCCTAGCATGTTATATTACCTGCAGCAAGTGCATAAATGACCATAGATCTTGGGAAATGCTCTATTTGTTTATTAATATGTAAGGTCAGGATGATGTGAACAAATTAAATATGTCGTTGGCTCACATGTCTGCAGTTTGGGGTTCGAATTCCAGCTGTTCTCTTTGGACGTATGGAGTTTGCTTGTATCTCCATGTCATGTTTGTTTCCTATTTGTATCTGGGTTCCTCTCCTGCAGTCAGGTTAATTGGCACATCCAGATTTCCCATAGCAGGAAAGTAGGAGTGGCTGATTCTGTATTACAGTGTCTCAAAGATTATGAATAAAATATGGGCACTCTTTCAATCTCCCACATCGCAAGCGATGCTAATATCTTCATCATGGCTAGTCTTCACAGGGTGAGAAGAGTTTGTCTGTATGACATACAGGCAGATCAGGGTCCTTCAGCTGCCCCCAAAGTCCAAATTAGCTTTGGGAGAAATGAGGGTTTAGAAAGCACGGAGTGCAGGATTAGCACACGCTCCCCGTCGCTGCCCCATTCAGACCAGTGGCAAGTGGGTTGAACCAGTCGGCAGCTGAGAGCACAGAATACAGCCCATGCACCGTGGCCTTCGACGCCTCATCTGTCCTGTCGCTGCTCCAAGGCAGCAGATGTCTTCTCCCTAATAAACTGATTCCTGATTTTAAAGTTCACACATGGTCAGCAGTGAGGAGAGTTTTTTTAAATCTAAAATATTTAAGTGGGACATTAAGAATAAAATCCATGCACAAGCTGTACGGATGCTATTCATTCGGCGTAACAGCCTGGGTCTATTAAACCCATCACCAAGAATTGGACTTAATTACTAATTTAAAAATTTGACAACTAGGAACTTTCAAATACACAGCTGCAAATCAGACAAATTAATTCTTATATCATGCAAATGTGTGATTTTAAGTGGTGTTTGAATTTTATTTGAATAATTCTCACCCTTTATTATGATACAGCAAATCTAGTACTTTTTTTGTTTTCATAAAATGATTCAAATTTTGGTTAGATAACAGATTATAAAGAACACGTGTGTCTGATACAATATTTAATGGACACTGACAAGAGGTGATGGATGGTTGGATGGAATACTTAAAGAGGATTTTTTTTTTACATGCAACTAGACCTTTTTCACCTTTTTTATTCCCCCTGAAGTCCATAGTTTTCTTGTACATGATGCAAGGCCTTAGTCCACAGTTAAGGGAACACTTAATTATGGGGGGGGGGGGGGGGGAGGGGGGGTTGTAACCCCCCCAATAATCAATACTAGCTAATACAACCCAATACCCCAATAATCATGTCTCCGCCTAAATTGGTAGAGTCCTCAACCCCCCCAGTGTTCAAACCAAAGTTACGCCCTTAAGGCGACATGACATTTTAGGCACAGTTCATGAAAAACCTATCAGCGTCGATCCCTGCGGCCTTATTGCTGCTTTGCAGGCGTCAGATGTAAGCTGTGCAAACACGGTGACAGCAGACTGTCTCTCATTTAAAAAGCGGAGCCCGACTGTAATTCAGAGACTGTGATTGGGTGATTGTGCTACTGGTCCAAACAAAGGAACGCTGAGAAAACTCCTCCTGAAGAATGCTAATCAAACAAATAAAAAAACTCCACAATAAGAAAAAGGAAATTAACTGATTTATAACCCTGTCTGCTCGGGACTTTGGCTTTGCAGAAAGTAATTGAGAAATTGCAAGACAAGCGAACCACCCCAAAGACAAAGTAAACTGAAGCAGCCATTTATGCTCCAGTGTCACTTGTCCAATATAGTGTCGCGTTGGGCCTGGAGCCTATCACAGGACGAAAGACAGGGTAGCTCCCTGGGCAGGGTGCCAATCCATCGCCAGGGAACACATACAATGGGATTTAACAATTTAGAAATGTCAGGCTGCCAAACTGCATGTCACTGGGCTGCGGGAGAACACCCACACAAACACAAGCAGGGCATGTAAACAGAGCCAGGGATGTGATTGGAACCAGTACCACTGGGGTCACAGTGCTACATACTGAGCCACCCTGAAAAAGCAGTGTTTCCTAATCCGGTCCTTGAAGAACCACAGACAGTCTGTTTTTTGCTTTCTCCCAGCTCCTGGTAGGGAGCAAAAATGTGCACTGTCTGGCAAAGAGCTCGGAGGGAGCAAAAACGTGGACCGCCTGTGCTTCCCCGAGTACTGGATTGGGAAACACTGCATTAGAGAAAAAGACTTTGGTGTCAGCTTACTTCATCAGACCCAGATCCGAATATGAGCAAGTCGAAGGGGATGGCAGCAACCATGTCGATCAGGAACCAGCCCTTGAAGTAGTGGATGGCGATCTTCCCCGAGTGGCTCACCACCTCGTCGTTGAGGTTGACGTAGGTGGTGCGGAAGTTGATCAGGATATCTATGATGAACATGATGTCCACTATGAGGTCCACCAGGTTCAGCGGGTTGCAGGAGTAGCCGCACTCGCGCCGCTTCTGCTCCTCCTGGTCATTGAGGAGGAAGGCAGCGGAGTAGGGCGTGAAGATGGCGGTGTAGATGACGAGCAGGAGGATGAGCCAATCCCACACGGCCTTGAAGGGGCTGTAGTGGAGTATGGTCAACCTCTCGATACGTGACGTCTGTAATTTATACTCGGGCAACACGTCTGCACCCAGTGACAGTACCTAAAACGACAGAAAGAGTACTTTTAAGCGCGTGCTCCGGGCTGTAAATAACGAATCACTAATACTCTCCTTACTGAAACCGTGTGTCTTTTTTTTATACAGAATTCATACTTTCTTACGCAGTTTAAGTTCTTTTCTCAAGAGTACATATGAAGTGGTCTGACAGCACTTTTACTCTTTATTTATTTAAGTGTGTCTGGTGTCTGGCTACTTTCCGAATTTAACCGGTTTCCTAATTTAATTTTTATAGGTTCATGTTGTGCCTTATTTACGACAATTTATCTTGCCAATGTCAAAATGTTTGTTTGAAAGCTTCAAATCACCTAGTAGAGCAACTATTACACTTCTTATATCCAGTGTTTAGTATTGTATCCTTTGGTAAGGTGTCATACTGTAGAATTTTAAAAATAATGTCCTCCGAATGTTGCATTTTTCCCATTAAGACCAATTGAAAAACACTGTATGACATGCCATATTGGGATTTTACTGGGATTTTGCCCAGATAAATTGCTGTGAATATGTCATGTCATACGTTGTTTTTCAATGGGTCTTAATGGGAAAAGAATGCTGAATTCCGATGGCATTACATTTAAAATACTACAGTAAAATACCTTCAGTCTCTGGATATCGTAAATGTAATACTTGATGCATCAGATGGCATTAAACTTTCGAAAGATGTTTTGACATTGGCAAGATAAATTGCTATGAATATGTCAGAACATGCATTATGTATGCATACGGTGGAACGGATTTTGTGAATAAAAAACTACACTAAGTTAGTATACACTAAGTAAAGCTCCAGGTCAATGATACCAACACTTATCTAGATTACACATGTAATTTTATTTGCAGTCGAATTTTAGCCAACTTGGATAGCTAGCTTGGTAATTTATCGTAGGCTACCACTGTTATTACTATTATTAACCGTAACCGTGCTTCTTTGTGAGTTACCTACTACGTTAACTTGTGACACTGCAGTATAATGATAGCTTAATAAAATCTCTCCCAGTTTCATCGACACCCCAGAGGATTTAAAATTAATGTACTGTAGACAAACGCGAAGGGAGACACCCTAGATGGGATGCACTGCAGATTTTATATACCACAGCGCTAACACATTTACATGGGTATGAGGTAATAATTCTGGACACCTTATTGACTGACTTATGATGTTTAATATTGTTATCTGGGTAAAAACATTTTTATGCTTTATGCTTTTTAGAAGATGGTGATTCTCATGCGGTTATTTTGCCGTAGTGATTAAGTTAAACAGCGTATATAGCTGCTCACCCTTTGTGGTCTCCCACATGTGAACAGAACTTGTTGCATCTGCCCGGTGGCACTTACGGGCAGGGTACTTCCGAAGACAAACTCCCCCTGAGGGCACAATATTACTGGTGGAATCAAAGTGAAGGATGGAAAAACTGTAAAATTAATCATCTGGCATAGTGCCAAGCCTTCCATGTTGCAACGATTCATTATTCACTGGCTAATGATTTGTGGGCAAATTAATAGAAGCAGCTGAAGATGAAAGTTCTTCATTATGACATTGTACCTGCATCTTCGTGCTTAACTTATGATTATGCATAAGACAACATTACTCTAGCTTAATAACCTAAATATCAAATATTGAAAATATTCATGCGATACACCATATGTCTTGACTGCCTTCCGTAACTATAGCGGATTAAACTATGTGCATTTTGTTGTGCATGCATGCATCAGTGTGCAGTGGTGCTTTTTTTATAGTCTGGAGTCCTAGGGGGGATTTCGCCTGTCATTATTTGACTGATGATAATCCCCTCTTATAGGACAACCAAGCGGTCACAGCAGGAGGTGATGAGGAGGTGGATAGATGCCAGTAGCAGCTAGAATGGGATATGTGACGTGTGTGTTATTTGGGGCCGTGGATTTGGGACAGCTTTCAAGGAGCATGCATTTGCACCACTATTGGGAATGGCAGATTTCTGTTGTCGTCTACTGATGCATATTGTCTTGGGGACAGCTGTATCCTGAAGCAAAAGAACACTAAAATAAAATACATACTTTCATACTTTAATATACCCATAGTAATGTGATTTGAGTGGTTTGAGGGATTATTAATAGTAACGAGAGATGGATCGATTGATCAGCTGTCAGTCGGTGTCAGCCGAAAATGTCATCTGTATGTCAAGATTTTAAAATATCTGATGTTTGCAAATGTTTGCAAAACCAGAGAGCCTCGTGTTCCAGTGTGACTAGAGCAAAACAACTTGATACAACTCACTTGATAAGGCACTTCTAGAGCAAATCACGTAAAGGAGTTCTGTCAATATGGGAAACTAATGGAGTTAGCGAAGATGGAAAAAACAAATCTAATGACCAGGCAATATGTAGTGCAGGGGATACTTGAACGATATCAGAGGTACAGCAGCAACAGAGGAATCGCAGCCAACATAATGGAATTCATCGCTATAGATAATCAGCTGTTTTCTGTTGTTGAAGACACTGGATTCTGCTGTTTGGTGTCACACATAGAGCCAAATTATTTTATTCCCAGTTGGAAATACTTTTTGATTATAAATGGCTTGTTTAAAGGGGCCCAATTATGCTCCTTTTCACTGTTCGTGATTTTATTTTTAGGGTTTAATTGAATATATTTACATGCTTCAATGTTCCAAAAGCACACTTTTTTTCTAATATTGTACATCTCTATCCACTCTGTCTATAACTGCCTGAAACACTGTTAGGGCTTTAAGCCCCACCCCCAATGAACTCCGTTTGCTCTGATTGGTCAGCTTTCCGGAATGGTCAGCTTGCCCTACATGTTCCGCCCCTGTCTTGTAGTCTGCAGACAGACCCTTGCAGGTAGATGGCCAATAAGGATTGTTTTATGAGGTGACCTCATCATGTCATGGAAGTAAGGGCCGGAATTCCAATGAGGTGTTTCAGGCATATTAGAGAAGAGTGGTTTCTGTGGTGAGAGTTACTCATTATCAGCTTCAGAAATGTTGATCGGTCCACCTCTAATAGTAACCAAACAGACTGGTAATTTTCCGGAGGCACTTCAGAATTGTGATCATTAGGATGATAGGTGGCGTGCTGGTTAAATATCTGTGTATAACTGTTTTGAGTGCAAACCTTTAAGGAATTTAATATCTCGATAATTGCATCATTCCAGGAAGTAAATAATATCCATTTGCATGTAAGCATAGTCCAGGAGAGGTTACATACAGTATTTAAATAATTTCTCTCCCCATCACAGCACCTTGAAGAGGGCAAAATTTAGCAACTCTGTGTCATTAAGGCGTGTATTGTCTTCAGGTTAGATCGCTTGTCTGCTTGCAGTGTGCTTTTTTCTGGACGTGTTAGTTTACAGTTAAAATTATCCCAGGTTTTCTGGAGTCCCACACCGGTGGTATTTGCCTGGATTTAATGAGCTCTGCAAACGGGCTGTGAAAAGAAGCCCTTTAGCTTATAAATAGCACATTGAACACTGACGGCTCCATGTGCACAGAGGAATACAACAATTTCCTCTGACTTGGCAGTTAGTCGACTGTGCGTGTTTGATATCCGGTGGAAGTTACTCGGAAGTCTGATACAAAAAATGGATAAAAGTATAAAATTGAAGAAGAGTTATCGACTATTGTGATACAATCCTTGTGCCCTGTACAAAGACTGATCATATCAGAAGGATTAGAGACAGAGATGGATAATATATCTGTTTAAGTAGAGGAGGAGCATACACTGTGACATAACCATCAATGCATCAGATGAATAAACGGTGACTACTACACTAGGCAATCCTAAAAGCGGGTGGATGGCTTGATGTCTCTAAATTACCCCTTGCATGTGTATGTGCGCAGCCCAGGATGTCCCCTAGTACCCAGTGCATTCTGGGATAGGCTCCAAGCTCACCACAAGCTCTTCTTGTGGAAGACTGATGTCTGAATGGATCGATTGTCAAAACTTTATTACACTTTCATGCATTGATGGGGAGCTTGCGAATGACTTTTCCATATGGATGAATAATGAATGTATGGTAAAGCTTTTTAAAAAAAGCAGCATCGAATTACTTAAAAAAACACACCTCATTATGATCAACGTTCAAAATTGTAAAAATGAAGGAAGACATCTGTTTTATTTTAGCTGGACGGAAATGAGATTAGTATTCATACATTTACTCAAGAAGCAGTAAATAAATTCAATTTTTAACCATAGCTCTGAAATGGTAACATCTGTACACTGCTTTTACTCCAGAGGAAATCAAATATATTTTTACTTAGGACTTTTTAGAATTTAATGGAAGCCCTAATGTGCTCATTTATTAAAATAATGTTTTTGTTGTTCACCTGGGAATTAAACGGGGAATTTAAAATCAGAGTTTATATCTCTAATTTAAACTACATTTAAGGAGAAATGTTAAACATATTTTCAATTGATTTCCTATTCTGAAATAAATATGACTGCAAGTTTAAAAATCATAAACTGGGGGCATCTGCAGGGTGATTTGTGTGACTTTATCAGTGGAGTGAATTTTTTCCAGCCGAACCACATCACAACAAACAAATGATGATGACTGTGATCCACAGGCAATCCGCCAACGACAAGTTGTCCACCCACCCTACCTGTGTAACTTTCTCTGTAACATTGTGTGTTCGGTCCTTGACCTTTGGTGCAATTATGGTCTTCTCCGACGTCGGAGGGGAAGCCATCTTCTTCTCGCTGTTTGCTTCAGAGAAGTTGAGCGTAATAAGTGGGATTTTGTTGATGGTGCTGTACTTATTGAGGTTGGAATCTGAAGTAGAGCCTAATAGGCTTGATTTTATATGGTTGAATGGACCTAGACATGTAAAACAGAGAAATATGCAATGGAGCAAATTATTCAGTGCTACCAAATATAACCATACATTTTTTTTTCTTTTGAACGGCTAAACACTGAAGTGATGTCGGTCTCTGTTTGCATGTATGATTTCTAACTCATTTACATTTATCATCTGAGAAGATTCATTGCTAAAAAGGTCCTAATATGTCAGAATCAATGTCTGTATGATAAATTATTAATACTTTGGATGATTTCAGTTGTTCTTTCTTAGTCTGAAGTTCATCTATTTGGTTCCAGCAGGAAACAAACAACCTGTAGATACCATAATACACCTATTTCTCACTGCTAGAATCCAGACATCATTTGCACAGCAGCACTGAGAGATTTGCGGCTGTTGTGAAGCGCGTGTGCATTTTCTATGAAGAAAAAAAAATGCCACGGCACAATGTAAATCACTTTTACACAGTATCACCACACATTGTGATCTTCTGTATAAGTGAAAGTGAGGTTGTGACAGCAGCTGACTGGCAGATAATCTCTACTGCAATACATCTTAATGGAAAAGCTAGTCTAGATGGTAAGTGGGAGGAAGATCTATGTCATTTCCCTCGCTCAGTCACAATAACTTCAGCAGCTTCTTTAGTAGATGGTAAGGCGAGTTTGCATGGTAGAGCGTCTCGGTACATGACATGAAACAAAGAAGGGATTTTTTTTATGCTCATGCCTTTATGCTGGGTGACAGAGCCACAAAACTCACACTCATTCATCTCCAGTACCACTGACAAAAAAAATTCAAACTTTCACAAATCTAGAAATAAACACAGCGAGCCTTTAATGGGTGATTTCCTCATCTGAGATGGCTGACACTGAAGGTAGAATGCTACATGCGGGGAGGGCTATCTCCCAGGGTTATCTCCCAGGGCTATCTCCCAGGGCTATCTCCCAGGGCATGCACGCATGGCTCGCTGTTACCTTTGAGATTCTGACCGTCGTCTGACGAGCAGCCTTGTAATCGTGAAAGGAGCAAAGGGTGGAGAAGAAATGAATTTCCAACAAGAGCAATGAAAGATTATTTTATGCCATGTAAATGTACAACACTATGATCCCACTGGACAGCAGATATAACAGTGCAATGCATTATGGGTGATAATTACTCTGCAATTTACAGATTAATTACATCAACTGGGCTGTGCTACTGACTATTAAGGTTTTATACTATATTATCATTTTATTTATTTATTTTTTTATTTGTTTTTATAGTTTGTCTTTTATGGACTATGTAAAGCAACCTTGGGTTTTAGAAAGGCGCCCACAAATAAAATGCATTATTATTATTATTAAGATTTTAAGTCACATAGACAATATGGGTTAAAAAATGTACTTATTTGGAAAGTGTTAAAAATGGGTACCTTCACTTGGATGACGGTCCCTGAATGGACTCTTGGCGCTGGACCCGAAGCCCTCGATGTCCTGGACAGAGGATGCCCGTCTCATGCTGTAGAGACTATCCCGCAGTGTGCCCTGGGCTAGGAAGGTGATGGCCTGGGGAGGGTCAGGGTATAATCGGTCCCACTGCCACTTTGGGGAGGAGTGATCAAGGGGTCCTGAGACGTTGACGGGCGTCAGGCACCGGCTGGAGCCGATGAGGGCCCTGGTGTCGTCCACTTCTGAGGGGCTGCAGCTCTCTTTGGTGGGGGACTTTAAATCCCTCATTGTGATGGATTCGTCGCTCCGTTTGGGGAGATCTATCATCACAGCATCCGGATCCTCCTGAGGAAGCGACTGCTTGCTGCTGCCCATTAGGTTCAAGGCTGGTAGTCGTAACCGGAAAAATCTTCCCTTTTCTATGGAGAAGAGGAGGAAAATTTTACCCCCCCGAATTCCTCATTATGGGGATGTCATGAAAGTAAAACGATCAACTGATCACTTGCCACTTTGATAACACCATTGACAAAATTTGAAAACCACCAAAATGGAAACAGCTGAATTTATTGTGCACCATATGAAAAATGCTGAACCGCGGAATGCTGGGAAGGACTACCAGAAGGAGACCATCACTCTCCAAATACATTCCCATTCCATAAATGATTTGGAAAGCTACTGGATGTATTTGAGACAAAAGTAGAATTTCATGTGATAAGAAATATGCAAAAAAATATATATAAATAAATAAATGCAGGTCCATAAGAACATCATGCAGTCTATTATATTGTTTTGCTAATTTGCAATAATAGTAGCCTACCTCTTACCATTGAAAGAACAATAAACTGACTTCTGGATTATACCAGAAAAATGATCAAGTGTATAGTAGCTTGTGAGCTGAAATTAAACTGAGATTGAGTTACACAATATGGCAATCCTAAACATACAAGTAAATCTACAAAAGAGTTTCTGAGACATGAGAGAAATGTAATGCTTTGGACTGGCCAAGACAAAGTGCCAAGCTCAGCCTGTCTAAGGTGTTGAGGAATGAGCTGAAGAAAGGAAATCTCAGTTAGTTAGAGCAGTTCTCCAAGGAAGAAAGAGCCAAAATACCTACAAATCAATGAGCACTATTGATTAACAGGAAGAGGATATTTGTTTGAGGTCATTACTGCTAAAGGCACTGCTGTCAGCAGCTCAGTGTAAAGGTGCATGCACGTTTGCTTACCAATGCTATGAGGTGAGAGCCGTGTTTTCAATAGTGATCATGTGATCAGATCATGTTCAGGTTAAATAATGCAGGCATACAAATTATTCTCAAGGGTTGACAAAATTTCTCTTACTATTCTACACATATATTTAAAAATACGATAGCTTTTTATTATTTGCATTTGTATTATTTAAATGGACAAAGTCAGTTATTCCCCCCGCTTGCACAAATACTGTAGCTTACATGATACAATCTATCATTTAAAACTCTTTTTAGTTGCTTCACTGTCTTATTTTCAGTTTATCTGGTTCTCTCAATACTGTGTTTGTTTGCTGAACTTAATTAGAGACTCCACAGTGTTATTTTTAAGCATGACTTGATCAAACAAATCTGATGTACGCCCAGTATTTTTTCCCCTCTTTGAAGTCTGTTGAATAATTTATTTAGATGACATTTGCTAAAAGTTTATTGACTGAATGTTACGTGAACACTTGTCCACCTCGGACAAATATTATAGGGCAAAGCAATTTGTGCTATAAAATAATACTCATAAGACCCCCTGAGTGTCTGGTGTGTGGAAAAACATTAATTTTTGGTGTGTACAAAGGTATAAAAAGGACTATGATCTAATCACACTTGGGGCATAGTAATGTCTATTCAGACCATCATGAATGCAATTTTGCTATATTTATACTGGGCCTTTGCAGCTAAGATGGAAAAATAATTATTTAATTTCAGATCAATTACTTCTCTGGGAGAACTGTATCCTCTCTCTTGGATTACGCATTTCTTTCCTGCTGTAGACATGGGTGCTTGCAGCTTCCGTGTTGAATTGTTGTGTAGGTTTAGATGAAACGGTATCCCCAAACTACCGTTACCGTGTGCGTCTGTTCTCTGTGCTATATTGTGATCCTGTTTGTAGGGTTCCCTGCCTCATGCCCTATGCTGCCTGGCATCGGCTCCAGGATCACTGCAGACTCGCACTGGATGAGCACTGTGGAGGGATAAATGTTTCTTTATATTAGTGTTGCAACAACTGATAAAAATAAAAAATAGCTGACAACAAATTTTGTCACTGGGTGCATTTTTACACGTTGTTGCGTAAATCTGGTATGGTGACGTCACCACCCAGCAACGCTGAAGTTAAGGCTAGTTCATGCTTCATTTTTCCGCGTGCTGTTACTCTTGTGTACGTACTTCATTTGTCTTCAGACGGTCGCGCACATGTCCACAGCAAGGGCAGATTGCACCGAACATGTACAAGTACTGTAGTGAAATGGGTAAACTTTTTGAATAGTTTTAAAGTTGAGCTCTCCACGGTATTTTGAAATCTTGCCAACAAAATAAGCCGCCCCCCCTCCCTGTTTCGGCCAATTTTTATGCCAAGATTTCAAAATAGCACAGTAGCGCTGCTTTTGAAACTGCTGTACACCGCTGTATGAAGTATAATTGTTGGCAAGCTTAATATGGAGGGGACAGTTGGTCTTTGTTTATATGGCACTTTGTCATGCTAAACAGAGATTCTGTACACCGTGTAAAGGTTATATTACAGCTGTGACTTAAAAATATCTTTTTTTTTTTTTTAAAGCATTTGCACTTTTGTTTAAACTCTGTGTTTTGGCCCAATTGACATTAAAAACAAGCCTTATCTGTTCTGTTTGGTTCCTTGTCCCTTGTTTGCTCAGTTTTCCTTTAACTTTTAGTGTTTGTTAATTTTCCCTTAGTCTCCAGTGCTGTTTAGCTGTAATATGCCACACTTGTTCCTTGTTTGCCCTGAATCCTTGTGAGCAGTTAACTGGTTATGATTCTCACCTGTCCTGCATTGTTTTGTTAGCTGTATATTTAAGTACCTCTTCTTGTTCTGTTCTTTGACAGTTCATTGTAGTTGAATGTGGTTGTAGCTACTTCCTGTCTGGTTGTCGCGCCGTTCTGGTGCTCAGTCCTGCTCCCCATGTTACTCAGTCCCTCAGTGTATTTGCTTTATGATGTCTTTGTTACATTCTTATTTCTCCCATTTTGTTTTGAACCATTGCAGACCTTTTATCTTGAGCCTTCCCTCTTGTGTTCAGTTTTGCCTAATAAACCCCTTCCGTCTCAGAGCTGCAAGCGGATCGTCACCCTTTTTTCTGCCTGCACCAATACCCCACTGTGACATTCTGTATATATACTATATGGACACTATATGGAAAGTACTGGGACACACTTCTTAATCATTGAATTCAGGTGTTTCTTTCAGACCCATTGCCACAGGTTTATAAAATCAAACACCTAGACATGCAGTCAGGTTTGCAAACATTTGTGAAAGAATGAGTCATTCTGAAGGACTCAGTGCATTGAAGCATGGTGCTGTCAAAGGATGCCACCTCTGTGGTAAGTCAGTGCGTGACATTTCTTCCCTGCTAGATATTCCACAGTCAACTATAAGTGATATAATTGCAAATTGGAAGCCTTTAGGAACAACAGAAACTCAGCCATGAAGTGGCAGACCATGTAAAGTAACAGAGCGAGGTCCCCGAGTGCTGAGACACATAGTGCGTAAAAGTCACTAACACTCTGTTGACTTGATAACTGCAGAGTTCCAGACTTCCTCTGGCATTAATCCCAACACACAAACTGTGCGGGGAGCTTCAGGGAATGGGCTTCCATGGCCGAGCAGCTGCATGCAAGCCTCACATCACTGAGCACAATGCCAAGCGTCAGATGCAGTGGTGTAAAGCACACTGCCACTGGACACTGGAGCAGTGGAAGCGTGTTCTGTGGAGTGACGAATCACGCTTCTCTGTCTGACAGTCTGATGGGCGAGTCTGGGTTTGGCAGATGCCAGGAGAACCTTACCTGCCTGACTGCGTTGTGCTAATTGTAAAGTTTGTTGGAGGAGGGATAATGGTATGGGGTTGTTTTTCAGAGGGTGGGCCAGGCCCCATAGTTCCAATGAAGGGAACTCTTAATGCGTCAACATACCAAGACATTTTGGACAATTCTATCCTTCCATCTTCATGGGAACAGTTTGGGGGAGACCCTTTTCTGTTCCCGCACGGCTGTGCCCCAGTGCACAAAGCAAGGTCCATAAAGACATGGTTGGTGAGTTTGGTGTGGAAGAACTTGATTGGCCTGCACAGAGCCCTGACCTCAACCCCACTGAACACCTTTGGAATGAACTGGAACAGAGATTGCCAGCCAGTTCTTCACATCCAACATCAGTGCCTGACCTCACAAATGCTCTTCTGGATGCCAACTCCATATTGATGCCTATGGATTTAGAATGGGACGTCATTAAAATGCCCGCAAGTGTAATGGCCAGGGGTCCCCATAACTTTTGTCCATATAGTGCAGTTTACCGTAAAAGATAGGTAAAATAATCACATCCTATCCTTAGTTCACATCTGTCTACTAGTTATGAATAATGTGCCTCACTTTGGACAATAGAATGAGCTTAAAAAATGAATGCAAGTTTAAATCGATGATGCAAAGGTTTTGTCATGCTTTGGGGCCTGCCCTGCAGCCTGGATGGGTGGGAATCATTGAAGGATTAAGGAACAATTACTGTGTGTTGTGACACATCACTCCCATAACCATCATTAAATTATTTGCAATTTGTGCCACAGCAGGACTTCTGTTGGTTTGTACCAGACGAGCCAGCATTAGTTTACATCTTGCATCGACAAGTCATGGACACCCAAAACTCTGTCAGCGGATGGTGGTTTTACCCTTCTTGGACCACAGTCAGTAGGTACTCGCCACTACTGACCATGTGCACCCCTCAGGCCTTACCGATTCTCAGATGCTCTGGCTCAGTTGTCAGGCTATAATGATTTGGCTCTGATCAAAGTCACTCAGATCTTTAAACCTGCCCTTTTCTGCATTGAACAGGTGAAATACAGGTAGCAAATGTCAGCTTACATCTAATAAATGTCTTGTCATGGGTTGCTTTTATGAGATAATTGATTTTATTTCAGGTGGGGGTGACAATGTCAGTGTATATATAGAAATCCTACATATCGGTGTATATCCTGTTGTCATCATTGTTTATCAATTATCGTTGTTGGTTTTTTTATATCAGGCTGCAGAGGAAACCTATGTATAAACCTGTTGAAATATAAACGATTGTAGGTGATGTCACGTTGGACTATCGAAACTATCTAAGCACTCTCTGTCTCATGCTCTTGCCTCTTTAATTCATACGGGCAACAAAAACAGAGCGGCCTGCCAGGATGAGAACGGCGCATTCATTACTGGAGACAAAAAAAAAAAAAACGCACAGCTCTCGCAGCTGTCAGGCGAAAACTTGAAACCCCGTGATACAGGAATGACATCTGTTGTGAAACACAGTATTGCTCTGTAAGCGTGAATAACCAACAGGCTATACATTTCAAGTGGAAAGTCTTTCGTTTTCACCCGTGGTGCTCCCAACACGATGGCTGTAAAATAAAGTTAGCAAGCAAACGAGTCTGGCAGCCGGATGGCAGTCACTAATCTGCTATCCAGTCCCTATTTCAGCTCCTGCTAACAGGAGCCAACCAGAAAGCCTGATTAGTGACAGTTATTCCCGCAAACCCTAACCTAACAGCATGACCCACTGTGTTTCCAAAATGACGGTTTGGGATCCCGCCCCCCCCCGCCTACAGGATGTGTGGCTACTCAGCGGCTGCTAATTGTGTTACATTTGCAAAATACAAGGGCACTCCAGAATAAACAGCAAGTCATTTGGCCAATTTGGTCTTTGCCGCCATTTTTCCATCTGCCTTTCTGTTATTTATTGTTTGGAGTTTTCATTTGTCGGTGCTGCAGGTCCTGTAGCCGTCATTGGCTGATGCTATTATTGCTTGCTAATGTCACCGTACGCTGACAGCCTGCGACATATGACAATTTCGGATTTGAGGCGCATACCACGGCACTCCACCACCTGCAGCGGGTCAAGGGACCATCTCTGCTCATGCACGTTTGCGCAACACCAGTCACGTGAGTGTAGATTGATTTAATTTGCGTAGCTTTTCCGCTGTTTTTTGTGCAACTTCATCTGGAATACAAGTGCAGAAATTTCCTTTCATACTTGCATGTGCATTCGTAGCACCCATGAAGTGTTTAATTTTATACCCAAAAACAAAAAAAAAAAATCAGCAATCATTTCCTGCAGACGCATTAATTTTTCATTTCCATACAGCAGCTATCAATCCCTCTGCTGTAAATCAGTAAGAAATCAGCATGAAAACAGCTATATAAATAACCCATTTTAATTAAACACATTAAATAAAGGCACTAAATGTACCAGTGTGAATGAAGCACAGCGAAACCCAGAGCTTTTCTTAGCCACACTGGTGTATATAAATTAAATAAATGAGCTTCCTTATCTTGTTATATAAAGTGTGCCCAGTGATGAGGCTTCCTAAGCATATACTATAGCATTACTCTCTCTCAGCCCTTTTGGATGCTGCTATCTCCAGGCACAATGAAATTAGATTTTTTTTTTTTAATTGGACGACAGTTTCTGCAGGAAACAGTAAGCCATACGCGTTAAATGTATGCAAAATATGGATGCAATTGCTAATTAATTCAGATACATGACAATAAAATGAGTTTGGCTTTTGAATGGTATGTTTGGGGAACTCTACGTAGTTACAACCATTTTTGCTTGTTGGTGTTGGGCAGAATATATATTTTCCCATGCATTGACTACAGGGGGGCGGCGTGTGGATTAAGCATCTCTGCCCGTTATTGGAAAGTCGTTGGTTCGAGCCCCACCCCCAGCTCCCATCCCCCCCAATGCTACAGAGGTACACACCATATTCACATTTCTATATTAATGGCACCCCAGTCCCCCTGTATCACCTACTAGGTTTTCTTTGGTATAGAACAAGGGAGGAATTACTGATCACTTGTCTGTTGTATTGCCACTGTGGTTAAGCTTCTTTTTTTAAAATTTGTGCATTAGTGGTTGGTTTATGAATCATGGCGATTACTGCTTCAGTGCCTGTGGATTTACCATTGCATTTGTTGGCCGACAGACAGGAGTCCAACTAGACTTGTGTAGATTTGGGCTGGGTTAATGAACCACAGCTAGAATCACCTAAATTGGATGTTACTGCTCGAACCAGTTGCGGCCGCCATATGCCGGCGTATAAAGATTATAGGATGTGGGAGAAGAGCAGAGCGTACCTGGGGGGATTTTTTTTTTTATTGCTGCTGCTGATCTCAAGAGACTTGGCAGTTTTAGGCGTTTTGGTGCCAATGTGCTGAAAACTCCTGCGGAGGGACGAATGACAAACCATAGGAGGGCCTAAGGGGAGCTGAAGCAGCATTTCAGAGACTCTGCCTACGACCTGCTTTTCTGGTTACTCGGGTCACCTGGACGGATGCCGCGTCACGGGTGGCCGACTGCGCTTGCTAAGTATAGAGTTGTCTGAAAAGTTATGCTGGGATTTAGAAGTTTCCTTTTATTTGCACACTGGGACCATGTGGACGGACCAGCCGTCACCCAGTGGAACGGCAGATCCAGTCCCGGCTGCAGATGGAGCTGGTTGAACCCTGATATTTTGACATCACCCTCAAAACGATGATGATATTTATTTTCCTGTTGTTGCTGGTTTTGTGTTTTGTTGACCTGGTGTTTGTTTGGCACCTCAGACTGCAGTAGAGCCAGGTTTCTGTTGGGACATCAAATAGTATTACTTTGGGCTTCCTGAATTTTTTTTTTATGATCTTTTAGGTCTGGGTTCCTGGTCTAAGTCTGGTCCCGGTCACCTACTATCTGGTAGGTTTTGTATCCTTCCTGGCTTCTGATGAAGCACACCTGTTCTCGGGTAAATACCAGGAACAGTACAGCTCATCAGAAGCCAAGTAAGATAGAAAACCTGCTGGATAGTAGCTCTCCAAGACCGGAGTTGGAGACCTGTGTTAAGATTGGTATTAATTGTGTTATTGTTTTAAAGTTCTTATTACTTATTTAATATTTAAATTTCTAATTACACTGTGCAGCAACTTTGGTTTCAAAATATCTCTGTCCAAAGTTTGTGAGAATAGACATCTTCTATACATCTGAGGCATAGGAAATTAAAAAATAACACTTAACCCCCAGGAACAACAAGAAGAAAAATTGGTACATGGCATTATATAACAAAGAGAGTTTTTATGTTGGTGGGTCTTCTGGTTGTTCTGTGGGATCTGTACTTATTAGGCTGGGGGTTGGACACACATACCAAACTGTGTAGTTTGAACTATGGTCAAATACTCGGTGCCAATAACTGAATTGTTGCTGGAGCAAAACAGGCACTAGAGCTCGAGTGGGTAAACGTGACCTGATGTGGATGGGAACTTTCAGCATTTTTTTCCAGGGGTCGCTGGTTATGCCAGACCATGTGGGAAGGTGCATAGTGTTTGAGCGCCAAATCCAAGCACGTTTGGAGACCAGATAGTGCTTGTGATTATGTTCTGGGTGTGTTTTTCCATAGTAAGATGAAACCGGGTATTTGATGGAACATTCCATAAGGAGGATAATGGTGAAGCCATTACTTTGAAATTTATATCTAGGAACATACCAAAGGTTTATAATTTTAATCATTGGTGACAATGAGATCTGGGCTCTTACAAAAAAGACTTGAGTATAATAAAGACAACATATGACAAAGTTAAAATTGCTTGAAGCAATTGCATTTTCATTATCCATTATAATCTCACATGAATTATTTAAATTGATAAATTATTCCCATCATGATTATATTTTGAGTAATAGCAGCATGTGTCAAATCATAGAGAAGTATAGTACAAAAGAATGTAAAGATAATCATAAATAATTTCCTTGCATATATGTGTTTAATAATGTCAAGATGTAACATGATAAGTCTTGAATTACCCAGATCCTGTCAGGCAAGTTTTCAGACATTTTCAGGTCACTGTTTATAGTTTGCAGGTGATAAAAGTTTCCCAATATTTTTTTCCCCCACTCATGCTATTAGATAACTATTTCTGCCCTAATATTTCTGGCTTTATGATTGAGGACCCCAGACTTGTCTGGATGTGCCAAGTGAGGGTCTGTACTTCTCAAATGCTGTCCTTTCCGATCAATTTATTCCCTTTATAACAGGGAACACTCACCCTGGCTGGATGAGTCGAGTATGATGCACTCTGGACAATCTGCACACCCCCGATATCAACTTCCACTGTCTGCTGTAGATCTATTTACTGTTATAGTGACATTCTAGTCATCCGCTCTTCTGGCTTTAAGGAACGGATGAAAAAAAGATTCAATATGGAAGAAGGGAGAAGAGTTCTGGGCAGGCTACTCACTGTGGTCAGATTTGGGTGGAGTTGTTTGGCCTAGCTTCTCCAGAGAGCCGCTGCTTCCCTCGTCCAGCATGTAATCAAAATTTAGGATGAACATCATCACCACGCCTTCCTCGTTCTTCACCGGGATTATGTGAGTGTTGCACAGGAAGTCGGATCCTGCAAGAAGATACATGGCTTTGTCATTTCCTGCGCGTTTGTTACAGGAAATACCCTCAAGCAGCTTAATTAGTCTTACTGGAGAGCTGTGAACCTCATGAAAAGCTGTTTGTGATGCAGCGATTGAATTCAGAGCACCGGAAACATCTGGTTGTTTGTGTAGCACGTTGTTAAGTGATGTTCGGGTAAAAATGGATGTTCACAGAGTGCCCTAGTACCCCCAATACCCATAAACACTGACAGCTATTAGGAAGAGTAAAACACTTACAATTTAACTACTTAAAGGTTATCCTTTACTGCTTACTCATGCTTGTCCTTAATTACTGTTTCCATTTGTTGAAAATGTTCAGTGTAGCGAAGTATTAGTATGTAATACAGTATACTGTAGCTACGCTTAAATACAGTATAGCTGTAATAATTTTGTATTGCAGGTCTTTCTTAGTGAGTGTGTGTATGTGTTGCACCTGGATGTACTTCAACCACAGCTGCACCTCTCCAGTTAAATACATCGCTGTAAAACTCAACGTGCAATAACGCTTTGTGGCGAATTTAAAACCAGAACGTTTAGCACTTGAGAGTACTGCTCACAAATTGTTATATCCAAATACCGCTCAGTGTCATGTTAAAAACAACTCAAACAAGAACAAATCATTTAGCCTCAGGCATACCTGGAAGCTGAGTGTTCTTGCTGTTCAAAATGCCAAAAATATATACCAGGTTCCCCTAAAAACATTCTGTGTTTCTCAGTCAAGACATCGACATTAAGCCCAGCCAGCAATCATCTTGATTTGAAAACTGATATGAGAGTTCAACTCTTACCTGTGTTTTATTAATGATCGCACACCACGCATAACTATGCATCTGACCCATAAAGGAGGAAAAACATCTATATTAAGCATTTCATCTTAAGATTTGACTGATCTTTAGATGAATGCTTAGATGCTTGCTGTCAAAACTACTTATAGCTTAATAGCCAGACCAAAGCAGCAGAGGGCAACCAGCCAGAATGTTTTAGAGAGAGTGAGTGCTATGAGTTTAGTATCTATCAAGGACAATAACAACAATGCTACAAGGAAACAAAATGCATTTCTCTATAACAGACAATCAATTTTGCCGCTACATGTAGAACTACAGCTGCCTATGTAATACATTGGAAGCAGTAAAACAGTGCTTTAGTTTTTATTAGGCTTAGCTAAGATAAGTACTATTTTTATAATTATATTATTGTTATTGTTGTTTATTATTAGATATAGTCAAGTCATTGTGGACTCCTGCTTGACCATATGAGGGCATTTCTCCAAAATATCCTGTCTTCCATCTGGCTCTCCTGGCTTCCCAATGGCACTACTTATATGACATGGAAATTAGTGCAGTAATTTGTTTGTGATTCTATAATTAAAAAGAGAATATTCATAACTTTTTCTAGTTTTTTCATAACTTCATGTGCAGGGAGCTGATTATAGCAACGTGAAATACTGCTTGCTTGTTCATTAGGCTGCTCTTGCGCAGAGACAGCAGAAGGAGAAGTGATTGGAAGAAAAGAATAATCACACGGGTCTGTCCATCAGATATCTGGATCGCAGTGTTATGTGCCCTGTCCTACATGTGAGAAAAACTGCCATGTGACGTAGATGATTTCTCAGGACTGTATCACGTCCTACTACATTAGCGCTGCCGTCTGATGGAAGGAGAGCTCTCAGACCAGAGCTGGAAAACATGGCCTGCACCATTATGGAACCAAAGAACCCTCTTACAGTTAAGGCCAGGTACTTAGAGGGGAGAAATATACCTCAGAGATTCGTATCTTTCTGAAAATAACTACTACTTAGAAGTCTTAGAAGTTTCTTGCATCAAAAGATCCAAAAGATAGGCCTCTTCGGGTATGATGAACTGTCCTTGCTTGGAGATGTCGCTGTAGCTTTCGGGTACCGACCTTTCAATGATGCAATATGGTCACAACATAAAGATGCCCATGCATTTAGTACTACAACAAGTACAGCTTAGATGTCACACCTGACAGGTGAATTTAAAGGAGAATTCTCCTCCATAATCTATTGTTATTCCTCAGGGTGATACTGCCTTCAAGACAAAGTTCTAGTGATATCAGTGAGTCCACGGCACTAAAGATAAGATGGGTATTATCCAGCCATGAAATATACAGTACATATTTCTGGGTAGAGAAGGAGAATAAATAAAGTCAGGATATCCATCTTCCGTGATTTATCCAGTCCAGGGTTGTGGTGAGCCTCAGGCTTGTCCCAAGAAGCAAGTCAGGGGACACCCTGGACAGGATGCCATTATTATGAAACCAAAGTGTGCAATCTGCATTCATAACACAATCTCTTCAGAATGTACTCAGAATCTCAGGAGTGCTTCCTTATTTATTTTTCTCGGTTTTCCATAAAAAAATGATATGACCCCTTTGTTCCCCTTCAGGGAGAACATTTATGCGTAAGAAGAGAATGGAATAAAGGTCTCCCAGCACCTCACATGCAAATTTCCCCTTTCCCCCACCAAGGACACATATTAACAGTGCTCATAAGTGGCTTCTCACATCCAGACTGGCAGCTGCATTAATTAGCAGAATGCTTCCCATTGGACTATATATAACAAGCAAGTGGCAGGCTTTGTGTGGAAAAACTACTGTAACTCTGGGGGTGTCCTTTAATTTCTGGAATGTTCTGCAATTAGCCAACATGACCCTGTCCCCAAAAGACGTCCGGTCGTCTTTGCCCTGTGAGCTGTGTGTATATGCGCGTGTGTGTGTTTACTAGTCCGCACTATTTTCACGACTCGACGTTTTCCAGATGTGAGCCTGCCCTCACCCAGCATGCAGCGCTGCGGAGAAACCGCTGCAGGTGACCATGAAGGGCAGCCCCCCCCCGCTGGCCGTACGGCTGGGCGAGCAGCGTGGTGTCAGATCAGCTGTTTGGCTCCAAATTCGGGATTTCAAGCACTATGCTGCTTATCTTCATTGGTGGAGATAAAAAGATATATATTTTAAATTAACTTAAAGTGCGCTAGGAATTTCAGTGTGTTCAATTAAGAGAAACATTTATTTAAATGAACTGTAACATTTATAAGTGAAGTATTTGGTTATTATATAACAGTTAAAATTATATCGAGTTTTGGTCAGAACTGGCTTTAAATTACTTCACACCCTGCCACCCTGTTCTGGGTAAGTGGCTGGAAAAGGAATAGATGAATTCTTAGCTGATTTACCAATTTCCTGATTGATGATCAGATTAATAAACCAAAATGGACCTCCTGCTGCAGGTTACAGAGCAGGTTCCCAGTACAGAGAGAAAAGAAGGTCGCTATATTATTAAGGCCTGACTGGATTTGGCTATTTAATCAAACCCAGCATTTTCTTTCAAGGTTTTGGAAACGGAGATACAAGTAATACAGAATTATGCTATTACTTATATATTAATTAACCACAAACGTCTTAGTTACATACTGATCTCATGTTAATTCATCATTAATGAATCTTGACATTTATCTCAAGCACTATGTTTACTATACCTATTAATTCTGTAAACCTGTGTGAACTAATGAAGGACCTACTAAGGAACTACTCAAGGAACTAGTCATGTATAACACAAGTGAAATACTGATCTGTTCATCATTAATGAATCATGACACATCTATTATCTCAAGTAGCGACCGCATTTATTCATGATTTGTACTTTGTAGTCCATTTTAGCACCATAGTTGAATGTAGGAGTGAAATTTCAAAACAGCTTTAGGGAAACTTGTAGAGAAAGAGCAGTATTTTCCACAGATGCTTTATAACATTCTTTCTCTTAACCTGCAATGCAAAACAGCTAATTTCATATAGCCTTAAATATGGTTTGTATCATATAAGATTCATGTAACTTATATAACTAATATTTATAAAGCACAAATACAAGACCGTGCTGAAAAGAACCTATAAAAGAGAGGAAATGAAAGATTCTTTGCAGACTGTTACAATTGTGCAGTGTATTCCTTGGGGATGCCCTTCATTGTGCTAGAATAAAGTGTACAATTAAAAGTTACTCAAAATCTAGTTATCTGTGTGTTTCAGCAAATATGAACATCAGATTTTCTGAGCCTTTCTGTTTCTATGAATTGCACCAAATTCATGAATCAAAGCAGTTGCACTGTATACTTGGATTAAGGTTTTGCAAACACTGGTGTAGAGAATTACTTCTCCAACACGCTGACCAGCAAAGGGGCTGTCAGTGATCCGTGATCCTCAAAAAGCACCAGCGCAGTCCTGCCAATTTCCAACTGGATCCCAGAGAGCTGGATGTTGTACAACTGGGATGTTCCCCTCACTGGCCTCCATCACTGCTAGCCAGCACCCTTGCGGCAGCTGTGCACATCGATTGATTGGCGATTGAGGCATTTAGATGCCTGTTTCCAGCTAGAATGTGACCACCGGTCAATACGTCCATTCTGAGGCTCAAAGTAAGCCAGTCACTCAGAGTGCTTATTCCTGCATTAGATCGTTTAACATAAATAAATAAAGACAATCCTCTTCAATAGAGAATGAATTAAGAAGCACGAAGAGTGAACTTGAAATGAAGCAAAAGTGAAGTGGTCTCTGAATTGCTCATAGTTAATGATTGTGTGTGAGTGTGTGCCCTGTAATGGACTAACATCTCATCCACCTTCAATGCCTGTGCTTCCTGGGACGGGCTAGAAGCACCACAGCTATGTAATGGATAGGAGGATATGGAAGATGCTGATGAAACAAAACTATTTATATATATATATATATATATATGAATAGATATACATAGTGTATGCCCCTCTTTCCAAATGTAATTGATTAGGTTGATCCCAGTGCGGCTCTAAACTGTTGATCTTCCTGAAATCGAAACGGCCAACAAGTTGCAGAGTTGAGACTGTAGACGTTAAATGTCAGTCGGGTGATCCGGAGCAGTGTGACATTAGCATCACGTGCCACGGCGCAGTACCTCCAGTGAAAAGGCTTGCAGAGGGAAAATCTAATTAGTCTGAAAATGAATTTGGTCTTGCCGTCAGAGGATAGCCTTTGCAAATGTCGCTCGCAAAGCGATTTCCGTTTTATCCTGCCGAAGCCGCACGTGACGACAGTGCGGGTGTCAGGCGATGAGGGACAGCTGTTATTTGAGGACAAACCGGTCTGATCTACTGACCCACCTTCGACGCGTCAGAATCAGAACAGCATCTATAGGCATCGGACTAGAGACAGTCTAAAACCATCCATCAATCCATCCATTGTCCATTCATCTGTTCATCCATTCATCAGTCATTCGATTTATCCATGCACGGTCATGGCGAGGCTATTCCAGGAAGCACAGAGCACAAGGGCCTAGACACAATGGAAACGCATCATAGGCTACACACTGATTCACCCAACCGCACGGGAGGAAACCCAGGGCAGATGGGGAAGACATGCAAACTCCACAGACAGGGAGTCAGGGGAGGGATTGGAACCTCCAGCTCTGAGGATATGAGATGACAGTGTTAACAGAGTCCAGTCCAGAAATCCACAGCAATACATTTTTCAAAGGCAGTTGCTGTAATGGTGTTTTCTATGCAAATATTTTTAATGACGTTATTTTTCTTTCTCTCCTTGCAATTTGTTTTTTAGTAGATGACTACAAATTGTGTTGCAGTATTGGCACAAGTTCTGTTTGTCTCTCTCTCTCTCTCTGACATCTAGGGAGGAACAACAACAGAGAGAATCTTGCTGTAATCTATTCTATATTTGTCCTTAGTGTGACTGGAAATATACAGCAGTGTTACTTAACCCAGTCCTCGGGAACCCCCAGATGGTCCGCGTTTTTGCTCCCTGCCAAACAGTCCATGTTTTTGCTCCTTACCAGCTCCAGGTAAACATGGACTGTTGGACGTCCCCAAGGATCAGATTGAGAGTCACTGATATACTGTACAGAGCTGATGCCGGTCCGCAGTTTATATGGGCTGGTTTCTTCGTGTCACAACAAAAAGATGTTTGAATAAATACTTATGTGAGACTATGATATGTCTATGAAAGTGTGACAGCTTTGCCATTTCAAAACCTCTCCTAAAATGACCATAATATTTGCGGCAACCCATCCAATACCACCATGTATTTTTTGACTTGACCACTACCCCACCTTGATTGGCTAATTAATACCCCATTGAATTATTTAACAAATCAAGATAATTGATTATTTCATCTGGTGGAGAAAATGAACAAATACATGAAATGGCTGAGGTGTCGGTACACTCAAGTCGTGGCCCTAGAAACATCAAGAAATAGTTTTAAGTAAAGTGTAACTAAAATATCTGAAATCAAAAGTGTGTTAATGGAAAGCACATACACATAAGGTGAATTTAGTTAACCCTTCCTAAATCTAAATAAACCAGGTAAACTATATTTGACTAGATCACGTGTATTACACTCCAGCACAGTAGGGGGCGATAATGCAGAAATTTTGCAGTAAAATAATTATTATTGCCACGCCTCTAAGAACGTCAGACATGATTTTGGCTGAAGCAGACGGGTGTCAAGGATTTGATTCTGTGAGTTTTTTAATCGTCTATAGTCCTTGTCATTTTTTGTGTTAACAATACGTCTGTCATTTATGATGTAGCTTTGCACATATTACTAAAAACACTTTAGCACGTGTCTTCTCTGCAACTTTGCTGATTAACGTTACACTTTTAAATTATTAAGCAAAATAAAACCTTTTTCTAGGGACCACTGATTTAAACATAATGTATTTTGTCAGCAATTTGTATTGTCATTTCTTTTGTTTTAGTCCAGACTTAAACTTGAGCTATAGGTGTGTAAACACTCGTAGCTCAAAGTACTTCTGTTTACCAACTTGCTGCCTCTCTTTAGTCAACTGTCAAAACGTAATACAGTAAATGGTGTGAGAATAATTATTATGGACAGTGTGCTGGAAAATACTGAAATTTGTCATTTTGTATGCCATCTTTTGCAGAATGAGAGCATTGAACTCAGGAGGTACTGTGTCATTAGAGGTCTATGTGTTTACCTCAATGAAGACAGCAACACGCTCATCAAGGATTACTTAGTCAGTAGTACCATTTTATTTGAGATTTTAAGATTTAACTTGTTATATATTTATTTTGTGTGTTGTGTTTGTTTGTTTTCTCCATGCCCTTGTTCGTTTTGTCCACTATTAGGAGGTCAATGGTGCGGAAGCGAAGGGGGAGGTCTCTCAGACCACCATGGGGATCTCTGTGATTCGCAGTGAAGGTGCTGGTGAAGAGGATAAACCAGAGGATGTCGGAGTGGTGATTGAGGGTGTGGAGCTGCTTAGCAAACTGAGAAGTGTTTCCTCTGGGTGTGTCATGCTTTTTGGAATCATTTACACACTCAACCTGAGCTATGAGCTATGCCCAGGAACTTAAATACACATCTGAGTCCTTCCAGAAAGTGCTGATGAACTTGGATGGCAACAAACTGTTCTCAAAGGTTCAGATACTTAATTAAAATCGAGATGCTTCAGTAAGTGCTCACAGGGAACGCACTGGACAGTTGGGCTGTTAGGATCTGTTCTATCCTATCTGTCTATGTTTATTGTATTTGCCAAAAATGTCAGTGTTTTGTTTTCCAGATTTATAATATTTCATAGAAGTTTATTTGAATACCTGTTTTACCTAAATATGCTGAGGGAGCTTTGTGCTGTTACATTTGTACTGTTTGTACTGGGTTTACTGTACTTGGAAAAATGTGTTTTTAATTGTTTTTGAAAATGCAGGGTTTTTGTTTTCCATAAGATATAATAGAAGTTTGTTTTTTTGATTGCCTGTTTTACTAAAAATGGTGAAATATTATTGTGCTGTTATATTAGTACTGTGGGGTTTGCTGTATTTGGAAAAATGTGTTTTTTATTGTTTTTGATAAATGTGGTGATAAAGGTGCAGAACTGTGAATGTCTTTTTGTGATTTATTACAGGAGATGTGAAATCAAAGTTCATGAAAACATACATTAACTTTACTCAATAACTACATATAAACACTTAAGTTTTATGTAAATGTTCTTAACTCAGTTACGTGTAAACACATAAGGCTAATGTAAAACTTCACATTAACTCTAATTCATCATTAACTCCTAATGATCAAGTAATGTTAAGGTGAAGTTTTAAATAACCCTTACCTGTATGTGTCTAATTATTAGAGAAAGTTTACATAGGAATTTACATTGTTTAATTTACTTAAGTATGCTCAACATGATAGAAACAAGACCCTTTACATTAAACTTATATAATAAAATTACATGGAAAATTGTCATGTAATTAAAATACATAAAGTCTAAGTTTTTGACATAATTATTTTTTGAGTGTAGACGAGTTTATGAACCAAAGCACACTTTACTCAGCTTTCCAACAGGATATCAGTAATTTTTTGGAAAACTTCTTGTTTATTTTTATTGTCACTGTTAATTTGCATATCTTATAATATTAAATTGTGTTTTTTTTCTGAGCAAACATGCAATTACTACCAAGAAACATAGCTTTAAACGTTTCCATTCATTGCCTAAGACTTCTGCACAGTGCTATACACACACTTGGCATACCAGCAAACCTGCTCCTTGCTTTTCGGTGAATGTCACAGCTCCCAAGCCCATAGATGCAGGCGTTATTGATTTTACATTTTTTCTGCCTGACTCTGTAGCCTAATAGACGGGCCGGTGCTATCGGGAGACCTCAATCCCTGGCTGCTAGCAGGAGGGGGAGCTTCATGGAAACACGATACCCCGATTGCCATTTCCATTGAAAAGTATTGCTCTTTTGGACAATTTTCGGGCAATTGCCTCACTATTCCTTCAATCTCTGTAATGCCGAGGTTCTCGTAAGTACCATCAGCTGGAGACAGTTGTGTATCGATCAACATTGTAAAAGCTTTATACATATTGTTTTTAGCTTCAGACTTAAGAAGTGGATCACACTCAAGTATTAATGGGCTGTGTCATAACTTACAGTGAAAACAGCATTTTTTTACACACCACATATTCTGACAGGCCAACTGTGGTCATGCTTTAGTTATTTAATTAAAAGTCTATCAGTTTAAAGATCAGCTAAGTTCCATTTGATTTAGTCTTATTGCTAACATGATTTCATCGGGTGTCTGAAGGTGCAGTGAATTTAATTACCATAGATTGGAAGTGTTTGGTCTGTCAACTTCATGTGAAAAAGTTACACATCTCCGCAATCTATCAACTGTGTTACATACCTACATTCTCTGTTGCTTACACACCTTTGTTTGATTTGCACAAAAATGCTGCTGAATTCTTGCGATTGATGGAGCACAATTTATGTTCTGAGTTAAATGAGAAAGTTTGGAAATGGGGGAGGAAGCAGCTTATGTCGTTATTAAACATAAAATGTGCAACCAAAACTATCCCAGGACAGTAGTGGAGTAATGGAAATTAAAACACAACTATTTACAGATCACTTCAGAAATAACTCTTCAATCTTTTCAATATGTGCAAAATCCAGAGAGCTTGGGGGAGAAAATAAATAGTTAAAAATATATAACAAATCCACCCCGTGTTAGAAAAAAAAAAAAAATCTGATGGCAGCCCATAATCCATAGCAATAAAACTGGAACCAGTAAGATGCCTTTCCCAGTTAGTAAAGCTCAGGTCCTAATGGTATATGGATATTTATGGACTCAGAGTACTATCTGCAACATCCCTTATTAATAGTTAAAAATTTAAAGGATATTTGATACAATGTATCTCATCAAGCTGCTCATGTAATACAGTTGTCTTGCATAGTCATTCTCAAGGGAAGCCTTGTAACTGTTTTTTTATCTTTAATGAATACCTGAATTTATGTTAAGATATACAAAATTATTCCCGTAGTCTGTTATAGGGTTGTTTGGCATGGTGGCTAGCAGTGTTGCCTCCCATATCTGAGTTTGCAGGGTCAAATCTTGCCTCGGGCTTTGTTTGTGTAGGAAATTCCGACGTTCTCTTGGTGTTCTGTGGGTTCCCTTCTGCAGACCAAAATCACGTGGTTCGGTGAGCTGGCAATGCCAAGTTGCTCGTAGCATGTGTGTCCTACGTTATGCTGACATCAATCCGGGCTGGTTTCAGCGACTTCCTGTATTTGGGCCCCGGTTCCCCACAGCTGTGATAGGATATTGGATGAATGATGCTCCAGGATGGGCTTTAAATAGCACCAGTGACGATAACCTGCATGCTCCATTGCTGTTTTATCTATATAAATTTAGAATATGACTCTAGAATACTCTATTATATGTCAGGGCTTGAAATAAGTTTTCTATGTGAAAGGATACTCATATTTACCTATTTCAGGAGTCTATGCTCCTTATTTTTATTAAACGAAACAGATTTTTTTTTTTGTTTCAAGATTATGGGCAAACGTGAAAGTTTATTCGTAGATATTTACATGTATTTATTTAGTAGATGGTTTAGTCAAAATTATATATAAGTGAGGAAGGTTTGGAGTCAGAGCGCAGGGTCCATCAGCGTCCAGCCCCCCTGGAGCAGGCAGGGTTAAGGACCTTGCTCAAGGGCGATATAATTACTCTGCTGGCCACAGGATGCAAACCCATGACCTTCTGGACAGAGGAACAAACTTATAACCATCTAAGTTACTACCCACATACATACGCCAGTCAAAGTTCACCTGCCCATAGATTCCAGAGCATGTCAACAACACTGCAGGTCAGGTTTTTGTTCAAGGGTAAAAACTGGCAGTGAGGCTTCCAAGCAGTGAGACTTCCTAACAGTGAGGCTTCCTAACTCATAGTACGTGGAATCATCCTGTGCTATTAGTTACCACATATTTTAACCTGATCCAGCTAAAGAACCAACCGCAAGGGGGTTAACCTGCTGACTTAGGAAAATCCCATTCATCCATTTTCCATATGCATTCATTCAATTATTCATTCATTCTATTGCTTATCCACAATAAGGTTGCACTGAATATCTTTTCCAGGAAACACGATGGACATGATCTAAGGGAAACTATGATGGGAAGTCACTGCATGTAAGACTCCGTCTGGTGACCAAAGTGGAAAATGTGAATAACATTTATGGCTGGAATTCTGCCTTAAAAACGCAAGGCAAGATCTTAAATCAAAATTTGTTAGATAGCAGGGGGTGGAGGGTTACAAAGAGTGGAGATCTTCAAAGATTTTTGATCCATTTGAAGCAGCTTAACATAACCTCTTCTTGTTTTTGTCAGAACGATTGAATATGTACAATGAGGGGCATATTAAATGGTCTGGCTGTGTGTGTGTGGTGTGTCTTGCAGGTGTTTAATTGAGTACAGATGGTTGGCATTGTCTCTGAGTTGGCGCGTGCTTCAGCAGATGAACTGTAGCATGTTCACATACCATCATGGTGTGAATTTCATGTTGAAGGATTGTTTTTTTTTTTTTTTGCATTATATTGCCTCGGGGGGGGGGGGGGGAGCTGCTTACTTCCAGTTATATACTGCAAATTGTTTCTTTTTTCATCCGTAGAGCAAAAAATAACTTTAAATACTCTCCGATTTGTGACAGGCACTGCCGAAACAAAAAAAATACTGCACACATATTGTATCCCCAACCTTGAGGTAAAGACTTAATGTCATTGCGGTACTGAGAGAGATTCCTGCTGTTTTGTCTTCAGGCTGTATGAGCAGCTCAGTGAAGTTTTTAGTTTCCTTCAGTGTGACTGTTGATATTACCAAGCAGTAAATCTACAGTAAGGTCGTAAATTAAGGTCTTATTAATGGCAGTAGGAAAAAAAAAAACACATCTATATCATGGGTTTATTAGAAGATCACATTTTTATAGGACATTTTGTTGATCATCACTGACTTGGAGGCTCGATTTAGGGATCGTAAAGAAAAACAATAAATATGTTGATTTATAGGTATATAAATGGATATGGAGTTTGCATTCTCCTTCACTAGGATTATGAGTTCATGAAGCAGGGGGCGAACGTGCAATTTCTCTGGCTGCAACAGAAGGAGGCATGAGAGGATTTCAGCCTGGTGCCTGGCGTGTGGGGTGACTGAAAACACACCAAGACGAGCAGTATAAATAAAAGCAGGTCAGGTGACCATCGTCGGAGAGCTAAAATAAGAACGTTCGCTGTGAAATGGTGGGGTATTTCTGAGAGAGCACTTTCATATATTCTAAAAATATCCCTCGCAGCTACTGACTTCCTGAGGCAGCCGGACATCTCAGCACTGCCAATCAGGGGGAGGCTGCACAGCTGGACGAGGGACCGGGGGCTCCAGAGCAGGGGGCAGTTGTCTTGGGGGGGCCCTTCTGGCTGGATGTCTCCAGGCCACACAGACTCATTAAAGCAGCTGAGTCTGACACTGCGTCTTCCATCAATTTTTAATTGGAGAATTATTAAATCTGACTATTGGCTGGCATTCAGTGGAGGCTTCCTTTCACTGTGATATCGCAAATTGTTTCTTTTACTAGATGTGTTGCAATATTCAGGGTTATACAATAGGGCTGTGATAGGGTCAGAGCTACATTCTGCATTGCAGAATGTTTCATCCGCTGCTTCTATATTGCATGAGCAATCGATCGATCAAACCCTGCCCTTTGAGGGAGCCATTCTGCTGCTGAGAAGCTACCATTAACCAGAAAAGACTATAATTCTTCCTACTTATATAGCCACAACCAGGGCAATTCAAGTAAATAGCCTGTATGAGAGTACAAAATGATGACCCAATCTGGGTCTCGAACCAGTAGCACGCTGTTCATACCCCTACCTACTACTACAACTGCTGGCATTGTTCACTGACCTACTCTACCTTCACACCTGGGAATTTGTAGATGTTTGCTCCCAACTGAAACTTGTTCAAATGTGATCAGATCGCCAGCATAAACGAAGCAAAGTCAAACAAAGAAGAAAACAAACAAACAAAACACAAGCAAGAAGATCGAACAGACCTCTCCCTTAGGTCCTACTCGGTAAATACTCAATCAAACTGAAGAGATACCAGGTGAGCGGTGCTGGTGAGTAGCACAGCGTGAAGTCGTGGCTGGCTGTGTAATGCTAAGGCAATTTGCAGTTTGGCACTATAATATTTTAATCAAGATGCTTCGACTCTATATCTCCTATCCAGTTATATATAATTATGATCGTAGACCTAATGACATCCGATGGGCAACTAACCAATGCAGTTCATTTATAAGAAGGACAGTAATAAAGACCGAGAGGCATTTCCTCTCTGGCTGAACCTGAAAAAGCAGTTATGTAGGATTAATAAAGTAATTTTACTGTTTTTTTTTTTTCTTTGGTGATATATTCTTATGGCATTCAGGAGTTACAATGCTAAGAACATTCACCACCGAGTCATTAAGAGAGCATCCAGGAGCCATTAAAGGAGCTTTTACTCATACTATGGCATTAACATTGTTAGAGGTAAACCATAATCATAACATTACCGTCATTTTCCAAGTAGGCTGAAGCTAAAACAATAAATGAATGAATATAACAAAGCATTTCAGTATGCAAATGACAGGGGTTTTGTATGGCACAAAAATTTCTGTGAAACGGAAAATGACTTGGTCTTGTAATACGTTGTACAATGGTATCGTATTATGGAACCCATATGGAATTTCCCATTTTCGAGATTAATCTCTCATACATGGTGCCTTTGGGTTAGCTTTGTCAGATAAAACTCAAAAAAAGGCTTTAGGTGTGACTTGCCTGTGAATAACCTTCGGAATGATCCGATTTGGACACTGTAAGCAATCTAGTAATTATGGATCTGTACTACAGCAACTACCAGAAGAGCTTTGTTGGTGGTGTCACCTTTTGTGGAGGGGGGGGGGGGGGGGGGTTGAACTTCCATGATTGAATCGGAAAGAATATGATTCTATATTCGCTGCTGGGACTCTGTTGCTGTGGTGATGTTACCCCAAACCCCTGATAATTGCACAGTGCATCTTTCCATTGTAAGGAAACACTCCGGAGGGCAGTAGCCAAATGATAATTTACATGTGGCCACAGATTATGTGCAAAAACACTATTTGTATTTGTTTCCCCCACACACACGATTTGGAAATTAACATTTGTTTAGAAATCAGAAACACTGGATTATTTGGTATGCACTGTCCTTGTACCGGCTTACATTATTCTGTTAAATTTAAAGTCAGACCCTGTGACCTAAATGCATCCATAAATGGCCAATGCAGAGTTTATAAGATCCCCTTTCAGTAAATAAACAGACTCCTGGATATACCACAGGGACAAAAAAACAAATCTAATTTTGCAGGTCTTTCTGTTGCATGACCTTTCCAACTCCATGCAACTACTTGGAGTCCTTTGCAGTTGGCTGAGTTAAAACTGCAGTTGATTTCCTGAAAGAAATATTAAAGTGACACTTGTTTATGTTAGGGAGGAATAGGATCGAGATGTTTAAATTAAGGCAAAGTAGCACCTCATTATAAATCGTGTGAGTCAGATGGTACTGTGTTAGCATTGTAACCCCTCAATCTGCAAAAAAAAAAAACACAGCCTAAAATAGATCAAAGATTTTATTGTCCGCTCAGTATGTCAATAACCATTATGGCAAGATCTGTTCTGAATTATAACCCAATATCTATGCAGTTACATCTATCCACAGCAGCTTATCTAGTACATGAGCAAGCACAGGGAGAACAAGCAGATTCCATATACAGAGGGAGTGATTTGGGGAATTGGAAACCCCCTATTTTTGGTGATGTGGAGCAGTAGTTCCACATACTGAAAAACAGCTAAACATATTTGTCTTAAAGCACCAAAAGTTTATGTTTCCTGCGAACACTTTTTCACAGCTTCGGGAATGATGTCTGATGTAAGCCTATTGGTGGCCTTGGCTATTCTTTTGCATCATCTGAAAATAGAAGGTTTTTACACTGAAATTTTCAGAAGACTTGCTAACTTGAAAGAACATAGTTAATATTTCAGACAGGTCATCCCTGTTTCAGAAAGATGGATCAATCAGAAAGAAATATCTAGTTGAGGTTAAGTAAAATATGAATGTTCAGAGAAAGAATATGTCCTTGGTGAGTTTTTTATTTTTGTTACCTCAGGCTAGTTCTTCATAAAGACAAAGACTGCCCAACTGAGGTCTATGAAGGAAAGCTGCATTTAAAAACTTGCCTCTATGAAAGAAAACATATCTCTTTATTTTGGTATAGATTTGCAGAACGGATGCCTTTCACAAATACTTCCCTTATGATTTCTAAAATGCTAGATGTAATGGAAAAAAATCAATTATACAGAAATCTATATACATATTGACACAACACAAACATGCACACACACACACATTAAATAGTCCAAACTGAGGAAGACATGGAGTATAGTAACCAAAGAAGTATAATGATACAAGTTGTCTTTGTGCGACCTGACGTCCGGGACACACATGATACACCAACACCTCGCACGTGCCGTCGTGCCCTAATCCTAGCTGTCAACACGACAGTGGCTTCACACAATAGAGAAGATCCTCTTTCAGATTCTACACACTAATACCATATGGCTCCTCTTTTATCAAGATTTACCAGCAGCTTCAGTCAGGCTCACAGTGTAAACTCCATGCATAGGCTGAAAGGGCTGCATGTTTTCAGCTGAATTTAGCTCCTAAAAAGTTTCCCCTAACCCCCCTAAGTCTTACACTCATTACCAATAGACAGTTAGCAAATTACCTTATGTATAATTATGATTTCTTTTACAGGATTAGTAAATGAAGACAAAAACCTTAATTTACCTTAATTTGCCTAAAAGATGTGCATCTTAATAATGCTGACTCATTCCATCAGAAATTCCAGGATCTAATATGACGTCTCCCACTGTAATTCTTGAAGATCCAGTTAAAAAAGCAAAAAGTACTGGATACTTTGGTACACCATGTCAGCAAAAGGGGGTAGTATTTCAGCGACGGGCTAACTTACGATGCTGCCATGACACAAAGGTGGAAATCCCAAGAAACTCCTGTGCACCTGACACTACTGTACCCACATCGCTCATTTAATATTAATCGAGTGACCTCAACCATGGCACAGCCCTTCCAGGGGTAACCCTATTGCCTCATGACTCCCGGGCTGGGGGTTGAAATCCTGCCCCCACTTTGTATATGGAATTTACCTGTTCTCCTGTCGATGTCTTTAAATTGCCTATGGTGTCTATATATGTCCTGTGATGGACTGACATCCTGTCCAGGGTGTACGCTGTAGTGTGTGGGGTGCCGAAATATTGTTTTTATGTTTTGTCATTATATCATCATACTATATCACTAGATAATCATAATTAAGCCAGTGTGGATATCTTATAGGGTATATCTTATCTGTATGGTCTGTACCGCTGTCAGCTTCACTCGTGTATTAACGGGTCCAAGCTGAGGATGTTTGTTATATTCTCAAATCGCAAAGTGACATTTACCCTAATCTTCCAACTTCCCTCAGTAGATCTTTCCCATCTCCAGTAACCCACAGCACATGCAGCCTGTTGTAAAAAAAAAAAAAAAAAAACGCATTAAGATTAATAAGATTCCTGTTGCTTGTGACTTTACAGTGAGGGAGCAATGCGCTGATACTGTGACACGGGAAAGTGGCTGAGTCAGCTACACCATAAAATGGGCTGGAGAGCCATATTCTTGGAATAACTACCTCCACGTCCTTCCTGTGGCCAGATTTTCCCGGCTGGCAGGCAAAACATAACAGCACAAGAAACCCTCAGCATGAGAAATCCAGACTCTCTTACTGTACATCGAATCTCCTGATTGGAACCTCTAACAAAATTATATGTCAGCAAGAGAGCTAATTTTTCCCTAAAACAAAATTACTGACATTGAAATAGAGCACACCAACCACTCAAAGAAGTGTTTTTTTTCCATGTTTTCCAACAATATGGGAGAAACCTTAAATACAGCCATCAGTTTTTGGATACCTGTGATATCGATGTGGTATCGATGTTGGAGAGGCAGACATACTGATGAATTGATGCACGTGGAACAGATGTTTATTTTTAGATACTGCCTGTTCACCTTGTGTCTACCTTCCTCCTGAGTGTAACTCTCCAGGATAGATTCAGTGAACTCCACCTGCCCTATGAATTAGAGTCACCTCTGAAAGTATATGAGATGATGAATAGCGGAGAGTAGCTCAGACAGAGTGACTTGAATTTGCTGAACTCCCCTTCCCGCCTCGGAATGCTGTGTAATTTTTAGATCAGTTACTGGTGGATATGATGTCACAACAGTCAAAACCAGCATGCAAGATGTTTAAAATTAAACCTCATAATCCACAATCCAGAAAAAAATTACTTGTCTCAATCAAATTTGCCGAATTCATCCATCCATTATCCAGTATAGGGTCGCAGTGAGCCTGGAGCCTGTCCCAGGGATTGTAGGGCACGAAACAGGGGACACCCTGAATGGGATGCCAATCCAACACAGGGCTCAGTCTCTCTCTCACTCTCTCTCTCTCCCTCTCTCTCACACACACATACATACACATAGTTACTCACTACGAAGCTACTACTGCACCTAGAATACTCAGAGGACTTGCCTAATTCAAATTTTCACATCTATGTCAATAAATATACTATATGCTAAATCTGATTCCTGCCTCAGAATTTTACTGTGGAATTCCTAACAGATTTACAGGGGATTAGAAGAAGGGTCATCTGACTGTCTTATAACTTGAGGATTAAAAATATCAATCCCCATGCCAGTCCTGAAGCTGCGCTGAGGTGGGTTTGTCCTGCATGATGAATGGGGGATGCTACAGGCCTGCGTGTGGACCGCTTCAATTACAGGCTCTGGGATCGCATTGAAATTACACCAAAGATCCTGGATCTCACAGGGAAAAAAAAGCTGGATCTGACCATTTTCACAAACTGCCCGGATTCAGAGAAATGCAACTAACTGCAGAGGTGTGACGTTTGTGCACCTAATCTGCTCAATCATAAAACAGTGGTTCTGCTATAGTGTAGTTTAACACATCATTAGGAATAATGGTGCCCCCCCCCCCCCCGCCCAATTCAGCAAGGTACACAATGGACTCCCCCAGAGGGTCAAAGCTTTAATGTTCTAACCTGTTACGCTCCATTGACAAATCTGCTCTTTCAGACCAACTTCATGCTACGTAAGACTTGTATGTATCTGAATCATCAATAGACAATAGATGTAGACAATATTACTATATAATCGAGAAATCCTGCACGAACAAAAGGAAAAACATAGAAATTCAACACATGCATAGAGCAGGGGATTCAAGCCTACAAGACTGCAAGGTAAAAGGCAACTGTGCTAACAAACCACCAACTACCATATAGAGGTTTTGGTTTGTTACTATATTGTAGTAAATTAGGTGTGACAGAGACACCCCTAGTAGAGTGCCTGAGATAAGGGAGGATCTTCTCCATGCCAAGGCGCTTCAGCCCTTCTTCCCCTGACCCCATACGGCCCCCCGTCCTCGTCTCAGGCGATTTGTTTCGGGAGTCGCGTTTATAATGTTACGCCTGAGCTACCAGGCTGGTGGGTTTGACATTCAGCTAGCGGCCATGTGTCGTGTGTCCAACCTTGAACCCAGCAATCATCCACTTCCATCTTTTAAGCTCATTTTTCAGCATTAGATACGTTTGACTACAGTCAAACGATGCTTCCGTGAAGTGCCCTGCATTACTTGCTGCCCAAATTGCATGAAAGCAAAGCAAGACGTTTCTTTTATCTCCTTATTTGCATTAAAAACGAAAAATAAACTGTGGGCCAAGTCACCAACCCCCCCCCCCCCCCCCAAAAAAAATAAATAAATTTGAATTTCAGCTGTCGTTTAGAGGGATATAAATTACTGTAATATAATGTGTAATGATCTCCTTCGAACTTGGTGATGCTATACTTTTGCAGTTTCCACTGATGATGCCCCCAACGTCCTGTAATGATTGCCGCATCTTCTAGGCAGAGAGATCAAAGTGAGAGGTCCCTGCTGTATGACACCATTGATTAAATCTACACTGCTGAATCCCCCCAAACAATGAAAACGCCATAGCTGTTTCATCCTGTATATGTCTAACAGATAATGTCTCCATTATCCTCGGTCACTGACAAGTTGGACGTGCTGCAGTCAAACCCAGGTGAGGCAGGACGAGGCGAGGCATTTGAGCTGTAGCTGAAAAGTGACATTTCACAGCCTTTTATGTCATACATTTCGTCGTTCTTTACATTTCCTGATTAAATATTTCCTTTCCATAGTTTACAGTTTGCCCCACAAAGACTCCGATGATGCATTTGATAAACATGGTAAAACACCAGTGTTGATTATGATGGTTGTATGCACCCGTCCTCAAAGTGCTTATCTTGCTCAGACTCGGGGATATTGTCAAAAACCTTATGGTAGAATCCTAGGGTACAGTCCATCAGAGAGAGCATACTCACATGTACACACAATCATACATTGTGGGCAATTCTTTGGGGTCTCTAAGACCCCTAACCGCATGCCAGAGGTGGAATTCAAACCGCCCCAGCCTTTAGGTCCGTAAGACAACAACACTTCCTCCTGAGTCACTTCGCCAGTCTAGGTCATTAGCTGTTGAGTAATTACCAAAGCTCTATTTTTACTGATGCCAGGTACGTCCATGTTCCCAAAAGCAAGTCCAAGTTGCAGCCAGCTCTGACATTGGTTCAGTGCTCCATGGTGTACCTCTTCTAAATTTACAGGCTCTCCAAAGTGACCCACACGTTTTTTTTTCCCCTCATTTGCTTGGAGTAATTGAGGTTAAGTAGCTCATTCAAGGATACAACGGCCAGGCTTCTCCTGAGACTTGAGCCAGCAAAGTTTAGGTAACGAATCCTCACCCAAAACCACTTCTCTAATTCCGTCCTCTCAGAACGGTGTGGTGTTCTAGATGCTGCAAAGGAGTTCTTTCAGACTAAGGAAAAACATCTCACCGCCTGTGGGTGTCTGCACCATAAACTGTGATCTAAAGGATGCTTCACAGAAACTAAATCTCTTACTGGCTTGGATTTATAGAAACACAACTGAAGCAAAAGTCAATATGCTTTTATTTGTCGCCTTATCAGATTACTGTTATCCTAAACATCACCACATTGGTTTGGTTGTAGTTATCGCTGTAGTTAGTTATTTGGGATTACCCCAGAGGCCACAAACTCCTCCCTCCGTGACCCAGAATAACCCCAGACTTACCGTCCTTGCGATGGTATGTGATTTGCACTTTCCTCTCCTCAGGGCCCATCAGGGCCTGAGCCACCTGGGCGATCGCGTGCCTCTTGGTGAGCTCGCCGTGGAGGAAGTCACAGGTGCACGGCTTCTGTATGACGTCCGACCTGGAGAAGCCCGTCATCTCGCAGAAGCCATCGTTACAGTAGATGATGGCACAGTTCTCCACTTTGGCGTTGGCTATGACGAACCTCTTGTCTAAAATAAAGCAATATGTATTTTGTTAAGCTTTCCCTTCCATTTTTAAGCGACAGATTCCCTGAGGTCATTCCCGCCAGGTTTTGAATTGCCTTATATGCATTCACACCTACAATGTGTGTGTTTATCTTTCACATAGGCCTACCAATAAAATGCAAAACCACAGGCGGACTAATCATATAAATCAATTATAATTTTCTTTTTCAAAATATTTTAACTTTTGTGTATGTAAAAAAATCAGAAGTGACTAAAATTAAGATTTTACATCTCAACATGTTATCCATAATGACGAAAATGCATAACGTATGAAAAATTAAAACACCGCCTTATTATTTTTCTAAATAACTCAGTTATTTTTCTAAATAACTGAATATTTAGTGTAAATAAGCAAATATGTATTCACGTTGGTTTTTGAATGCAGTGCTAAATTAGTATCTAATTGATACTCTGATAAATAAGTGCGGTGGATTTGTCAATGACTGCAGTCAGCAATGTTATTTCTCGCAGTTAATACTTATTCACGAACTGCCTTTTCTCGGACGTTCTTACGAATTCGTCGATCTGTATCTCCAGATAGTTGGATCATAATGTTAGTCAGAAAACATATGTTGAAGTTCAAGTTAAATATCGTTTCTGTTCTCTTAATGAGCATATCACTTAAAATATTTTTGTAAGTTGCCTCGACACTCTAACGTTGCCATTCATTTCCATATTTACTTTTTTAAAGGCAGAAACACAATGTAAAGCCTTTTTAAAACATGCATCATATCGTGCTGTGTACTTTGTAGCTTAAGTGTGCCATAGAGGGGTATGAACGCACAGTACTTACTTTGTCCCTCGAATTTCCTTATAATAATGCCCAGAAACGTGTTCTGAGGCGCGACATGACCTCTCCGAACAGGCATGATTAAAAAATATCTTCAGCCGCTTGAGTGTAAACCCGTTTTAACTGTGATCTCTTAAGTTACAGCCGATGTAGCTTGACGAGCTCCCGGTTGTCACAAATCATCCTCGGCGCACGCAAATCTCCCACTTCGTGTGACCTTTCTCTTTTTATTTAGCTGCGCTCCCGAAAGTGAGCGCAGATCAGCCGCTGCAAAGCCCAAGGCGACGCCGGAATAAGGAATCGGGGGAGAGAAGGTGTAGTAAGATTTCGCTTGACGAACATCTCAGATCGCTCTGAAAAGAGGGATGCGATCCTGCCTCTCGCAGTTACGAGTGTGATCGCAGGCTACGGAAGACTGATGCTGATCTGTCGTGGGGAGTGACGTTACCCCTCGGGGTTTAGTGCGCGGCAGTCAGCTGTGGCACTTTAGCCGAGGTTAAGCAGTTCAGAAAGGAACATGTGTATGTTTTCAAAATATGTATGCGGGATTTATGCAGGTAACTGCTGCAAGGGAAACAGCACGTGGATTTACTTCCCGATCATGAAACGAAAACGACAGATTTAAATAATAATAATAATAATAATACCGGATTAGTGTGAAGCCTTTATGTGTATTATATTATGAAAACGGATATCAACAGTCTCTTTTGGAGCCCTCGGTTCCCGCGTTTTATTTGTTACTTGTCCATGGTTCTGAAGTTTTCTGTTTGTAGTAAAGGCTCGTACAAATAACTCCGTCCCTGCTCCAACGTGTTTTACTCTTTTCATTTGCAAATACAAGCAAATCAAGGGACTATAGTTTTAAATCTGGATGAACCTTTTCTTCCCAGTCGGCAGGCAAATTTACTGTACAGGCTTGGCAGTCAAATGAGATTCGGGGCGCCTTGTATACAACTCGCCTAGAGCCGAGTCTGGCAGCAGACAGACTGTAAAAATGCAAATGCATGTCCAACAACAAAATCCCTGGTCTGTTTGGAAACATCCGTGTTATTATTTCTTTTAGTGAGTAATTTTGCATCACGGAATATCTGTATCTTTTACATTCGTTGCAGTGGCTACTGTGTTAAATATAGTTTTATGTTTTTCCCACAATCATACAAATGACTCCGCCAGTTTGTATTTCTAATGTGCTGTGAAGCAAACCGGCAGCTTCACAGAACAGTGGCAAAATATTACAGTCGCTGTGATGCGGAAAAACGTACCTTTCTACTAATGATGACGTTTATGAATAGAGCGCAAATGTGCCACGTGACACATTGTCTTACTGCACAGCTCGAAACTGGAGGTGCTACACTATTGCAGAGAGTTTGTAATTGATATTGGAATTTGGCTAATGAGTGTCATACCAAATGCTTTGTGTAAAAATGCACATAGGCACAAAGTCAATGCCATGCACTATAACAATATTTCCATCACATTAGGTTCACAATGGTATACACTACACAAAATAAAAGTTTTGCTAAAATTATTTATATAAACTCATCTCTTTATACTGTAATACCCCCCTCCCCCATCAGCCATCAGCTCTCTTCTGGAAATCCAGTGTCATCTTTTTTCCTTTCTTTTATAAGGGCACCCTGAAAGAATAAATATGTCCTTGAGTATGAATATGATTATACTTCACTATGACAATACTACTAAAGGTGGGATTCTGCTTGGAAGGTACTTAAATGTGAAAAATATTTTCTATGAATGCCATGTCTATAAGAATCTATGAAGACATTCATAACACAGTATAGTGCATTCATAAAGCATTATTAACATGACTATTAATATTTGTTAAAAACAACTTTAATAAATGTTAGTAACATATTATAGCCATGTTTATTAAGCATTATGAAGGCTTCATGAAGCTCTCATCTATAATGCACTATAGATACCTTAATAATGCAGTCCAATCAGCCTTAATTCTTATACCAACCATTATAATGCATTATGAAGGTATCTATGGTGCATTGTAGATAAGAACTTCATTGGAGCTTATGAATCAACATTATAATATTTTTGACTCAATAGAAGATGCTATAATGCTTTATTAATTCTTATATCAACCATTATAATGCATTATGAACATATCTATAATGCATTATAGATCACAGCTTCTAGTAAAGTGTTACCATTTTTTTTTTTAAAGAACATTGTGTTGCAGAATTGAACTTAATGATAAAAAATAGACAAACAGCTAGTGGAAAAATTTAAGAAAATGTCAATGTTAAGCGAATGGACAGTGTGTGTGTGTGTGTGTGGACAACGCATGAGGTGGCACAGACATTACTGACTTACCATGGATAGGGGAACAGTATGTAAACAAGAGAGAAAGACAGAGCTGCCCTGCTGTGGACTGGCATGCAGGATTCAGCCCAGCCTTGGTCTCTGCGCTCACTGGGATCAGCTCCAGCACAGCAAACCTGACCAGGAAAAGTGGTTAGGAGATGGATGGAGGTATAGAAGCCCACAGCTGGGTAGAAATCCATAGGGTTGTGCAGAAGCCATTCTACTGAAGTAGCCCTTTCTGTTGCCTGTATACAGGCATCATATATGAATTTTGTTATGGATATTTCCAGAAACGGCAGCTGACGACATTGCTGGATCAGATCGCCTAAGGGGAGAGTCGTTGACCTCTGAATGAGGTTCTTGACCTAAATTGTTCCAATGAATTGCCTTGTAAAGTGGCAGAGTGAAAAGCAGTAATCTGTGCAAGTTAAACGGCACGAGAGGCTGATGTTTAAAGGCCGGAGCTGATTGCAGAGAAGGCAACAATGAATCAACAATCACACTTTGTGAGACTCTGATCGCATATGTTTCCAGGGATCCCACACGAAAGGCTGCATCTATTTTTACATTTTCATTTTCAGGCAGCTTCTGGCATTTTGTGCGGAACATCTTGCCCAATTAGGAAATGCACGAAAATGTTGGGCTGCTTAAAAAAAAAGAAACCCGCAGATTCACATAAAGATGCGAGTGCTTCTGTCAGAACTGCAGCGTTTGATTTCATGAATCGCATTTTGGCTGAAACATTTCATTTATTCAAACATCAGTGGAAAGTTGGTGTCTTGCCTGTTAGCGCTGAACAAACACTGAGCATTTGTGAATGGGCCCAATCATATCTATTCATGAATATATATGGTCCACTTCTGGCTTATGTATAATGAACATATTTCTCAATCGATAAGACAACAGCTAAAGCCATTGTACACGTGTTTTTTTCCAGTCTGTTAGTGCGTTTAGTTTTTTAGTATTTATTATATTATATTATTATATAGTATATGTCTTTATTATATTTCTGTATAAAACTTGGGGTATTCTCTAGTATCCCATCTTATATATATGCCTGTTAACTGTGGATTACAGGGATTCCATTCTATTGGCCATGATAAGATCTTTTTGGTGATCAGGATAAGCTGGTATTTTCTAATCCAGTCCTCAGGGACCCACAGTCGGTCCACGTTTTTGCTCTCTCTCAGCTCCCTGCCAGACAGTCCACATTTTTGCTCCCCACCAGAAGCTGAGCGGGAGCAAAAATGTGGAATCTTTGGGTCCCTGAGGACTGGATTGGGAAACACTGATGAAGACCCATTCAACCTCGATGCTCAGTCCTGTGAGGTTACTAGACGGGAGAACAGATGAGCATTACCTTTGGTCCAGACTTTGTGGTTAAACCAAGAACCCAAGATGTGAATGATTCTTATTGGTATCTCATTAATATAACCCATTTTCTCAATAATTTTAATTAACACACTAATAAGTGCTTCTTTAGGGAGCTGAGAGGGAGAAAAAACATGGACCATCTGTGGGTTCTCGAGAACCAGGTTGGGAAACAGCAGGATAAGTTGTTTTAGCTGATGAAGACTAACTTTTTCAGAGAAACAAGGGATATGCACGCTTGAATGTTTTAAAAAATCATGTTATACCTGGAGTGGGTATAATTCGGGCAGCATGGCAGACGAGTCATTGGCACTTGTAGCCTGACATCTGTGGTGCTGCTGGAGTTTGAAACTCCCTAAACTGTTCTTTGTGACGGCCAGACATCACTCCAAAAAGCGTCCTGGGTTCAGTGCCACCCAGGATAGGTTTCAGGCTCACGGAAGAGGGACGTTGTATAATTTCTATAATTTCTGTTCCTGAAAAGCTGTTCGGGAAAAAAAAAAATTGGGTGTCATTTCCCAAGCTGTGCTGGTGTGTGGAGAGAACAGAAACAAGAGACGCTGAGTTTTGTATGTGACTGTTATCTGGAGCTCAATCCTGGATTAAGCAACCGTGCAACGTGAGTAAAAATGGCTCTTTTTAATAAGCTGAGTATCCATGACAAGATTAATTAAATAGATAAGGTCTTTTAGTGGCGCGTGCGAAAATGAAATCCGTGAGCATATGCCTTCAGATAATACACTGTGTGATTAATTTACTAAAACTGTATACTTGTGGTTTTTTTATACACTGACACTCCAAACAGCATTAAATAAACATGCCGTCGTCGTCTGCAAAAAACTGAACGTGTGTCAGACTGAAACTGGCCCATAATCCAAGATGTGTTTGCATGGAGGAATTTTTGACATGCATGCATGATTACGGGATGGCAGGAAAAAAAAACCCACAACTAGGGGTTCATCAGCTGTGCTATTCTGATGTCAGTCGGAGTGTCTTCCAGGAATCCCAGGGCCCAAGGCCAGAGAGCTCCGTACAAGCAAATCCACATATGTACACACACACACTACAGGAAATTTAGAGACACCAGTTCAACTGCCTACATGTTTTTGGACCGTGGCAGGAAGCCACAGGACCTAGAGGAAGCCCATGCGGCACGTGGAGAACATGTGACCTCCACACACACAGCAGGGGTTAGAAATTGACCCCCCTGGAGGTGTCAGGCCACAGAACTACCTCTGGTTTTCTTTTCAGTCATTATTCTCAGATACCTATTAAATACATTTGAAATGAAAATGCAATATAGGAATAGACAAAACGTGTATGTGTTTGTGTAAATGTATGTTGTGGTTTTTCCAAAACCAACAAGTAAACTTTGTAAGCCAGAAATTCGCTTAATCTTCCTTGCCTCCGGTCACCTGTTTCTGTCTTATCTCCTCTTTGGGTCACTGACTTCGTTGACTCGTCTTATGTCTAAATCCTCTCTATGCATTTTTACTAGTGGGGTCAGAAAAGTGTGTTTCCCAAGCTGCAATATTGGCCATATACAGTCAAAAGTTTAGACACATCTACTCTTATAAAGGTTTATTTGTACTATTTTAAACATTTTAGAATAATTATAAAGACAAATTATAAAATAACATATATGGAATTATGCGCTGACTGAAAATGTTGGGAGGGCTGTAAGTTGGGACTTACAATTGCTACAGGGACTGGCTGACCCTACTGTCTCCTCTAAGCCAGCTTTATGAGGTGACCTCCTGGGATGCTTTTGCAGCTGTCCTGAAGGAGGTCCCACATACTTTGAGCTCTTAATGGCCATTTTTGGTTCATTATCTGCTCAAACTTCTCCCAAACCATCTGTACTGGTTTGAGGTCAGGAGGCCAGGTCATGTGATACTCCATCACTTGCCTTCATAGGGGGTTTGACATGTCCAAACTTTTGGCTGGTGCTGTATATACATTTGTTCACTTTCTCCAACTGCCATGCTCCGGTTAGCAATTGTCCAGGCCTTCGTGATCCCAATCACTCCCCTCACAGATAACACCTGACAAGCTTGATATTTTGGACTCTGCCGGCCCCTGGAGGATGGGCTCCCCGTGGTTCCTCCCAAGGTTTCTTCCTTCTGTGGAGATTTTCCTTGCCACTGTCGCTGGCTGGCTTACTGGGGGCATTGAGCAGGGACCATGTAAAGCACTTTGAGACCATGTAATGTTGTGAAAATGCATTATATAAATAAATTGAATTGAATTGAATTGAATTGAATTGAATTGAATTGAATTGAATTGAATTGAAAAATACAGGAGGACTGTCTACCTTTGCCGTCAGGTGATTTGTTTTGCGTCGCTTCATGTATCTGCATGGCAGGGGGGAGCAGCCAGTCTTTCTGGGAAGTGGAAATTACCAGAAAGTCATTCCTGCATTTAAAAGCCTGTCGTTTCTCCTCAGAGAGACTCTGTCTGGGAGCCACAGTAAGAGTAAACTAGGCTGGAAGAGGCTCGCAGCTGAAAGTCAGCCGAGTTAATCTGAAGTTTGAGGGACGCCTCTTTCAGGCCTGTTACTTTGCTACCCTGTATTCATTTGACGCTTTTCATCACAGAGGAACCTCGATAAGGACTTATTTATTTATTTTCCCCTTCATGCATTAAATCGCGCTCTGCATTGGCTATGAAAATACCGGCCTCATGGTGGCGCCGATCCCCATCCCGTCCCAAGCAGTCATACCTCGGTGAGGCAGAAGCAGTGGATTCAGAGACATCCACATTCCACTGACAGCTCCTAAAATACAATCAGCGTTTTCCATGTCAGCTTCTGGCATATAATTAGCCCTTAATGCTCTCCACCTGCTCCATCTGGGAGTTAATGTTTAAGATGTATTTTTTTTTGACAACTGCTCCTCCTGTGAGACATCCCTGAGGATCAGGCTCACAAAAGGGCAACGTTAAAAGCTTCATCGATACATCATCTTCATTTGGCCCTTTCAGTCTGGTAGCCAAGGCTTACTCCCTGCATAATCGACATCCCGATTTGGATGCCCTCCCCAGGTGAAACGTCCTGTCATCGTATTTTGCAGTGCGGCTCCCGCTGATCAGGTGGGCCCAGCATGATGTCACCCCCCCTATAGTCAAGGAGGTGAGGAGTTTTTAGCTATGCTAGCTAGTCATATCTATTTCTGGAAGCTTGTGTAGGCAGCTATACATATAATTGTGGCTATTTTAACTGTTGAGCCAATAAATGTAAACGAAAATAACACAAACGATAAAGAGAATAATTACGGTAAACTTTGTGATCATATGTTAACACTAAAATAACATCAAATATCAGAAACATCAGAAATTATATCCTAAATAGGATAAGATGATATCTAAGAGAAAGAGGGCTGGACTGATGTTACATTTATTGATTGACGTTAACTGGAAAATTCTACTGCACTGTTCTCGACCAGCATGCTTAGCTGAGACCCTGCAACAGACTGACATGCCAACCAGGGTGTCCCCTGCATGTGCTCTCTGCTTCCTGGGATAGGTTCCAGGCTCGCTGTGAAGCCCGCGACCCCCTGTGGTGCTCTGGACCAGCTTCAGGAGGTCTGCAGAAGCATTTTGTGAATGACAAAATCTCGATATAATCATCCATCTCACGTAATCTCCCTCTCGCCTCCTGTTGGAGCTGCAGCCTGTTGGGGACCTTTGTTTAAGAAAAGCTAAACCTCTGCTGTACTGGATAAGCAGCCTAGGTGGGTGGCTGGGGGAATAGATGGATGCTAAAAGTCAGGAATAGCGTAAGACAGAAATTGACTTAAATTTTACACCACGACAACACATGTTGTTTGAACCTGGTAGAGTTTTAAGTTTTATTATCACATGTTTTGAGGTACGCAGTAAAATTCTAATGCTGCTATTGTAGGGGAGGGGACAGGTGCATCGGGGGACAAGAGGAACAACCACAGCACAAAAAAAGGACAAAACATTAGGGATGACTTTTTAATGTTTCATGGCTTGTGTTTCAACCTCACTCACTGCACAAAAAGTATTTACAAAATTCCTCACACTCCTGATTTCAATAAATTTCCCTGTCATCTTAGTACCATAAGTTCAGCAACTGATGTTGTTTTGCTTGGAACTAAAGCTGTGTACAGTTTAGGACACTCGTATCGTAGGTTTTACGTTTTGCTGCTAATGTATTCTATTGTCAGCAGTGATTGACTGCTGCACATCCTGTTACACATCTTTGTGTCAGCCCACTGGTTGGTCTCTTTATCTTACGGAAACAGCTAGAGTGTGACATTGAATCCTGAAGTTTGAGAGGACTGTGTCACCTCTTTCTTAGCTGTGGACCCCACCCTCTGCAATTAGCACATGACGATGTAGGGAGACGACCCCTTCCCATGTCCACTGGCAGCTTTGGCCTCTTCAATAACCAAGCGGTACGGGGTGGGGGGGTCACACCAAAGAATAAGGTGACAGCTCCCAACTCTGAGCTCTGTACATGAAGCACGGCTTGTTCAGAAGGCCGATCCCTGATTCTGCAGAGCCCCCTGAACCTGGCTAAGACCCAACTGGACCACATCAATTAGTCAGCATTATAGAGCTCTCTGCCATTGCTAATGACTTATTATTTGGGCGACGAGTTCCTAAGACTGATTAGGGCTCATTGTGATTAAAGACAATAGAGAACGTCCTAATAGTCCTGGCATTGATGTACACTTGGTCTGTAACAAAACTGATAGCAAAACAATAGCAGCAAATGAAGACAGGCTCCTAATTTGTCAAAGGGTTACAGATATCCAGGCTTTCCTGTTCACGTTTTCCCATTTGTTTTAATGGTGATAAGCTTGTCACCTTCCCATCTCTGGTGTCTTTAGGGAT
>JAODJU010000001.1:46297164-46314526 GCA_026776725.1 Gnathonemus echidnorhynchus
GGGGGGGGGGTTGTGTCACATAGGTCCACGGATTGCGAGAACGTGATGCGGACATGAGAAAGGCCGGATAGGCTTCCACCGTCTCCATTAAGCACTGGCGTTGTCTTCTGTCACTGTCAGCGCTCAGCTTAACAAGCTGGGAGCGCGTGGCTGGTCGCAGAACGGCAGGGGAGGTCGTCCGCGCGTCGGCCGGCCGAGATCCGTCTCCCGGTTCGCCGCGCTGAGCAAGCGGAAAGAATGAGTTGGCATCTCAGGTTGAGAATGAGAAGCCCAGCATAGTAGAGCACACTGGTAAATGTGAAGACAGAGGACAGTGTGAGAAAATGCAGGGTACACCCAACGCCCTATCCACACTGCATTCTGCATCATAACTTAGCAACCTTTCACACTTCAACCTATAAAATACAGTCAATCAAAAATCATAGGATATGACCAAACACTATCCAACTTCCCAGAATTCTCTCTATACCATCACTCCTCATTTAGTGACCGAGTTCCATTCCAACGACCAGATCATTAAGCGAAATGGTTACTAAGTGAAAATCACGGTAGCCTAGTCATGAGCGTGACTTTTCTTACTCAATTTTTTTTTATCCTTCATAAAGTCATAAAGTGAATAATACATGAGTGAATCCTTGGGTCGCGGTGCTGACTCACACTTCCGAGGATGTGGGTGTTGAATCCGGTCTCCTGCGTGTGTAGGGTTTGCGTGTTCGCTGCTTGTCACGCAATTCCCCCCCCCCCCAGCTACTCGGGTTTCCCTGTGCAGTCTGCAGACATGCATTCAGGCTAATGGGTGCTTCTAAACAGCCTGTACCAATAATATACCAGTAATACAAAAGATATAACTCATGTATTGACAGGCGTAATAATAAGGATGATAACCATAGATAGGTTTAATTTTGTGGACTCCTCAAAAAACGTCTGCATTTCAATTTACATTAATTTAAAAACTGTATTAAAAATGTATTAACTATATCTGAGGACATTGGTGCAGATGGGAATTGGTGTTAAATTGCCTTCTACACAGTGCTGGTTGGCTGTTTGTACATCAGCAGCTCTAAGTGTTGATATATATATAATGCAGAAGGTGGCTATAACGGCATTTCATTCCCTGCTTTTGCCAAACCTCTCCCTGAGCTCAATGGGCTGATTACCTCATCCTCTCTAGCCGGTCAAACTGATCAGATGTAACCATGGAAACCAGCCTGTCCCCCTAGATCCTATCCTATTTTTTTCCCATAATGTGGATGCCTTGCCTGAGTTACATAAACTCCCACTGACACACGTGACATGTGTCAGGGTTCGGATTTGGCCTAGTATTGGGTAGACAGGGGAATTTGCCCCAAGTTACTGAGTATCTGCTCTCCAATTTAGCCATCTCCACTGTCAATGAACGTCTGTGTAACTGGCATTTTCAATAGCCTGCAAGACGAGATTTGACTATCCTAATGCTGCGGGACTTCAAGCGTACACAGTCATTAGTATTTGGACCCTGAGACAACACTGTATTGTGTTTCTTAGCAGCCAGACCACCTGCAGCTCAGACTAGCAATGCGCCTGAAGTTAAGCTGGTTTGGGCCTCACCAACGCGTGGATGATGGAGCGACTGGGAAAGCTGGGTTGGTGCTGGATGAGGTGTTGGTGTGGCAGGTTAGTCCATCCTGTGGTCAGTGTGGATCTCAGTGCCCCAGAGGGGTAAAGGGGGGAAACTGTGCTATAAAAACGGTGCCATTCTTTGGATGAGACGTAAAACCAAGTTCCTGATTCTCTGTGGCCATAAAAGATCCCTGGGCATCTTCTGACAGGGTAGGGGAGGCACCCTGACGTCCTGACTAAAATTGCCCACTGTGCCCCTATCACAGCTGGCCTCCTAATCATCCCCTATATCTAACTGGTGAATTCTTTCCTGTCCCTTAGCTACTGTGTCGCGAGCATACTGACGCAGAATGGCTGTCGTCGCATCATCCAGGGGGGTGATGCACAGTGGTGATGGTTGAAGTGCCTCCCCATTGGTTCTGTAAAGCACTTTGGGTGTTTTAAAAAGCACCATATACATGTAGAATTCATTCATTCATTCATTCATTCATACTAGTAGAGTTACGCTAGTCCCATTCTCATTGTTGACAGCACCTAAACGGCAGTGTTCTGTGCGTGTATGAAAACGTCCCGGAGAACCCAAAGGTATATTTTCTTTCCATACTGACTAAAAATTGCTTATAGCAAAATCAATTGTTAATAAACAATTGTTTTTTTGAGAAACCCCAATCTCAGTGTTACTGAACTTCTATTACTAAAAATAAATTAATTTATTATAATTAATTATAAAATGTAAATGAACACTTTCAGTGTGAATTTAACACCATCAGAGTTGTTTTATTTATTGGCAGAGCAATTTTAGGATGGTATTAAAGATTTTATTTTTTTCGCTATAGTGAATAATACATGTGCAACACGGTGGCTCGTTGAGTCACAGTGCTGACTCACTTTGTTTAATTATAGCAAAATCAATTGTTAATTAACTATTGCTTTTTAAGTACCCCCAGTCTCAATGTTACTGAACTGAAAAATTATACTAAAATAAATTAAGCAACAATTATAAAATCATTAAATGTAAATTAACGCTTTCAGTGTGAATTTAACACCATCAGAGTTGACTGCTGTGTTATTATTCTTCCTTGATTCAATGAGAGGTCCAAGTAGCCAATTCTTTAAATATCCGCATCTCCTACTTCTACACATATAAACTTTAGAAATAAAGGTCAATATTTGGAATGAACTGAAAGAATTCAATATGATTTCTGCAATTCTATAGATGGAATTCTATCAGTACCCTTTGCTTGTTCTCCATGCTTCCTGGAATAGGCTTCATACTCACCATGACCCTGAAACTGATAAGTAGTTTTGGAAGCTGAATAGATGGATGGATGAATTCTTCACCTATAGAATTCTGCATGTGCTGTGCGGGTTCTTACACACTTAGTGTTTTCACGATTCTTAGTGGGTGACAGTTGCCCCAAAAGAATATGGATGATAATCACAGGGTGGAAAATAGAGTAGATAGTGATGGTGGAGAGTGATTCGCTATCCTCAAGTAGCTAACAGCAAAATTCCCACCAGACAGGCTTGATGTTGGGTATTGAAGCAGGAGGAGGCAACATAAAAAAAGGATCTGAACTTGCATGAAAGACGTCACCGATGAAATACATTCTGGACTTTGGGTATTTCCACAGGTGACTTGAGTCGGGCATCAGACATACTGTGGTATGCGAGTGCTTTTTTAAATCCCAGTAACTTTTATCCTGATGTATATCCTTGGTATAAAAATGAAGGGCAAGCAGACTAATTTACAAGGCTTTATGGAGAGCCCATATCAGAATGTTTTGTGCACTCTGCATTCAAAATTCAAATTAATCCTGTTTAATTATTTATTCAGTGCCGTATAAAGCAAAAAAAGTAAAAATAGCCTCGTGACAATGACATTTTTAGCTGTTTAGCTGATGCCTTTATGCACAACGACTGACAGTTTGACATGTTTATAGACGCATTACGTGCAATTCAGGTTAAGTACTCTGCTCAACTGAACAACAGACAGTTATTGGTTTCACTACATGCTCTTCTGCAAGAAAATGAGACCATTCATCATTTGTCTTAAGAGCTTATCTGACGCTAATGTACCATAACATGTGCACTGTATTCGTATCAGTTTAGTGCATTTTATATCCCTGGATGTCATGTGAATGAATAGGAAAAATTGAAATGAAATTTTTATATCATCACCATAATCATTATTATTATTATTATTATTATTATTCCATCCAGACAGTTAAATATATGTTTCTTTGTGTCATACCACCACCAGCTGCACTGAAAGAAATAATTCCTTGTACTTATTGTACTTAGCAAATAAAGATTCTATTTCTGATTTTGATTCTGAATGATCATCATCCCAGGAAAGGGGCTTTTGCCTGTCCCAGTCAGCACAGGACATACACTCGGGATAGAATATCAGCCCAACACACAATCACATGCTATGGGCCATATAGAGATGTATGTCTTTGGGCTGTGGAAGGCAACATGAGGGGGGCATGTAAAATGCTATTGCTATTATTATTGTTGCTGTTGTGGAGGACTTATACAGGTGTTCCTGTTTTTGAGTTTTGTGGCATGCACACTTGGATATCAGTGTTAATATTGCCCCCTGGTGGGCATTAGTTTGTAAGACATGAAAAAAAACACAGGGCCCATTTCAACCACACAATCACACAAAAATATAGTTACCAACACAACTGCAGAGTAATTTACAGGACAGGCATCCACTCGATCTTGTGTGCCCACATCGATCATACATCATACATACACCCAAGTTATAATAAATGACTAATTGTTCATTTTCCTTTAATCAAAGTGACCTACATAAATCACAATAAACCACAGTGATTCTTATCTCTGTCTTCAAGGTGTATGTTTTGTGCCACAATTGGATCAGGGAGTATATTTAAAGCGAAGAAACTTTATAGCAAGTCTATGCGTAAACGGAGTTTCCTAATTACCCCACTTGTTCACATCTGCCGGAGAACCCAAGCCAGTCTCAGCAGTTTGTGAATGTCACTCATTTTTCAGGCGGCTCTGCCTCAGTGCTTAGCTCATGAAATTTAATCCGTGTTTTGGTGAGAAAAGCTGTTGCGTCCAGGAGAGCCAAATTGCCCAGTGGCCTCAGTGACCTCGACAGATCCGTTCCATTATTGTAGGAATGAGCACACTGGGGCAAATAGCCCAAATCCCCCTTTTAGATGCTACAAGATAACAGGCAGCCGCATGTAAACTCACGGAAATGGCTGGTCCCACTGTGAGCGCCAGGATAATGGACCGTTAACGCGTCCTTGAAAGGAATCCAGGAGAACGAAGCCGCTCCACCCTTTGTTAACCCAGAAGAAACGATTTGGATTTAAATGCCGTCAAGTACATTCTCATGTTTTATGAAGGAGAAAAGCAAACAATTATTTGCTCAAACTGACAAGGGGGAAAAATGTTCGCTCTTTAAATGATCTCACAGTGCGTGCGCTGGTTTTGAAGAAGGATATAACTACTGGCAGGACACGTCCAGGGTACGAATGATATTTAATTATAGCGTAACATTACTGCATAACACAATCATTTTATTGGACTTTTAATCATAGATATTTTTGTTGCTTTTGATCATATATACATATGTGTTTGTATGTATATGGGCCCATATAAGTGGCAGATATTGGATGGATGGATGGATGGATGGATATGTATATGTATAATTGTGTTGTGCTGATAAATAATTTAACTACTTTCTGTTGGACGCTTTCAATGTGATCAAAGTGGCAAACAGGATAGTTGAACTTTCCTGCTGTTTGGCTGAGAAAACATTACCAAAGAAATGTTTTACAAAGGTTGGATGGAACTGTGGCCTTGAAGGGATATTATTTTTGCCTTTTTTTTCTATACTGGGTCATGTACTGGTATGTTTACAATGCTAAAAATGGCTTTGCATATCCTACTGTCTGAGAAGTAGCGTGGCCTCAAAACCCTTCTGCTTTGAATGACGTTGATTGGCATGGCCCGCTCGGAATTCGGTGGCCATGGAGCAGAGCTGATATGGACAAAGAGAGGGTGACTGGTGGGTTTGCCTGCTCCAGGTAAAAATTACCCAGACTCCTACCAGCAGTTTGAGCTTAACCAACAAAGAGCTAATCAATGTAGACCAGTGTTTCCCACTCCGGTCCTCAGGGACTCACAGTCGGTCCATGTTTTTGCTTCTTCCGAGCTCCCTGCCAGACAGTCCACATTTTTGCTGCCTACCAGAAGCTGAAACATGGACTCTCTGTGGGTCCCCGAGGACCGGATTGGGAAACACTAATGTAGACAACAATGTCACAGGCTTTAGGTCTTTACTATGTGAGTCAGTGTCTCTGTGCTCACTGTCAGTCACACAGCTTCAAGGCCCATTCAACCTCGATGCTCAGTACTGTGAGGTTACTAGACGGGAGCACAGATGAGCATTACCTTTGGTCCAGACTTTGTGGTTAAACCAAGAACCCAAGATGTGAATGATTCTTATTGGTATCTCATTGATACAACAAATTTTCTCAATAATTTTAATTATCACACTAATAAGTGCTTCTTAATTGTTTTACTTTGCGATTCATATAATTCTAGCTAATGTCCTGCTAGAATTTTAGCAAACTGAAGGCTTATACTGTACATCTCATTCCACAAAACAGTTTTTTTTATTATTATTTTTGTTCAGTGTGGCTCCCACAATAAAGAAATCTTGCTGCAGTTCCTACCCACAGCCTAACACCCACTCTTAAGTACCTATACCATGATAAATGGGAAGGAATTAGGAGAGGCCCCAGAGATTCGCTGCAGCCCGCAGGGTAAAGTCTGGGCTCCTGGCTGGACTCATAAGCACGTTCTGCGTCTTGGGAGTTGATGGATGCTGCTTCCTTAAGGAGCTGATGGATAAACTTGCCATCCTGTTGAAGCTTGGGTAGAAGAGTGAGCTTTCCAAGGTTATTAATGATTAGCAGTTAGCTGGGATTGCTGCTAATCTGTTATTCGCACCTTATGGTTTGGATTACAGATTCGAAAAATGATTTTAAATGATCACATTTATGTTACATTCATGCAGATTTATGAAGACTGATAGAAAGAAGTTGATGAAATGGGTATATAACACACGGCCATCCATCCATCCATCCATCCATCCATCCATCCATAACCACTTATCCAATGGACAGAGCACAAAGCAGGGGACAGGCAATATTTTTTATTAAAAAAAAAACAACAAAAAACAATCTTTTAATTTTTAATCAACTAAATTAATTTTATATGAATTAGAATGGGGTGTGCTGAGCCCCACAATGGACAGGTGCTCTATCGAGGATTGTTCCCTGCCTTGCATCTGTAGCCTCTGAGATAGGGTCCAGACCCCCTACAAGACTGAATAAGACAAGCGGATACAGAAGATGGATGGATGGATGGATGGATGTATGGATTGATTATATAAATTGTGATCTGAATTACCAACATCCACATTCAACTATATCCAGCATATTTACATTGGATATATACAAATATTCAGTTCAGTCACTAGTGTGGAGGTTTTATTTTCACAGTGTGGGCTCCCCCCCCCCCCCCATTAGCTTACCTACACGTCAGGCTCCGGACAGGCAGGGTCTCTGAATGAGCGCGAGGCAAGCAGCCCATTCTGACACGAAAAGGCCGACACGCTTTCGGCCACGGAAGTTAAGTAACCGCACACCATGCCGGTTCCGCGCGGACGGTGCCATCGAGCCGGGAGGGAGCAGCACCCGGCGACGCTTCCACAGCGGCTGTCACCGGATGACGATTACTGACCCTCAGGCCGTCCTTGAGCAGAGGGCCATTTCGCTGCGGGGTTCCTTCGGAGATATCTCGCGGGGTGGGGGCTCTCCCTCAAACGCCATGTGTAACAGGCAAGATTTTAATGTCAGCGCACAAATGGAGAAGACGCATAACACTGGGCTTATGGAACACGACTGCTAAATGAAAGAAAGGGCTCCGGGAAATGATATTAACCAGAGGTGGAAAGTTCGGGTCCAGAAAGTACAAATCCAGACCAAGGTTTTCTTTCAACCAACCAGTTTAGCATAAAGAGTCACAGTTACAGAGTACTCAACTGATTGGTTGAAACAAAATCTTGGTCTGGATTTGTACTTTTGGGAGCTGAACTTTCCATCTCTGATATTAACTCACTTAGCCTTAAGTTAATGAATGTGTATGAATGTGAGTGTGAATGGGTGAATGTGAGGCATGAGTTGTAAAGCGCTTTGAGTACTCGGAAGAGTAGAAAAGCGCTATATAAATGCAGTCCATTTACCATTTTACCATTTAAAAGCAGATTGGGGGGGAAAATGGGACTGGCATCCCATTCAGGGTACCCTGCGCTGCCTGGGATAGGCTCCTGGATTATTCCACAACCGTGTACTGGAGAAGTGATTGGAGGATGGATGAGTGGAAATGAGAACAGGAAATGCCACATGTGCATTGACTTATAAAACAGGAATGATAGTATGCTGGTACCATTTGTCCATCCATCTTCCAAACCAGTACCAGGTTATGGTGAGTCTGTCTCAGGGCTCACGATCACACATAACAGCACATGCATATTCTTGGACTGCAGAGAGAAACTCGAGAGCTCATGGTGAAAACATGGCATTGGAATTATAACAGATGTTGTAATTATAATAACTTTGTCAAGTATAGTCAAACATAAATCCATGCATTCATTTTGGTAAGCCCCTTGTAAGAATTTACCCATAGTGCCTGATCATCTTGGCAACCACATGGAAGGTCTCTTCCTGCACCCAGTGCTGGTTTGGACATTTTTCTGGCAAGTTTTACATTAAACCATAAGATTGACATGTATGTGGCAAGTTATCTGTAACATACAATTTCCGCCATTTGTAATGGCGTCCTTGGTAAACGTTTATCCACTTGAACTTCAAAATATTAACAGACATATTACCTTTGATTGGAACAAAATAATTACATTCTTACCATAAAACAAAAACATTTTTCAATGTCTATGCCACAATTATTGGCCCTAGAAAGTCCAGCTCGTCTGTCCTGGTTTTTCTAAACCAGCTTGTCCATTACAAACCTGTTTGTCCGTTTTCTGGATGAAATTGTTACCCTTTTACCTTCATTGACCTCTTCCACACTTTGTTACAACCATATATTAAGCCTGACTTTTTTCATATTTTATGGTGTGTAATTATTATGAAAAAACATACAGCTTTTGGGTGTAAAAGGTGAAATATTGCAACTTCAGGATGTAATCTGCTAGAAACTATGGAATTCAAAGTGCATTTTCTTGGAAATGGTACAGTAAAGGTTTTGCCAGGAAATGCTGTAGGTCCTTGCCTTTCAGGTGGTATAAGACGTATTTATGCATCTTGGAAAATTTTAGAGATCTGTCCTGTCAAACTTCACTCGTATATCAAAAAACCATGTATTTCAAAGGGCATTTTCTTGAAAATGATGTGCTAAATGTTGACCAAATTTTGTCTGGAAATAGTCTAGGACTTTGCCTTTCAGATGATACAAGACTTGTTTTTTCGCATTACGGGAAAGTAAAAATTTCATTATACTTTAAACTAATACCGTAATGTTATGTATATGCGTGCACCACATATTTCAAGCGCGGATGCTTTGACTGTGCTTCGGCAAGGCGCGGATAGGTTGACTGCAGTAATAAATGGGATTCACTTACAATACCAGTATAACAGGGGTCCCGCGCAGTCACGCCACGGACTGAAGGGATGCCCGCGGCGGGGGATTTAAGATTTAGATTGCATTTCATAAAAATTTATACTGGCAATGCTGTATTCCAATGGATTGGTTTTGCATGCATCGTGACCCCCGTCTGATCTGGGACCTGTTTCAGGCAATCCTCTACACGCTGCGCATTTCCAATGCTGCGGATAAAGAGCAATAAACGTTATACAGACGGCGAGATCGCCCTGTCTGCAGTCTCTACATGGCTAAATTTATAAAGTAACCCGCTCTCATCCATGAGACGTTCTTCCATGGGGAGGGAGGGTGAGATTTAATTCTTTTTTTTTTTGCACTTAAATCCCAGCGGCTTTCATTCAGAGCTCGGATTTCCGTATGCTTGACCCATCTAATAGGAAGGGAAAGACCCGGACGCTGTACTTTCGGCGAGTTGCTGTGTAGCGATGAATCTGGGGAAGGAGGGCTGGGATCGAGTGATGCGCAGCGGACACGATGAGGTCCTTTCCCTTACTAAATGGTTGTATAAACCTCTTAGGTGCTGAACACAGGATCGAAGCCCTCTGAGTCCCAAAAATATCGTTCCCTGTAAATAATATCCCGTATTGATGTCAAGGTAGAGATTGCCGTTATATATCCTGTTACTCAGTAGCGGACATTCTGGACACCACTTTATAAGTGAGTATCATCTACGATGCATATCTGCGCCACGCATAGGTTTGAGGTTTTCATGCCCTTGCAGGTGTGAATAACGGCGGACATAGCCGGAAACGCTTTATGATGACTTGCGAAACACTCATCCTCTGTGTGACTTTACCTTTAAACGATAAACATTTAACTGATTATTTGCCATTTACGCGATCGGTGATTGCAGAGCGGGTCACTGCTACTGCAGTTTTACGTAGTTGAGGGTACAAATCTCATCTACATGAGTACTTAACGTTCTCAGTATGTCTTCACTGTGTACCTCGGAGACCAAAGACATGAAGTTCGACCTACTGGCGTTTGTAAACGGCCTGTATTGTGTATGCATGTGTATGTGCCCTGTGATGGGCTGGGATCCTATCTGGGTATATCCTATATTGTGCCCTGATCTCCAGATCCCCATGACGAGGACAAATGGTTGAAAAAATGGGTGACACTGATCAATGTCGAGGATAATTTGGTCGAAATATTGCAGAAAAATTAAAAGCAATGATCATATGATTGCAAATGTTGATTTCATATCACAAACGAAAAAGGGTCTTCCATTCAGAGGACGAGTCATTAGGAAACAGGTTTCAGAAGAAATTACAGAGAAGCTGTTGGCATGGTGGAAGCAGAACGGCCTAATTTTGTATTTACTGTCGGTGGAGAGGATGTAGCCAGTAAGAGGTCAGGCTCCATGATAGAGAATTGTAGTAACCAAGGTGACAAATCACCATTGAGGGATAACGGAGCTGGGATGCAGGTCCCAGTGAAGACTGGACAACCAAGATGTGCTGTGCAGACATTTGCTGCAGATTTTGGTTAAAAAAAAAACAAAAAAAAAAAACATTGCACCCGAAAGTAGGTCTATATAATTAAGACTCTTAATACTAAATTAAATTAGATTTCGGAGTGAAACAAGACAATTATATAATTTATTTTGACTCTTGGGGTAATTCTGTTTTAGTGCTCTGGTTGTCTGTAGCATAATGACAGGTCTTCGTCATTAACTTACCAAACTTACAGAATTATGGATATTGTCCCATATGAGTCATATATACATATCAATTGTGAATGTATATCAACACATTCCATTAATATAGACATTTATATATTTTTATACCCAAACACACACACACACACGGTAAATAAAAATCTCGTATCCCTTATCTCGTATATATACTGTATGTATGCGCACGGGATTTGTCATTGGCACTGTTATCCTGTAGTCGGCGCTGTGCTTTGCATACCCACTAAATAGCTGCTGCACAGGCGGCTGGCTGCACGCCGGAGAACAGCCATGTTCACTTAACCTGTCTTTTGAAGTAAATCACAGATTACACTGCTACACGCTCACATGATTAGTCATGAATAGATTACGGTGCATGGTTGTTGTATGGCTGTCAAATAACTTTACAGTCTATTCAGCTCCTGGATAAACAGAAGTGTGTTTATTTGCTTAGCCATCAGGGGTGGCACTTGTGTTTAAGGATTAAAGACATGTCTTCCCCCCCCCCCGACTGGAACCGTACCAATGTAGCGCTACCTCGTACCGCCAGCAGGGGGCGCAATTGGCCACCCGATAAGGCGCATGGTCTCTACAGATGAAGCACGATGCCATTAACTCATTTCGCTTGTCCAGACAGTATACACAGTAATAAAGCTGTGCATATCTAGATTTTTATGCCCACTGTTATTACTCTAAATTAAAACGTACATTATGCCGTTTTACTCCTAATATTGTTAAGACACATCACAGTTCATTTAAAATGTTTAAAATAAAATAAGCATAGTAAACGACGCTAGTACAGGTACGCCCGTGACGCATATTAAATTATCGAAATTTATAAGATTTACAAATGATCATTTTAATGGAATATTTTTAGTAAATGTTCATATTTTACTTTTGTCAGTAAGTTATAAAAAATGTATGCCTAATGCAATATAAATAACCTAGGAAGTAAAAAGGTGTAACGTGTGAATACATAATGCATAGGCAGTTCAAAAATGTAAATGCAGTTCTTTTATATGAAATTTATTTCTGGTAGGTAAACAAAACAAACAAACAAAAAACTACACACCAAGCTTTTATCAACTTGGTTATATATACTTAATGCCATTAATGGCTGTTTTATGCAGAAATGTCATCATCATGCCGCACTTGCCCTACTTCCCATTCTCTCACATCCTCTTCACACCTCTAATGGCACCTAGATTCCAGGTTCCAGCCTGTAATCATTCCTAGGTTACTATCTCCCAGTTACCTTCCAGTTATATTCATAGATGTGGTGGATCTCCTGTGTGAGATCGTTTACGGCCTCGGGGATCGACTGGTCATGGATGTCAAATTAGCTGTGAGCAGCTGGTGATGGTTTGCAGTAGAAAACGCAGAGATGTACGTACACATAATTTTATAATGCAATAGTCAACTCTGTTCTCTATGTTTCAGAATTATTCATTTCATTACACATTCCACCTTCGGATATACTTATTTTTTCAGTTTTGTTTATTCATTTATAGTTTTATTCAATTAATGTTTGAACAAGTCAGTGTGGCCCAAAAAAGTGTTTTAGAATAGAGAATGGTGTCCGCTATAGACAGGTGTTTCTGATAGGCCCTATCAAAATTTCTCTGTGTATGAATGTGAAAAACAAATCTCTCTCTTTAATTTTTTTATTTATTCCATATCGTTAATCACTTACTTTAGCCATCAAAACAAGCAGAATTAAGTTTTCCTAGGACAGTTTTGAAAGGGTCCAGAAAGCCATAATATTCTTCAGACTAAAGGAGACAAGAGGTGCTCTGTGGCTAGCATAAATTAGAAGGGAGCATATTTTGCCCCAGCGTTGGCGGAAATCTGCCCCGAGAGCGACCTCTTCCAGACCGCCAGGCCTGTGTGACTTGTATGAACCAGTTGCGATTCAGCAGGCGTGACCGAGGCTTAGATTACCATAGTCAGATGAGAGAGTAGAGCCGTGCTTAGAAGGTCCATGGGTCAGCTGGTCAGCTGGGGACAGGTGGGCTTGAGAGAACAGCTCCTGAAATCTGAGCCATGCCCCCCCCCACCCCAACTGCCACCAGCTCCCCCTTTCCTACATGACACGAGTTCCCCTTTTAGTGGCCACTAGATGGCAGTGAGAATCAAAGAAATGCCACATGACACAGAGTACCCTTACGTTGCCAGTCGGAGACCTTAAGGCTAAGGCACTCCTAAAGAAAACCTATGATCTTCTTTCCACATAATTAGCCAGAGGATAAATTAAAGTGTTCTTAATAGAGGTGGTAAATGATAATATTTTAATACCTCCTTAAAATACATCCACTCTTGTAATAGATACTGCAGTCTTTAAAGAGGGAAATGTCACCAAATCTACCATTCATATAATTTGAATTATAAATCAGAGAAGAGCAGACTATGTTCTAAGTTAATGAATATTTAAAGAGTGGAGTTTACAGATCAGCATATTCACAATAGTAGAATACTAATTTCCTTCTCTGTTTCTGATAAGAGGTTAAACAGAACGCTAACTGCATAATTTATTTCCATTTCATTTTTTACCTTTGATAATCTTTTTTTTGTTGCTTGACTTCCGCGTATTATACTTTTATCAAAAAAGCACGATTCCCACTGAAAAATTAATGTATAGCAAGATGCTGAATGCAAATGAGTTGCCGTGTAGGTGCCTTTATTTTACATTAGAATAGAGTGCCTGAGACTTTCACCCCCCAATACACCCAACTCGCATATTCAGCATACCAAGTGAGACACAGTAGGGCGCATGGTTAAAATATTCATTTTCGGCCTGCTCGGAAAACTTTTGAGGAATCGCCCGCAAGACGCGAGATGTTTCCGGAAAGCAGGTTGTTTAGAAGAAGGGGAGCGGGAGAGCGGGAGGCGGTGGGAGGGAGATTGAGGGAGGAGTTTACGTTCCGCCGGTCATCGTTACGGTCTGGGCCCGCGTCTTGGATTCTTATTCCGACCGTGATCGCTTGTTCCTGCTGGGGAAAATGCGAGAGCAGGTGAGCTCACTCTTAAAGGAAGGGCAGGAGAGCAGTATGGGAAATCAATACCATGTAAATTATTAAGGACGTTGGATGTGCCGGCCTCCCACTGTCATGCTCCGGGCCGCGGCTCTGAAGGCTGCCGGGCAGACGATACCGCTACCGCCGCCGCTCTCCTTCCCTCTCTAACACTCATTAGTAGCCCGGGTGCTGGGCTACCCTGTTAGTGGGGAAGGCAGGGATCACAGCGGGGAAGTGATAGCGCAGGATCTTCACATCCCAGTTCTGCCTCCACGCCGGCCTTGTCCAGCCTTTCCCTGGAAGCTCATTAGCACGTGCACTGATGCATAAGAGCCAGTCATTAGCTATGCCCCCCCCCCCCCCCCATTTCCATCCCCTGACACTGCGTCTGATCGAGGAGACTCGAAGCTGGGGAGGATCTGCTGGGCCTTTACGGCTGGGACTCGCACGCCGGCGTGTGACCAGGACCCGGACACCATCTTCTTCCTTGTTCTTTGGCTTGTTTTAGGTGGTTGTGTTGGTGGTGGCATGGTGGGGGGGTGTTTATCTTGGCTGGAAGTGAGATCCCCCCCTCAGCTCCTATCCTCTGACAGAGTCCTGAGTGAATAAGATCTCAGACTCTGTCTTCTTCTGGGCCGTTGGGTGAATAAGATCTCATGTGTGCATCTCTGCCCAGCATAGCCCGCCCCCCTATTCCACCTGATCCTCTTCCTCACATTATCTCACTCCCCTTCTCTCCTTTACGCCCAGCCCACCCCTCCCCGAGCCGCCTGATGAATGTTACCCTGCTCTACCCGTGAACTTCCGCCACTTCCTCCACGCCGTACCCGTGCCCAATGCCGCCGCCGCCAGTGAAATGAGGTTTTCTCATTTATTTAAGGCAATTAACTACAAAGCTGTCCCACTAGTCTTGCAACACTGACCTTTTCCAGCGTGTTGTGTGTTTGGATCCTCTTCTAATTAATATCGCTGCGGAAAAGTGGAATCGGGCCTTGTTTCAATTGAACTGCGACACGGCTTGTTTTTCCCGCAAACTGATGAATAGTGATGACCTCACGGGGATGATATGCGGCAGCTTGGGATGGAGGAAGGATCTTATAGACGTGTTTGAAATAGCAGGGACAGCCATGCTGGCTTTTGTCACCTTGATGTCATTTTTGTGTTTCTGGGGGTTGTACTTGTTTACAAATTAGGAGTTTATGCTAGATCTAGTCTAGTTTCTGATATTAAACCCAGTTTTTGAAAGCAAGCATTGTGTGATTGAATCTAGATTGAAATTCATCTATTCTTCTGCAAACGCTTATCCCTTATAGGGTCATGGTGACACTGGAATGTGACACCGGAGGCAGAGTTTTGGGGTGACAGTGCCATCGCAGGGCACGCACACGATCCAAGGGTAGTTGTGAAGACCCTGATTCACCCAACTACATGTTTTTGAACTGCTGGAAGGAGACCATGCAGACAACGGGGGGGGGGCATGCAAACAGAGGGCGGTGGGAATCGGAGCCCCGGGCCCGTAGGTGCGAGTCGTCATTTTTCTGCCTACGGAGCCCCCATGCTGCCAAGATAAGAAACGGAACATTAATTCACTCTAGGGCACAGCAGTTACCCAGAAATTGTGCAGCCACGTTGCATTATTAAACCCAGTTTTTTTTTTTTTCCACACATTACTCCCTTTGACTTCCCCGCCGACCCGAGATCGCGACGCCGCCGCAGAACGCCGGAGGTTGGGATTTACGGATCAGCCGTCTTGTCCGCGCCACATCGATCCGGCCCGCGTCCTGTGGCGTCGCGTTACCACGCACTCGCGCCTGCTGCCGGGACGCCTCAAAGGAGGAGAACGATGATGAAACTTACTCGCATTGTCTTGAAACCATTGACAGCGTTCTGACAAGAGACAGATGAACCTGTGTGTTTTACTCTCCTCTCACTGGCAGAATCTTTTGAATGTTCTATCATTAAGGGATGCAATTTGGAATGTTATACACCAGACCTGTTAAAACCCCCAGAAGTACATGCTTTTTTTTTTCCACCGATGAAGACTCCTGTCTGGCCATCTTAATGACATGTTGTTGTCCAGAGTCCACCGCTGTACCCTCAGCTGAAAGTGGCTGTTATTTTATAGCAGCAACAACAGAAACACTTCAGATTTTAATTGGGGGCTTGACTGAGTCTGTATTGCTGAGCCCCTGGCAGAGTTTAGTTAATATGCTGTGACGTTTAGCAGGCAGGAAAGGAAGATCCGTTCGTTTTTGTAAAAGTTTACCGGAACAAATTGCGGCGGCTTAATGTGCCAGACTCTGGTAACGCCGGAGACCTCCGTCCTAATTATTGCAGGTCCATAACTCACACGGGGCTCCCGCTGGCTGAATCCGGAGCTGATTGTCTTCGGCCGCATCAGTCCAGGCCCTCGTTAAACCCGGAGCCAGACACGTCCTCCTTGCCACCACCATCGCCGGAGACTGCCGGCAATTAGTCGAGACGCGAGGGTGCGGAGGATTGGCAAGACGGGAAGAGGGGGCCAGCAGAGCCTGGACCTCGTGCGGCAGCCTGTAACACCGTTATGGTGTTTGTTAACCACTCCCCCCCCCCCCCCCACCGCGATTCACTCCTACAGACAGAAAACATGATTTACGTAACGTGAATCGATTCGGCCGGGAGACTTTCGGTTGACGCTGACTCGCGGTTCCAGCTCCCGCTCTTTATCGGTTTAACTTGACACTAATGTATTTTTATTCCTGTTTAACCCGGGCGGTGATGAATCTTTCGCTAGGGTGGGGGCTAGCTGGCCTTAATTTGTCTGGGCGGTCGCGCCGACACGCGGAGACCAACGTGATCGGCTGCCGTAAACCGCGATGGCCGATCAGTCTCCCTCCTCCTGAAGGGCCTTTTATCTAACGCATGTCATGTCTGCCACCACCAGAGGAATCGGCAATTTACATCCCTGGGCCGAGAGATACTGAGGGGAGCAGTGACAGCGCGGACCGCTCCATGCCCACCGCGTGCCACCGCTCCTAGTAAATTATAACAGACGTGCTGTAGCAGACCCCCCCCCCCCGAGCCCCTGGTTAACTGGCCACCATTTGTGGCTGGGCATGTGTGGGCCTGCGCATGGGGAGCAGTGTGGCTGGGTGTGTGCAGTTCTGCATGTAAGGAGGTGCGGCTGGGGGTGTGCAGTTCTGCATGTAAGGAGGTGCGGCCGGGCGTGTGCAGTTCTGCATATAAGGAGGTGCGGCTGGGCATGTGCAGTTCTGCATATAAGGAGGTGTGGCTGGGCGTGTGCAGTCCTGCATGTAAGGAGGTGCGGCCGGGAGTGTGCAGTTCTGCATGTAAGGAGCTGCAT
>JAODJU010000001.1:46371617-46390983 GCA_026776725.1 Gnathonemus echidnorhynchus
CAGCCCCCCCCCCCCCCGCAAGCCATGAGATGATAAGCCAGACTAAAGTAAAATGCCTGTGGGAGATGCTTCCTTACCACTGGTCCAGCCCATTTTCTGTAGAACAGCGCGATCTTCAGCTGCCTGGCTGATGAATCGCGGAGCCGTCATGGGTTCAGACTCACAGGCAGAAACGTCTATATACACATCTGCAACTGTCCACTTGAGGTGTGTGTGCGCGCGTGTGTGTGTGTGTGTGTGTGTGTGCGTTGGGGGGGGGACTTGCAAAGCCACACAAGTGCAGCGCGCTGTTTATTTGGAAACAGAGCAGCGTGCCGATTCCCACATGGCTTCCTCCCAGCCGTTTCGCCGAGCTGCCGCGCCAGACGCCGGGAGCTAATTAGCGGGATGATGCTACCGCTAATTGTGTTAATTTACAAGGTTTTAGTCAAAGGGAACCGTGCTGGGGCTGACGGGCCTGTCAGGCTTCCGAGCGAATGATTAAGAAACGGAGGAGACTGAGAACGTGGCGGCAAACACGTCAGCCGCGACTAAAGGTCCAATCAATCAGCGATAAATAAAATTAGCTTTCAGAAGAGAAGAGGAAATACAGCATATAAAAAATTAATTCCCATATGGATGGAGCCGTATGATGATCACTTACTCTGAGCTTTTTCACTGCCACCAAGAACCGAGCCGGACCCGAACCATACCACAAACTGGCAGTTTTCCATTATAAATGATGTTAGCCATACCTGCGCTGACATGGCCCTACATAATACCAAGGCCAAAAGCGTGACCAAATCGAGCTGGTTGTGTCACCATCCGACTGGTCAAAATACAGGGAGATACCGCTATTCTGAGTCGATATACATAGATCATCTGAAGGAAAAAATGGCATATTCTATATCTTACTCATTATTACCAGACATTGCAATGTATTTATGCTTTCCTGATAACTCAGAACTTGAAAATTTCCACCCAACTACATAAAAAAAGGCTGCACGAACTGGATTTGTAAAGCAAATTTACGGAAACAAATGTTAATTCCACTAGCGTTTGATGCTACCATAACACAGTGATGCTCACAGACTTGCTAGTGCAAATTAGCACATGTATGAGCAGTAAATAAGTGATTCTTCGGTTTTACGTCACTGTCTCTCTCCAAACCTGGCAACAGCTTTACGGAGCCGACCCTTCTGCAGTGGAAAACCGAGGCGAGCCGGAACCACACTGGAACCGCACCGGAACCGCACTGGAACTAGACTCTGCACAGTATAGTTTGGGTACGGCTCGGTTCCTGTATGTTAGCGGAAAAACACCTTCTGCTGTTTGTACAGAGAAAGGAAGTTACACCCAAGAACACACATCAGGTCATCATTAAGAAATTGCTAGAATAAGACAGAAAAAATAGTCAATGGCCACAAGATTTTGTTAAACACATATACTGTACACCTAGACAAAAACATTAATTCAAACGAGCAAACTAATTTGATTTCTTCATAGAACTGAACCACATTATTAGTTCATTATTTGCAGGCAAATGGAATACTTTAATTTTCCATTCTTTATATGGAAGCACTCCACATAGTAATAGGGCTTTAAAAAAAAGTACATATTACTCACTATTTATCAACTTAAATCATTTCCAGCCTGATTTTTTTTTCTGTTAATAAAACACCCATCCTTTCACCACACAGAGTCATTACTTCCCTGGACCAGATCACGTCGAGAAGGGAGTGGGAGGTCCTTGGCGATACCACTCTGAGCGAGACGTTTCAAGGAGCGGAAATCCCAGGTAATAACCGCACTGAAAAGACCTTGCAGTGAAGTTATGGCCTATCGCATTAATGGATTTAATGAGACATTTGACACGTATAGAAGAGAACTATTTGGTTAAAGCCATTCCGGCTTAATTCAAAAATTGCTTAGTTACAGTCCCGAGATTCTCTTTCATCCCATCCAGCCCAAACACAATGACTTTCCACAGAGAGACAGCGGCGCTGATATTGCGAAACAGGACCCGCAATTCTATCTGTCTGAATACGTCGCAATTATTTCGTTCAAACAGCGTAAGATGATACATCCCTATAAAAGAGTGCTTGGTGTAATGTCTGCAATTAAACACACTTCCCTCAGCACTGCTCCTCTCGCCTCCTTCGCATCCGTATACATCAGCTGTTTGAAAGCTTCTGGCTAAGTGTACTTTAACAGGTATATCCAGACCCACGTATGTCAAAAGCTTAATGAAATGGAATCGGAGCAAGAACAATGGCAGATTAGGGGAAATATATACATATTATATGTAATAAAATATAAAGCCGGTTTCAAGGAGATCGGCCACAGGAGGAAGGGGGAGGCTCGCTCTCTCCGACCGAAGACAAGCGATGCATCACCCCGTCAGGCTACTGTGAATGTGCCGGAACCGGAACTGTGACCGGGGTGACCTCGTACACGCCGCATTAGCAGGCACCGACGCAAAGGAGTGCTGGTGAAATCGAGCATTTAGGAAGAATAATGTGTGGAACGCTAACGAGAGACTCAGTTTGCACGCTTCGGTTTGAGCGCGCAAGGATGCTTGTGTGGTCAAGAGCAGTAAAGAGCAACCCCCCCCCCCCAAACCCCCCGTGAACAAAACAGGATTACAGACATACTAAGCATGATTGGAGGATCAGAGCCGGTTGCTGGAAAGAAAAATAAAACGCATTCTTCCTTTTGTTAATTTCTCGGCGCAGTCTATCTATCATCTGTTTAAAATGCTCCACTGGCTGTGTAAAAGAATCCACAAACTAACTCTTCATGTTGTGTCGGCATCGCTCAAGGGAGCAAGGTTCAGCTTTCAGCAGGGAGGGAGAGAGAGAGAGAGGGAGAGAGAGAGAGAGGGAGAGAGAGAGAGAGAGGGAAAGAGAGAGAGAAGAAGAAAAAAAGGCAGGAAGCTCTGGCACATCGGCAGTGAGAAATAGAGAGAGGGAGGGAGAGTGAGAGACAAAGAGAGGGAAAGAGAGAAGCCAGGACGAACGTGGGGGGTTGGGGGAAGGGTGGTGAAAGAGAAACACATTCAGAGATGCAGTCACCTCTAACTGTGCCAGACAGGCCAGCCTTAAACACACAGACAAACAGATACACGCAGACCCCAGCGTCCATATACACGCACACATGAAGGCACATACACACACACACAGTCAAAGACACACATGTGCAAAGGCGTATGCAGCTGACAAAGTCCTAAATTGCACAGCATTCTGTGGAAGGTAATAATCCTGGCTAGCAAACTTCTATGTCATCTCTTCATGCATATAATATAAAAACCATATCACCACTGGATAATACATTGAGTTTTCATACAGAAAATATATCTCAGGTCATTCTCACGCCAAGAATGTACAAAGATCAAATAGTAGCTATACATTCATAACACACATATATGTAAAACATTCTTCATTTCAGCTGGAATAATTAGTACATGACCCATCAGTAAAACAGTTCCTGATTGGCTCTAGGACTTCAGCTCAAATTCCTCTGATTAGTAGTTGTCAGGCCACTCGAAATGCCTTTGTATGATTCAGCAGTGTCCACCAGTCAACACAACGAACTCAGCAACCCTCCAAAAATCTGCAGTGACACACCAAATGACCATCTCCCCCAATGGCTCCCAAAACCTGCAAAAATATACAAGCCACACACACACACTAATTTAAAGCACTAAGTACCATTGTTCCACTTGTCATTATTATATCAGGTGCCTTTGTAACCTGCTGCATTTTATTTTCAAAACGCGTGGCCTCCATGCTGTCAACAGGCCAAACGGATATGACGCTGGCTACCCCAAGCAGTTTATAAAGAAGAATGTGTTATGCATTTATGCAATGATTATTAATGTGATTTAAATGAATGTGCAACTCATTGACCTCAATGATCTGCACCTAGAACGACACATTCTTAAGAAAATATGCCAGTGGGGAGAAAAGGGAGCTGTCAGAAAGTTTCATTTTATCCCACAAGAAGTGATGTGGCTGATTAGACTGTTTATTTCCATTGCATGTTACAATGGACTGATTTTTAGGTCGAGGACAATTTCTCAAAACACTTGTCCAAGAAGAAGACGTCAGCACAGGTTAAGCTACAGAAAATAACTGACCTGAAACAGAAGTATCAGCTAAATTTAGGATAAAAATTCAGTTAAATCAGATACAATGTGATAAACAATTAGTTTTTCACATTCAGTTGTAATAGAAAAAAAACAGACCTACACTAAAGAGAACAAATTATTTGGTTCACAATGACAATAACACTGGACAGGAATATAAGTGGTTATGAACATTTGAGTATTTAAAAACTACATTGGCCAAAAAGAACTGCAACTGAAAAAAATGGAATCTCATAGTGGCTAAAAGTTGAATCTTTCAGCATAGTGAAACGCTGACATAAAAACAACAAGAATTACACATCACGGTTAAGTAGTAGAAGGCAAAAAAAGGCTCTTTATTCGGGATTAAATTTGTATTTTATTTAATTTCAGTTAGCACAGTCATCACCAAAGAAGCCTCAGAAAGAGAGGGGCTGACCTTTTTGGGAACTGTTAATCTCGGTAGCCTTTGCTGTTTTTAAGCAAACACGACTGCGCCTTCGCTCTGTCCATCCAATTTCCCAGTGCGTAAATTGGACTGCCGCTTGCACAATTCTCTATTCATTACTGTGGTGCTGAAAGGAAGCACAGAGGTGGCTGAGCGTTTTTTTTTAGCGCGTGTGCAATGCCTTCTAGCAGGATTCCCAAGCATCAAGGCACCTATTTTTTCCCCCCCCTTCTTTCTTGGGGCTGCTGAGGGGGTGGGTTTTTTGGGTGGGGTTTGGAGAGGGGGGTGTTGGAGCTGTCGTAATTGAAACGTGGCCTAATCAGACTCATTACTGTTTTCGCCAATTTGCACCACCAAAGATGCTTATTAGGTAACTGTGTTTAATAAACCGCTCTTTAGAAAGAAGAAGGAGGGGGGAAAACTATAATGAGCTCTTTAAAGTCAGTCTTCAACGCGATTATGCGCTGGAAGTGTGTTTGGCTTTGCAGGAACAGACTGCTGCATTTAGTAATGTCATAATTAAGCGGCGCAAAAAAGCAGCTCTGTCGAAGCATGCGATGCCACGGCCGCACCGCACCAGAAGCGCAGCAAGATGGGTCGGGAAAAAAATATTTATAATTACTGATCATTACAGCGCTGGGATTTTCATCAGCGCATGTAAACAACATTACGAGGACTTTTCATTTTGCTCTACATACACAACAGAAATGTCTTCTGAAGGTAGGGTCACTATGAAAATAAAGGTGCAAAAATGCAAGAGTAGACAGACACCAAACTGTCAACGCAAAACTTATAAATGCTGTTTGATATGATTATTAATGCAATCCATTTCAAATATGAAAATAGATTAAACAACAAATTAAACTGAATCTAATCTGTAGACGACCGAGCCCATCTTACATAGGCCTATCAGTATGAAACTGTTTTAAATTAGTTTTGGAAATCTACGCACCAGTCACTGAAAGGAATCTTAAAGACCAGGCAGCGCCACTTAACCCCTAATTTAGTCAAATGTGACCGTTTGGGTCACTGTCATTGCCAGCTACATTTTACATCCTCTGCCTGGGGCAGGGGCTACAGGAGAAGGAGGCGGAGTAGCCAACAGAAGCGGAGAATGGTTATTCAACTGGGAGGAAATCCCAGAGACGAAACATGACAGTCCCCGAATTGTCACGTTAAATCACACAACAAACCTCATACAATGATACAACCACAGCCAAAATAATAACAATAATAATAATAATAATAATAATAAATATCGACACCCTACCTGGAGTGTAAAATCATTTCATTAAATACTCTAAACAGAATTAACTAATTAGCCTTTAACGGGTGTCAAATTGCAATCTACATCATTTCAGGGTTTTGCTTAATTGACTGAATTCAAGCTCAATCAAATTTGCACTTTCCAAAAATAAGCCGCCAAAACATGGGAGGTGGGAATTTTATTCACATTAGTGCAGACTAAACACATGCTGTTCTGCATTACACTCCAAAGAGGTAACTGATAAACGTGTGTAGATATTAAGCGCATGTCAGCATGACAGGCGCAGAGGCGCTATAAATTTTAAGTGCCGGCTAAACTGTCACTTCTGCGCGCCCTTCAAGTCCCCCCCCCCACCCCCAGTTTCCTTGATGTAACATGGCATGTAATTGGCATTGTCTGGAACCGATCCAAACAGCAAATAAATAAAGCAAAAGATTAACATGCCTCTAAATGGAAGCCCACCAAATCACAGTCTCTGCGTTTCTTCAGTCATCCCCCTCCCTCACTCACTCTCTCTCTCTCTCCGTTTTCCTTCCTTCCGAGAGCATTGCTCACGCTTCAGCAGGGCCACTTCAAAGCCGCTCGCAGTCGGACAGCTTTACCGTGATCGGGAGTCAGAAAGACACGCGCGTGCAGCCAAATTTAAGGACTGCGCCCCGTCGGAACCCCGACTGCTTATGCGGCGACGGTCGTAAGCGAAGCGCTCACGCAATGTTTAGCACGTAGGCGCAGCACAACTTGCACTTAATCAAAATATAAGTCCTCAACTGTCGTGAGGAGCGTCTGGTGACTTCCAATGCCATCACGACCGCAAAGATGACACTGAACGCCGGGGAAAATAATACTAAATAATAATTAAAATGCCATTAATGAAAGGGTTGCAGGGAGCAACACTATACACATCGAGCACCAGTACTAACTTTTGAAATAACTATTATAATACCCAGGAGCACTGGAGGGGCATGGATACCCTGGCAGATTCAGGGGGCCCAGCACTTTATAGGGGCCCCAAAATATAAGATCTCATTTGATCACAGTTCACTGCAAGGGAATCTGCATGGTCCATCTCTGGGAGTAAGGTATATATTATATTTTAAAAAATGTTGGTCTTGGTACATACTGATTCCTCGAACTGCTGAGGTTGCCCAAATTTGGTTGGTATCACAACACAACACACACAAATGAATTAACACCACTCAGGGAACTGTAGCTTATCCTTCCACAGAACATCAGCAAAGCAAACTATTTTCTTTTATCTGAAAAATGACAGGCTACATTCAAGTGCAGTTAAAAATAACCTATTGAGGAATGGGAATACAGAAAAGAAAATGCAGACATTAATCCACACTAGGTAAACCCAGCAGAGAGGGAGAAATGTACAGATGCACACACTTGCAGTTATCTGCAACATGGGAAGACAATCAGTCAGGCAGTCAATTTCCTGTGACAAGAGCAGTCTTTGTAATCACAGTAACACTCATGCCGCTATTCTCTGAGCAGACACTGTACACGCATGGCCTACTGTGACAGAAGTATAATCATCTCAATCTTGTAAACACCTATTATGAGTTTGAAGTCCCTACATTCTTAACTGATACAATATTCCCCTTTTCTCTGGCTGAAAGCTCAATGCTTCACACAGCAACCCCCTAGAGGAAACAAGAGGGAAAACAGTGTAGTGTATCACAGCAACACAATACCCCCCCCCCCCCCCTCAATGCAACTCATTTGTATCTACTACAGTAAATAAAATGAACAAATAAATTGCCAGGGTATGCAATTTCCCCCCTGACAATAAGTCATTTACACAATATTCATTTTGAAAAGCAAACCCTATTGTGATGGTTAGATTAAACCCCCCCCTCCCACTTCTTTCAAAAGACCCATTTCCACATGAGTGGTCCCACGAGTGAGCGCAGAGGAAGCTCCGTGGAAACCAGAACCTGGGGTTAGGCGTTATTGATACGCCTCCGACTTTCAAATCCATATCAGCTGGCCGGTGACACTTTACCTATTTGTTTGTCCCATAATTAAAATAGATCCCATTGCTGATCTGTGATCCTTTCAGAGAGCAACACTAACACTCTGGATTCCTGTCGCTCTCTCACTGAATTGTCCACACATCATTTAGATCGCCCGGTCCCCCGCCCCCCGCCCCCCTCCATCAGGCGGGCAACAGTGCGGTCACATTTCCATGCTAAATTATCAAAATAAACATTATTTTTCACCTGTTCCTTGCTTATTGCACTAAAAGCCTCCCTTGTCTCTAATGCAGCTACCCACCTGTATAAATAAAATGAGATAATTATTGAGTGAATGTCCAAGACATTATGTCCACAATACACCTTTTACTATGGCAATTATAAATCATTACAAACATGCTTCTTTGTGATATTAAGTGCTGGCTAACTACAGTAGATGCATCATATTTCAAGAGCTGGCAATATACATGAACACAGACAGCAGGAAGAGTAATGACTATCCATTATCTTATATTGCTTGCAATAATAATTTTCAAGTGTGTCATTTCGGGAAGTATCATCTATTAGATGTCTGGAACAAAGACGTTCGTATATAATCCGAAATTACTATTTAAAGGTCATTACCGCAGTTCAGGTCACAGACAGACTGCATGCCAGTGACCTGTCTTTTTATTGTCTTTTTCAAACTTCAAAACTTCCGAAGTTAAAAAAGAGCAACATGCAAAGAAATAAAACATATGAAGTATGATCAGTTGTGCGCCCATGTTCATAGACCTGTACTGTGTGTACGGAAAACATGAAGTATATTACAGGGACATTTGTGTGTTATTTAAGAAAAATATAGGGATATGTTAAAACCACTGCAGTATCAATGTGACAGGGATTGGGGATATATACAAATGAATATTATATCTTTAAAACAATCCAAAAACTAACTAAAACTTAAAACTCTTTGGATGTCTGCTCTCATCTCCAACAACTACATGCACCAGCTGAGATCACGGAAGGTCCCTGGACTCCTGTAAAGTGATAAATGCAAGATGTCAATGAGCCATTTACCATCAATCACAAGGCCTCTCGCCACTCACTGTTCACTATAGCAGAAACCCCTGGACTCGTAGGACAGACTCCTGGGCCCAATGCTGTGGTCGAGTCACTCAGGGAACACGGGAAACGGTTAAACTTGAATTTGGTGAGTGGGGAAGGAAGTTCACCGGTTAAGAGTTATGCCAGTGCTGATCGCCAGAGAATGTAGCCGACAGAAACTGACAGTTCACCAAAAATTAAAAAGGCAGGCTAGGCAGGAGAACGGTCAACAAGGTACCTTTCAAATAGAAGCTGCCCAGGATTGGTTTAGATATTCCAACTGGTGGGATCTACGGAGAGCTAAAAGATTAAGGTCCTCAATCATCTCACAACATTTTTTTTTGTTTGTTTGTTTTGCTTACAAAACAGTATTAAAGTTCGGCACCTGTACCTTCCCAATTACTGCTACCACTAGTATCACTAGCTAAACAAAAAGGTTACAGCAGGATATGGAATACATTTGATTTTATTTGAAAATAGCAGCAAATAGTTAAAAATCCTCTGTACACATCACCATACATTCACTCACAGCTCAAGCCTAACAGGAAATGTTGATGCAGTGTTGCTTTCACTAACAGGTGGAAAGATGTCATTCCACATCAAAACATGGTGACCGACTTAAGAGTCTCATGCATTTAGCCCAGTGATTCATCGTCGACTTTAATCCATAGACAATCAAACATTAAGGAGACACAATCCTTAGACATTCTCTCTAAAGGGCAGAATAAATTATAATCATTAGATGAATCAATTATCTGTAATAATGTGGCTAATTCCCCCATCTTTTCTTGGCTTGAGGCCTGTTTTTCCTTTAGTTTAAGGCTTGTTTAATTACACCCTGATTTAAAGCTACAAGATCTGCTCAAATGTAAATTGTTGTGTATTCAAAGAATGCTTCTGTTGCTGACAAGCTTCATGCAATGTTTTTATGCCCAGTAAAGATCTGGGCATTCAGTGATGCACATTGCAAACACAACCCCAGAATCAACAAAAAAGGCCTCTTTTTGAACCTATATCAGTAGACTTGTTCGAAATTCGGAGCCAAAAAGAACAGTTTATAACTGAAATATGTCTGCTTCATAATCATACACTTTGATGACCGTTTGAAGACCGTCTTTATATCAAAACATTGATCTAGACGCTTTCCCTGTATGTGAAAGGCGCTGGCATGGACTCGCGGATTCACCGTACAGTCGATGTCTTTGAATAATTCATCCTGAGATGCCACACGGCGGCCGGCCTCTGCCGCAATTGCTGAGACGCAGGATGGGAAATGATCTCACTCAAATGGAGCCTGTTATAAATACACATTTCAATATTACCCTCCTCCTGTAATCCAGTCAAGTACCACACAGCAGCTACGCATAGTTACTAAAATTTAACAGAATATTATCCAAATAGTTAGCCAATTAGCCTGTTAGATCCTGGATGTTTAATTAGATATTAGCTTATACTTTCAAACTGCTACCTAGCATTAATCAGTGTCCTGGCCAAATTTTTGGGACGTAGATGGAACATATTTTTGTCGTCTATTTTTAGGTATTTTTCAAAGCCTGTAAGAAATGCCATACTATTTTATTCATTTCTTTGTGTGTGTGTTTTCAGTGTGAGGGTGTTCTTTCTATAAAGCATTCGTCAGTGTTCAAAGCGAATTGCTTTTAAGAAGTGAGGCTCTGAGATGGAGGCTTCTTTTCAGACCCATGGTGGCTTATAAAGCTACTTATCAAAGAACAGAAGAAGTGACTGTGGAAGCAGCAACATAGTCGGAATAAAAAAAAAAGAAACAGAAGACCAAAGTATATATATCATACTATGGTTCCTTTTTCTTTTTAAAAAAACAAAACAAAAACTGTTGCTTGTTATTAGGGCTGGTGCAACAAACGGAATTGTAAAAAAACTGTTGTATTTGCTTAACCATATGCAGAAAAAGATAGGCCTTAAAATAAATAAAACAAAGAAATATGCCGACATCTGTGAATAAAACTGGGAAAAAAACAGCATAATAAAATCACAATGTAACATAATATTTCATCTGACAAGAATAATGAACATTCAATAAAGTCCCTAACCGCGTTAGGGAGCGTGCAGAACAGCGGGTGTCCATTGTTAACAACCCGCCTCCCTTCTCAGGTTACTGGAGCCCACTTGCCCGTCGCCTACCTCAGAATGGATATCTGAGCCGCCAGCTCTGTAGCTCTCTATCGATCGCCCACCCCACCCCCTTCGTTAATGTACTTAGTTGCGAAACATCATACTGTACAGCCTAACTTTGTTAGGCCAAAAAAAAAAAAAAATCCATTAGCGGGTCTCATAAAATGATCAAGGAATACATCATTTCTGCTTATCAAGTCAGATTTGAGGAGAAAAAATAAAGTCTAGTGGAACAAACAGTTTTAACGCCTTATACAGATCAATACTCATTACTAAAATAAAGGGCAACTTTGGATAAAACCAGTACCTTACAGTGCACAGATAGCATGAGTTAATTTATATTTTTCATACTCATGATTCATTTCACGCCTTATTTACAGGGATCATGAAGTAGCCATGTCTGAATGCACACCCTACGCCAGGACCCCCCCGGGGCGGCTTGGAGAACGCAGGCTGCCTTGAGTTGCCCTTTTCACATTCGATACAGTTAGTCCTGGGGGGGGGGGGGGGGGGGGTGCAGAGAACATCTGCGAAGCGCCATTGCACCGTCCAACTGCCGATCATTAAACTGTGACTCCAGAGAGCGGCGAAAGCATGAGCCAAACTCGCCCTTAAGTGTGGTTAAAGCCCAGCTCCGCGTCCTGGTGTCAAGGAGCGGGAATGGGGCTGAGGGGTACCGCTGCAGGCAGGGTCCCGATTAGAGCCTATCATCCCCTCCCTCAAAGAGTGTACACCAATTTACAGCAATTACACAAGTATCATAAAAGCAACACACATTCAAACAAGTGCTGTGGAAGTCCACCTGCGTCCAGGTGCATAGGATGTAAGCTGGCACCTTGCCTGTGGCAGATTCTTATTATCTTAAATGTGCCGAGCACTGGGATTGTGGGAAGGCTGCTCTGTAGGGCTCGGCAAACTCAGCAGACGGGTATCCCCCCTCTCCAGGGAGCACTTACTCACTTCAAGGGAGCAGAGCTAGATGATGCGACCCCACTGAATGTAAGGCTCATTGACCAAATTCTACTTTGCCGGAATGGGAAAAAAAAATAAAAAGGCATAGGCTGCCCACGTGATATTCCTTTAAGAACGTCCCCACCAAGGGCCGGCTGGGCAAAGCGAGATATCGGAGACAGGGTAGCATAGATCCGGAGAGATTTCTGAGGATCTAACCACCGCCGGTAGCTACTACCATTGTTCTGTGTTCTTTGACAGTTTATGTACACATGGGAGAGCAGTACTCCTGACTTCAAAAGTCAATTCTGCAGCAGATGACAAAAGATCGCTGGCAACCCTGTTTACCTGGTGTCAACACATCAAAACACATTACCAGACACTCAAGATTCTAAAAAGCAAAACTGCGTGTTAATGCATTTTAATCTCTGTTAATGCAATGCCAGCACGATCATTTATGTGTTAAAAGCTCAAATCATTAAATCGAGACCCATAAAAATCTAGACCTATCACTGGCCGCCAAGAGTCTGTCACGATGTACTAGCGACATGCGGTCATAGACTTGCTGCTCGCAAGAGGGAGGTCAGTTCTTAAGAGGAATTGAATGCACCAATGAAGGACAACAGAACTTCAGGATCTTGTGTTTAGTCATCATAAATCAGTTTTACATTAATACCCAAGAAACTCACAAACAGTTAAGTTCAACTCTGAAGAATTTTTTCCCTAACACCCAACTAAAAAAAATGCACTCTGGAAAAATACCCCTGCTGTCAACATCGTATTCTGAAGACTGTTCTCCTCTGTGGCGCCAGACTGGGTGTATACTACCTTCATTAGCAGCACTTTGGATAGGAATATACTCATTTAATACCATTTCCCTGAGGCTGAATAACACCCTTGGTCTCTTTCATAGCAAGTTTACCTCAATAACAACACTTTCGATGGACGAAAATGACCATTATGTTAAAGTTCTTCTTCGAAAACATTACTCACCCAGATAATGGCATTGGCTAGATCCAATGCTTCAAAATAATAATAAAAAAAAAATCTTCAAATCAAAAACTGTATTTAATTGCAGCCATTTCTGGCAGGATTAATGGGTCACTCAGAGGTAGAGACTTGAATCGATGCATTCACTTTTTGTCTTTGACCATCATTGATCCTGCCTGATTCATGTATGCAGTTTTTTCCTTGTAGCAACCAAACTATCTTTCAAAACCAAGTCATGAAATAACTATGCTTTATATATATTATATATATTTTACGCGACTAAAACATTAACGATGAATTAAAAAGGCACATGCTATTGCAGTCCAATAGGGAAAACTGCAGCAGACAGTTTGCAGAACTATTAAGTTTCCTTTCCTACATCCTTCACCTGAAAGTCTGCCTATCAGTCAAACAGTCAGATACAAATTGATGCCTTTGTACAAAACTAATGCAAACCATTGTTTTTAATTACCTTCACCAAACAGTAATTAAGAGCCTTTGCTTAGAAGACTAATTAAAAAAAGAAAGCAAGTGGATGAAACGGTCATTAGGTAAAAGGGACATTATTTGTCCACAGCTTCAAGAATAACACTCTCCGTCTGAAGTTTTAGCTTGCTATCGACTACCATTGAGGAATAGGGTCACTTCTCAAACATCTGCTGGACAAAAGGTGAAAGTAGGCAGCCGAGGCAATCTCTGGCCAATAAGACGGCGAAAATCTCCGAGCTCTACTGTAATAAAGTTGCAGAGGAAATAAAAAGGTGGAGAAAGTATAAAGGGAACTTCTACAAGGAGAAAGACTGGGAAATTGCTTCGCCCACTGGCAGGCCTCCCTCGGCGGCTCCCATTTGAAGAGCGTCGCGCGACAAATCCGCGGGAAGTTAGCTACGATTATTAAACATCCGTCGCGCTTGCGCCGATGCTAACGCGCCAAGCGGTAATCTGGCAGAGCTCGCGGCGGCGGGCGGGCGGTGCGCGGGACGGGGGGCGTCAAGCCATACACTCCCAGAAATCCCGCGCCCTTAGAACGCGCCGATAATCTAATAATGCGACCGCGTAACCTGCTTTAAATATATCACAAGGCTTTCACTCCTACTAAAACAAACAGCCAGAAATGGGGCACTTTTATATAGGTTCCTTGAATAAAAATGGAAGAAATAGAAGTAGAATGAAAAGATGCTACTTCAACAGTGTTCTCAACTGATTATTTTCTCCTATAACCTAAAGCCACGGCATGATCAAGCATACCGAAGGTCCGCGCGAGCATTACAAAACATCTCTCTATAAAAGAAGAGAAAAAAAATGTGTAAGAAAAAGAAGAATCTGTGAACTTGGACGGTACTCGGCGTGAAAGACACTCTTAAGCACTACGGCAGGAGCCTGACACAGACGGATCTTTTTTCAAAGCTAAAGATTTTTCATTGCCGGGGTTTAGCTGTCATTCCAGTATTGATCTGGAGAGAGACAGAAGGTGTTACTCAGCACTAATGCCACAGCGCAGTCAAATGTGCAGCTGAGTAAAGGGGGCGGGGGGTGGAAAACAAAAGCACCACTGGGGCTTAGAAATAAACGCATGCTACGTGTCTCCGTGCAATACAGCTGTTTGTTTCTCTTATATAAGATATAAGCTATTTACCTTATAGTGTTCGTCAATGTTAATGCATTTCTGACAGGAGAATAGCCAATCAACGGCAGCCCCGATATATAAGCCTAACCTTACGTACGTAACATACATGCACTGCGTTAACTCCACGCAAATAGGGTTAATAAATATGAATGGCTCCCATTTGAACTTCACTTTTACACTTATTTAAGCACAGAGGTGGCAGTGTCTACATTTATTCATGGGGAAGGAGAATCGTAGTTTATTGGTGTGAAAGTAAGTTGGCAGACCTGGGGAAGATCTAAGAAGCTGGATATTAAATTGAGATTATAGTTCCCTCTGATCTGCCAGTGTATTGAAGTTTCTCTTTTCATGCACCTATAGGGCTGAGTGCGGCAGACTTTGCTCCTTCTACATTTCAAGACCCCCCCCCCCCTCCCCCAACCCCGACGTTGTTTTGCACCATTTTTTTCAGAACTGACAGTCTGCAGCACAGACAGACAGGAGAGGTACGGATTGATGTAATGACTGCGGCAGAGCACTGGTCACCGGCCAGCCTAATGAGCAGAGATAGGAAAACTATTTGCAATAAAAGCACAAGGCCGCGGACGTGGTGGCAGGGAGCGCTGACGCGTGCGCAGTGACACGTGCGCAGTGACACGTGCGCAGTGGCGCCTGTGCAGTGGCGCCTGCGTGGGCTGCGGCCCGGGAGGAGACCTGCTGAGTGGCCAGAGATGTGGAGGAAATGAGGCGTTGAGGGCAGAGGATCAGAACCATTGCAGAGGACTCCTTCACACATCGGGAAATGACCGGAAAGCACTCCAATCCCCATAGAGGTCCACGCACAGCAAGATTCCTTGAAGGTCTGAATTGGCCGGTTTGGGCCAACTTTCACGCGGGCGGATGTGTCGGTCTTGTTGCCAGGGAGCGTACGGAGTGGAGGACAGAGGAAATAAATCCACTCGTTGTGTCTGCTCATGCACCCGTGGAAAATAAATAAATAAATACGTATCGGCATCACAGCAGGGGCTCAGCCTTCATTGCTCGGTATCTGTAAAGTGATATCAAAGGCGAAGAGTGATCCACGCGCGCGATAACAATCCAAATCTGATCACAATTGTAAACAAAAACTGCGCATAAAAAAATAAACGGCCACCTTTCATTATGTGGACGGGCGGATAATTATCAATGCGGCCGAATAACGATTAACTGGGAGAGCGCTGCATTTGCGTGTTCTCTGTTCGCCCAATTAAAAGCTAATTAATTAGATACAATTCTATTACGGAACAAATCCCACTCATCAATACACTCAGCCCAAGGTCGTCCGTTGCTCAAACGTAAATTGACTTCAAGGATCCCGCCAGACCCGGGAACATTATGGTGGCATCGCAAGTTTAAGAAATGGAAGCGGAAGGCTCTCAGGTGACGACACAGATGACAGAGAGGCAGAAGGGGATATGGCTGAAGGCATTGATCTGTAGCAAAGAATGAATATTAACAACAACAACAACAACAAAAAACACTTCTGTTTGATGATGCCTGTCAGTACCACTGCCCACCAATAGCTGTTGACTTTAATCAGTAGACAAGTACACCATAACAAGCTTTGTTAACTGTGTGGCAGTACTAGCTATGCAAATAACTGGTTATATAGTTCAACCATTTTACAAAAACAGATTAAAAACCATGATTTAAATGATATTGTCAGTGCATTCCTAAAACATCATAATATAGATGTTTAAATTTGGAACCAAAGTGAACTGACAAATGGGCAGCCCCCCCCAACTCCAATTAAGGTTTAATTGTGTTTAATTATTGTTTAATCATCCTATTCAAAGGAAGGTGACTTGAACAAATATGTGCTACACGAAATCAATGTGGTTCGATGAAGTCCATTACTTTTTTTAAATTATTTGGATTATCAATTGAATTTAATTAACGCAAAACCCATGATTAGCACCATCAATTCTGTTTACAAAAAGGTGTGAATAAACTCATGGATCTTAAACTGGAACTGCAACCCGGATACAAAACAGAAAATCCTTGACTTGGCGTCTGCCCAAGGGGTGTTTCCATTGCTAAATGTCTAGAAAATCCCAGTTATAGGTCTTTCAGTAAGGAAACTGCACTGAATATTGCATCACGTTCATTTAAACACACGGCAAATCTTCACTGAGCCCACCCCAGTGCTGCTCTGGCTTGCTGGAAAATGGGAATTCTCTTTCTGTTTGTGGGGTGGGAGAGAGGAATGAAATGTCCAACTCAGGGAGGAAAAAACACTTTCACTCTGCAGATAAAAATGGCCTGATGTTGTTTACAGTATAGATGTCATAGGAAGCATTGTGTTATGGGACTAGGAGGCAAAGAACAAACAACGAATGCACTGGAACCACGAGTAACAGATGAGGGCCTTTTTGGTTAGAACAAAATAGCACACAATTATGGTAGCAATTATCAGTCAGCTACTGCTTCAATTGTAATTCCATTAAACATCTATATCATGGAAGCGTCAAAATACCCTAGCATACATTGCTAAATGGATACTGATTACCCCCCCCCCCCCCCGAAAGGAAGCATGATCGCAAGTACTTAACACAAGGGAAATCTGCTTTCTCAATGACAGCTACGACTTAAAATGATTAACTGGCGACAGCAAGTCAAGAAAAAAAACTAAAAAAAAAAAAAAAAAACTTATGTTACCGCCGCAAGCTGCCGTTTAAGGAGGAAGTGTCGTGTTAACGCTTCTGGCAGTTCTGGAAACACTAAAACACATTTTTGAACATGGGACAGATGAAATATGAGGAAGAGATTACCGGAATCACTTAACCCAATAAACCACACATGACACATCTATAGAGCACAGTTATAAAAACGGCATGCTTGTACACGAATGGGAAAAGTATATTGTTGAATCGGAATTTCAGGATTTCAGGAAAAACTTTTTTTTAACCATGGCTTAGCACTTTCTGGTTTCTTCATGAGTTACACATAAAAAGGTTTTATTTAGCTTGCTAATCACTGCAATTTTAGCAACCTTTCCTGCCTTTTTTGAGTGAGTACAAAGAAAACCTTCCTTCTTTGCAGACTGGGTGTTCTCCAGGTGTCCAGTCATCTGTCACCAGTTTGCATACAGACGGTGACACTTCTGTTCAGTGGCAAGTTACTGTCACTGGGTGGCCAGCAGCTGATGTCCGCTGGGTACAGCATGGTTCCCCCCCCCCCCCCCCCCCGCACAGGTAGCCCATGGGAAGGCCATTAGGACTGCCCTGACAGACTGACAGCCGTGCAGTCTGCTGGGGGCACTATGTTCCACCCCCCACATATCACTCATGAAAACGCCTCTTCCCAAGGTAGAGGTTTTTCCAGATAAACCCCCGACTTACTCCACGCATGTCTGACTCACGTTAATATTGAACCTCAACAGAAACTTACCACTTAGAAGTTGGGGGGAAAAAAAACAACATTTTTGCAAACCTGCTATTTTTGTAATGAAAATATAATGTGTTTCAAGGGTACCACAGCAGCAAAATGCAGAATGAGCTTAAAATTGATATTTTATGCTTCTTACAATTAATTACAGTTTTTGAGACATTGAGAGCAGGTCTTTTGAATAATAAGCAATAAAAACATATATTAAGATTCTAAAAAAGTGGTTCGGCTGCCTTTTAACGGACTGCAGCAGCCACGTCTCATGACGACGTTACATTATTGATAAACCTTTCCTTTGTGCAAATTAGCAGGTCTGTCATGCACTATGGGGTCAGGAGGTATACTCCGCGTATGGCAATGAACTCGGAACTTTCCAGAAAAGTCCACCACTGATGCCACCCTCCACCTTGATGTCTACTTGTCAGCCTTCAGGAACTAAATTTAAGACCTCCCTCCCCAACTTAAAAAAAAAAGATTTGAAAGTGAAATTAAACCAAATAGATTTACAAAATGCATCATTAATGAATAGGAACTCTCCTCGGACTGCCAGTGCTCACTCCAGCAGGTCCAATTCCGCTTTGCTTGGTTTCATGTTGCATCGGAGGACAAGATCGATGCCATTTGTCTAACACACAGGAGGAATGGAATCTATTCGCCGCTTTTATTGAGTAATTAAACACCCATTACTGTCCCAGGCAGCAAAACAATAAATTTGATAAGTCATTCAGAGGGAAATACTGTGGCGGTCAGTCACGATTCCCAGGCTGCTTGAAATAAAAAAAGAAGGGAAAAAAAAAACTTCAATGACATTATGCAAAGCAAAATGTAATATAAAGAGAGGTCATTAAAGGTTTTAAGGTCCCCAGGTAGCCAGAGCTTTATATTTTTATGTAACCGTTTTAGGCCTTTTTTGCAGTTTATATAGCTAAAGGTATGGCACTTTCGAAAGCCTAAACCGTATCCCAAATAATGTAACCCAGTTCACTTTCTACACGTCACATTTTTTACACACAGGTATGCACATGCATATATAATTTTCTGTAGCAAGCCAGAACCTTTGGGAAATATATATCTTAACTGCTTCAATACAGATCATTCCTCAGCTCAAGATATACCTTTGAACTAATTAATGGGGGGGGAGGGGGGGGAATCATACTTTCATCTGGCCTATTTCTACCTTACACATACTTCATATGCATTCTCAATTTAGATCTGGGGCTATATGGATTACCTATATACACGTGGTACTCACAGTTCAATTTATTAAGAAACAATACTGCTGCCAATAAAATGTGCAAATGAGTACACTTGTGCATCTGACCCATTAACGTAAAAAGTCCCCCCCCCCCCCATT